>OY776675.1:115611304-116211304 GCA_963675555.1 Leptura quadrifasciata | reverse complement strand
CCTGGAATTTCATGTGAATTTATAATATATTTAGTTGAAACTCATTACTCGGGGGGTTTTCGGGGACCCTGAACACGAATATCACGGTTTCAACGAGATCCGAGGTACCTCATCTCCTGGAACTTCTTGTGAATTTGTAATATGTTTAGTTGAAATTCGTTACTCGGGGGTTTCCGGGGTCGCTAAACACGAATATCACGGCGGCAACGTTCTCGGAGGTACCTGGAGCCCAGGGTGGACCTCATCTCCTGGAACTTCTTGTGAATTTTTAATATACTTAGTTGAAATTCGTTACTCGGGGGTTTTCGGGGTCACTGAACACGAATATCATGGCGGCAACGGCCTCCGATGTACCTGGAGCCCAAGGTGGACCTCATCTCCTGGAATTACTTTGAGTATTGCATCATTTTTATACGAATTTGCATATATTACTCAAAATTATTTATTTATATATTATAATGAAGATGTAGATTCAAACAATATTTTTCAAAAATAATTTCTGAAAACTCCAATTGTGTGTGTAATGTTTTATTGTTTAAAAAAAATAACACAAACTTATGCAATGAAAAACGTTTATTGTTTAATTACACATTGAAGTTTTCTTCTTCATTCTCTTCGTCTGCAAATCCAATTCCAACCGATAATTGTGCTTCTTCTAAATAATGTTCTACATTAGAACAATTGCAGCCAGCCGTGATATTCGTGTTCAGCGACCCCGAAAACCCCCGAGTAACGAATTTCAACTAAGTATATTACAAATTTACAAGAAGTTCCAAGAGATGAGGTCCACCCTGGGCTCCAGGTACCTCGGAGAACGTTGCCGCCGTGATATTTGTGTTCAGCGACCCCGAAAACCCCCGAGTAACGAATTTGGACTCATTTCAATCAATTTTTACCGAGTTGCAAATCAATTATTCTAAATGCACTTTGAACAATGCATTTTTACAATGCAAATATGCAATTTTTCATTTGCTATTCATCAGATTAGTTCACAAAATTTCCTGATGCTCTCACGAATCGAATGCAAAAAACCGCATTAAAATCCGTCTTGCTGCGGAAATTTCGGAGGTTGAGCCGTTTTTAGTGCTTTATTTGCTCGACTATTTCAAAACACTAAAAATATGAAATATTGTCCATTTTTTTAAGAAAGTATATTTTTACCTAAAATATTTGCATTTTTTGGTCATAGTAAATATTACGTTAAATGTAACGTTTCTTTGGCAACACGTCAGACAAAGATTCCACGTCGTCATCGATGTCCGAGTCAGCCACTTCCATGTGCGATTTGGGCATCCATGTCCAGTGCAGTAACCGCACATATCTGTGCAACTGGGACCACTTGTCCTGCATTTGCATTTCTTTTCGCAGCCAAATTTGCAGTTGTAGGATATGATATGGAGTACCTGCTTCGATGATGTATTCTCTTTAGTCGGGATGGATTTTAGCTGACTTGCATGCACCATCCATCCCCATTTTTTTCCGGCAGGCGATTTTCTATCCATACTTGAACTTAAATTTAAATGTACGGAATTAGCATACTGAGAGTTTTTTAACTAGAGTAAATGACGGAATTTAGCCTTTACGTGATGGTAAACTCGGTACAAATGTTGTTTAGCCGCTGGAGATATAGGTGGAAGTTCAGCCAAGCCAAATGCTGCCTTGACGGAGTGCTTAGCAACTATCCTCCGATACACCAATGCCTTCTTTCCTCTTATTCTTTAAATTATTCGTTAATTTTGATTTATTTTAACCGCGATAACCGCATTTTATTGTTGGAATTAAAAGTGCTCCGATGCAGGACTTGAATATTTAGTTTACCAAGGTAAGTATTTTCTATAAAATAAATTGAAGGAAGACCAGAATTGTGATTACGTCCATTTTCTATAATTATTGTTAAATGTAGAAATGTTAATTATTATACTCTCCTGGGTAGAGTATAATCTAAAATCGTAAATATTCCTTGTAGAGAAAAAAAAACGTATCATTGTATTAGTCACTGAATTTGTCCATACGTCCATCCGTCTGCCACAATTCTTGTGAACCTGATAACTGAAGAAACACAAGTCAAATTGTATGAAAGTTTAGTAGTAAGTTCGTCTTAACTTGCAGGATTATCCGGTTGTTTTAAAAGATATCGACCAGTAAAAACGAAATGTATGATGCATGTGAACTATTTCTTTTCATCTGAAGACGGAGAGAAGTAACACTTTGGCACCCAGCGTCGGTAGCAGTTACGGTGCGACATGGTTGCTTGGACGCCAGTTTTAAATGCTGGAGCAGCACTACCCTACAGGCCAGTTAGGCAGAGCTTAAGTAGCTCAAGTGCAGAAACGGTAATGTCCGGTGTGTCAAGGAAAACACTAGACTTCACAAATATAGCAGTAAAAGGTTGGTAATACGTAATAGGTATTGACACCAAGGACTACAAAACTAACTTACTAGCTAAGGGATAATCTCTGTAATCAACATCAGAAGCTACATACAAGTTACAATTGACGGTTATCAAAGCAGTATAGCGGTAAATCAGTGAAAAGTGTAAATGTGTTAAAGTTCAAATATTAAGTTGAAACCATAACCATAGATTAACTATTATTAAATTACAGAGTTGACTAATGCGGGGTACCTTAATTCTGAATATTACTGCTATGAACAGGCCTGCAGGCGAATTATGGTTCGCCTAATTCAGATAGAACAAAGGTCTATTTCGGTGTTGTGTCTAAGAAAATATAAAGAGCGAGCTGCAAGATATGAGAGAAAATAAGTATAGCCACGACCGACGTGCCGTTTATCTCATTCTATGTAGTAGGCAACACCGAATGAAGCAAAGACGCATTTTGGTGCCGTGTGCAACGCAATGACAGGAAAACATAAGACAGTCAGGGCATAGAAGGGAAAAAAATAAGTACAGGTTTCTCACTATAACCGAGTTTTATCATTCCAAAAGTTTAATAATGTACAGGGTATCCCATTTAAAAAATATTTTATTTTTTTGTACCTCCTGAAATATGCACGCTACTGTACTTTTGATAGCATTTTAACAAAATTCATAAGTAAGTCATATAAGCGTGCAGATCACCCCCAATAAGTGCTCTAGAAACTGAGTAACCGATTTGGTCGAGGTAACCACTTCTAACTTGGTTTTTCTTAAAGTTAACATCGAAGAGTACTTACAGTAAAAAATTAGCCAAAGTTAGTTGATCGGAACATATAAATAACTGCAAAAAACTATAATTTTTTTATATCACAAATATTGTCGAATTTCATCTTCAACTCGCGATATCTCGACAAATAATGAATATTTTTGGATGAAATTTCAGCACGACATTGTTCAAGTTATTCTTTAAGATATGGAATTGGTCCGAACCCTTATTTATTTCACAGATGAAAATAGTGATTTTTCAAAAAAAAATTTTTGTCAAATTTAATTTTTTTTCAAACACAAAAGTTGTGTGACGAACTTTTAATACGATAATTTTTGAGAAACTTATATTAAAATACAATATTAGAAGTTTTCTGATAGGTTTCACGTATTCATATTGTATATATAAAAAGTTATCGCACTTTGAAGTAGCGCAGCAGACATGTTGTTTGTGCGCGGCATGTTTCATTGTGATGATTGCCGTAGTTCAGGCGTTTACTATCATATCAATGCAATGTTTTATTACAAATTCCCTTTTTGCAGGTTACTGTAAAGTGGAAATAGGTAATACTGAATAATTGTTGATACATTAAAAAATATATAATAGATATTGGGTTGCTTTTAATATTTTTAATTTGAATCAACAACATCTATGGGCTGCAACGAGCAATTTGATGTACAGTTACAAATGAGACAGCATTCTATACCAGCAGCGTAGCATGAACAAAATTCATTATCACAAGATGTTTTTTTTGATGTGCAATTACAAATATACTTTTGAAGCAGCTCCAAACTTGTTGGTCCTTCAAAATATATTGGCAAAAGTTCTTCATTTTCAAATTTCCAGCCAAAATCAGTCGGATTGAGTGCTTCAAAAATAGGTATGTGAGCATCACACCATTCGTGCACTTGCCAAAAACAACGTTTCATGTGTTGATACAGAGCTGGGTATGATGGAGGTAATTTTTCAACGGAGGAGTTTTTTTTTTCGAGCTAAGATTACTCTCACGTCGTTAATATTGTTTTGTTTACTTTTGAAGTCATAAATTCCAATCACAAATTTTGACCAAGCATTAACAATTTCAGGTGTTAATTTATTCTCAATTTGAGACATCTGGAGTAAATGTTCAGTGCTCATTTTTTGTGCTACGTTGAGAGATTTTTTCTTACCAATCCTGTAGAAGGCGGTAGTCGTATTGCATCCGGTTAATGCATGAATTATTGGTAATGCTAAACAAATACTACTTCCTAGTTCTTGGCATATAATATATATTGGTATAAAGCGCCGCAAATCCGTTTTGATGCTATTTTTTCCAGTTTGAAACCATACTTGAATTTTTGTATTTATTTTATAATAATGTGCGATTAAAAGAATAAACACATCTGTATCTGGAGACTTAACGATCACTATCATATCCTCAGTGTCTAAGTATTGTTTAGAAATGTAGATCAGATGACAAATTATTCGAAAGTCAGCTTCAGCATGATTCGAAAATAAATCTGTAACCTCACATGTAAGTGATTTAGTGATTTCTTTAGTTACAAGATGATTTTTGTATCCACCAGTCAAATATAATTTTCTATTATTAATTTTATCAGAAGTCTGAGGGATGTCAATATTTTTTTCGATGTAGTCGCATAAAAATAGGTTCAAAGCATTTTCATTTGCATCTGTAGACATAACTTTATCCCAATCTGGTATAGGTCGACTAGCATTAATATCGTAAGTATTAGAATTTGGTTTATACCTTTTTGACCTCTCTTGCGATTTAGGATCCATACTTACGTCATAGCGATCGAATATGACGTGAATCTCAGAAAAAGTTTCAAATAGTTTCCGAAAATACTTTAAAAAATATTGTCCAACATCTTCGAAACATTTCATATATTTCGTATTTAAATACTGCAAATCTGCCATCATATTTATTATTATAGCATGTGGTTCTGTCCAGCTAGGTTCTGTAATTACAGATGTTAGAATATTTTTTTCGATCGCATGTAACAAATCATGTGTTATTCTCTTTAGCGTTGAACAGTTTTATCGCTACTTCATCATTACGATCAGTTGCCGCTTCGAAAAGAGAATCTATACCTTTTTGACTAATGTTTGCCAATTCGTTCAATGACATAACACAATTACAAAAAACGCAAAATACATTTTCATCACTCATATTAAATGTTTTCAAGTAAACGGTGCACAGATAGGAACATCTAGACTTCCGCGCAAGACATAATATGACATGAGCAAACTAGTTAAATCGCGAAAAATCAAACGACTAGTGCGAACACACCGGCGAACGCCTGAACTACGGCAATCACCACAATGGACATGCCGCGCACAAATAACATGTCTGCTGCGCGCAGGGACGCTACTTCAAAGTGCGATAACTTTTTATATATACAATATGAATACGTGAAACTTTACAGAAAACTTCTTTAAATATTGTACTTTAATATAAGTTTGTCAAAAATTATCGTATTAAAAGTTCGTCACACAACTTTTGAGTTTGAAAAAAAAATTAGGTTTGACAAAATTTAAAAAAAAAATTACTATTTTCATCTGTGAAATAAATAAGAGTTCGTACCAATTCAGTATCTTAAAGAATAACTTGAACAATGTCATGCTGAAATTTCATCTAAAAATATTCATTATTTGTCGAGATATCGAGTTGAACATGACATTCGACAAAATTTGTGAAATAAAAAAATTATAGTTTTTTGCAGTTATTTATATGTTCCGATCAACTAACTTTGGCTAATTTTTTACTGTAAGTACTCTTCGATGTCAACTTGAAGAAAAACCAGGTTAGAAGTGGTTACCTCAACCTAACCGGTCAGTTGGTTAAAACGGGGGTGATCTGCACGCCTAATAACCACACAACTTTAATTTAAAACTATTTTTCTATAGCCAATAATAACGATGATAAGGGGTCGGTAATTTATAATGAGTAACCTTGTATATATTGATTAGTCATTGCCTATCCAAGCCAAGTTTGAATGAATGACGTGCCTTCGCTGCATGCTGTTTGTATGTGCTATATAACAAAAGGCAGTTTAAATTGTATTCAAATAGTTCAGCATCCTATTGTGAGTCCGGCACCAGCAGTACATCACGGCATATGGAATAAAGCATCCAAATACATCATTGTGTTGTCTGATATAATGGCGGATATTATGGATTCCGAATAATTGGTCATTCCGTCAGTCTATGGGCATGTTTAGAGTGTCTAGTGTCGATGAAACATCTCATACATAATAAAGTAGGTACTAATAAACATACGCCTAAAGTTATTTATAATTATATGAAAACAGTTTAATATTGCGTTCCATTTCTCCGTTCAGTTGACTTCTTAGTAAATAAGTATATATTAAGTATACAGGGTGCAAATAAAAACTCTCAGGCGTAATGTTTTGGAAAATAATACAGATATGTATTTGAGTTCTGCAAAACCCAATTGTTAGAATATCTAAATGGCTTCAGTTTCGAATGCAAATCGCTTTTTAATATGTTATGATGTAGATGGCGCTGTGCAGAAAATACTTTTTCGATGATAGGCACCAATGACTTCAGAATAGGATAGACAAAGCATGTCTTATACATTAACACATGAGTTGTTGTGTTTCCCTAACTTCTCATACATTCTATTATTAAAAAAGGATTGAGATAGTTTTGTTTATGTTTTAGAACTCGTTGCCAGTGGCGTATATGTTAAAGAGGGTGATTTCGTATTTCGTATGATTAATATATTAATTTCTCTTCTAGTTTGACTTCAAAGTTGTAACAGTAATTTTGAACTTTCGGGAAGACTCGTATATATCACACTTATATATTTTGGCATCAAATCATTTTTAAATTGATGTAATAATTCTTATTTAAAATAGTCCTGTTTACATGGCGGAGACGGCTGGTATATTGTCAGATAAAAAAAAATAAAAATAAAAAATGATAGAAAAAACTGAAATGAGTAGAGTGTGGGTGTGAACGATAACCTGGTGCGGCAAGTGGATGATACCATAGAGACACGCTCACCAATACATACACACCTAGCTAAATTGTTAAATTGTGAAACCTTAGAAATTCACATAATATTATCATTAAGAAGGCCATCCAAACGTGTGGAGGTATGTAAATTGTTCAGAAATTAGATTTTCGTTGAATATTTGCGATTGCCAAGCGGGCATTTAGTTATTATAATTATTTTTAGATTTGTCGGCCGCATATGTATACGCATATATGTGTATATGTGAGTATATCCTTTTCCTGAAATATTCGTGGAATTTTTCTGAGGACGAGCCATTGTGCAATAATAGAGATCGCACCGTTTTATGACGGTACTCTTTCTTCAGTTGGTAACAGCCATTTTCTATAAGCCACCTAATTTACACATCCTGCCAATACCGCCGTTTTGCCGCCTGGAAACAAGGGAGTAACAAATCACTCAGAGGAAAGGTCAGAACAGATAATCTTGTTTAATTTTGCTCATGCCATGAATTTTGGGAAGTTTGTAATCAACATTTAAATTGGTCGAAATTAAAATTGAACATTTCTTGTACAACTTCACTAGACCTATTAAAACTATAAACTATATTTAATATTTTGAAAGTCAACTTTATGACGTAAAGTTTTCACTATAATTTCCGATACAATTTACTGTAAACTCGACGATAGTACTATTGACGGGGCCTTTTTGCCAGTAACATACCTGTGTATCTATTTGGAAAGTGATATCAGTCATATTGAGTGTGGAGGCTTGGTTTCTCCCAGAAATATTTAATCATTAAAGTCACCCTAAGCCCCAATTTGTGTTTTATTTTTACGGAAGCTTTATTATAAAGGTTTTAAGTATAAGGCCAGGGCCATAATATTTTCTTAGTTTTAAAACACGACAAAACTAAGTGGCGCCCCTAGATTTAATAACTATTAACGAAAAAAAAGAAAGTCAAGTTAAAATCCTTACCCACCCCCAGTGCCCGCTGAAAATAAGCTGCCGCCACGCTACAGTGAGGAGTTTCCTCCGGAGAACGCCACAAAGTAATATGAATAACATTGCTTTTTTATTAAATGATTTATTTAAATATTAAATTTACACTTATAAATTGGTATAGATATATGTGACATAAACAAAATGATTAATACAGTTTTCCTTTTACTGCATTACTAACCTAAAAAATAAAAACATGTTATAATTATTCCCATCATGTACTACATTTTTTAAATGATTACTTACCCAACTTATACATTTTCCGTAGATGAACTTGGTAAGTCAGATACTGCAAATTCTTTAAGAACAACTCGGCCACTGGGACTTGTTGTGAAATCATCTGATGAGAAGTGATCTGAGCACACAACACTATCTTCAGGGATATTTTCATTTCCCAAATGTTTCAAAATGCGACAGACCCATATTTTTTTGGAATTCTATAAATCTTTTCATTTTGCCCTTCAACTTTATTTTCATTTAACTATATTACTCAATTTTAAAACATGACAACATTTTCTATACTTCCAATATTATTGCGCTGAATATTTACAATTTTGCTTATTTGTCGTTCCAACTAGGCTTATGAGATAATTTCACCTACCTGTGAAAAGATCGATTAACTCCAATTTTAAAGAGACATCTACATACAACACAACATTTTCCCATTGTTTATTCACAATAACAGTTCTGTCTTCAAAAACACTACAAAACCACTATAATTACAACGTTTAACTTCGATTTTTTATCACAAACACTTTAATGGCGGCCAACGCTGCAACTGGATTGTAAACAAAACGTGTTGAGAGGGACTGCGTGCGCATATACCCACGTGCCTTTAGCCAATAGACTGCTGAGTACCAGTATTTATTTTTAAAGCAATGTAAACAAAAAAATCATACACAATAAACCAAGAGGATGCTTTGTCTACCCTATTCTGAAGTCATTGATAGGCACTTTGAAATGGAGGACATTTAAAAAAGCTTTAATTTCAATCTGTATTTCTCTGTATGAAATATTTTTGCAAACTAAAATTTGTGTAACTAATTTAAAATAAACGTTAGAGAGTCACTGGAAACTTCCTTCATAGAAAGTTAACGTGAATCATACTACAATAAAACAAAATTTACCACTTTCTTTTTAACCGAAAATGTCTTTGACTTTGAACTTTTATATGGGACACTCTGTTAGGAAAGCTAATAAGAAGTAATGTGAAAAGGGAAAGACACGAGTTGAATAGAGAAAGCGATGAATTATTCACTTTAATTTAGAGGGTGACAAACTAAATCAACAAACAAGAAACAGTACGCTGGGTTTTGATAATCTTACCAATTTGAGGTACTCCATATAAGCACCCTTAGAAACTCTATAGCTTGTTCATTAGATATATGAAACTAAAAGATCTGTAGCAAATAGAATTGTCGAAAAGAAACCAACGAAATATTTTATCCGCATAGGACAATGTAAATCAGGGACAATATTTAATAGCCAAGATCTATTGTATCTTATCAATATATAATAATAATTCACCACATATTATTGATACCAAAAATTACGACCGTTTCTTCAGTGGCAGATTTACGACCCATAAGTATTTTGCCTATTTTATCTAAGGTTTTGGAGAAAGTTGTATATGCACAAATTTACGACTATGCTACTTCCAACCATATTATTACCTCTTTTCAATCAAATTTCATGAAAGTTCACAGTACAGCAAAAGCTCTTGCTAGAGTCACTGATGATATTTTAAAAAACACAGATAATAAGAAAGTTACAGCTTTAGTTTTACTCGACTTCTCCAATGCCTTTGACACTTTAGATCATGACTTTAGAGCGCTCCGGATATAAGCCGGAAAGACGGTGCAATTTACTCTCATATAAATCATTATTTCAAAAAACGGCTTTTACTAAAAGACATTAAAAACATATTACAATGTGGGACGATGAGAGAAAAAAAGTATATATAAAAAAATATTTTTATTTTCTTCTATTTTCGATTTGCCAAAATAATTCTTATCATCCCACATTATTATTAAAATAAACATTTCCCCTTTTGTAGAACTAAAATAAAATTAGCTCTAATGTCCCCAAGTGCACCGAGAAATTTAAAGATTAGGTATAATCAATTTGTCCAATGTCATATTCTATTACATCTCTATCACTCTCTTTCCAAGCACACCGTACATTAGGCTGCGTCATTTTATTGACGCGAAGTCATTTACAATTAAAATTGGAAGCATGGATGACTAATACACTCCGAACAACTCTTAATATCAATAAATAAAAATTTTACGGTCTGGATGATACCTCATACCTCAGTATTATTTTTCTAATCTTACTTATCCAATCGTGAACAGGCTTCAGTGCTAGAGCCTCTCCTGTTTACTATATGTTCGTCTGATATATTAAGCTCAGTCGAACACTGTCAATTGCAAGCATACGCAGATGATACACAACGTTATCATAGTTTCTCTGTTGAACTAGAACCTGAAGTAGTAGTTAGAATAAACAGTGATCTTGAAATAATTAGACAAAAATCTTCTGATCATAATTTACGACTAAATCCCAATAAATGTAAAATTACTCTTGTTTGGACAAAAAAAGCATGTTTAGTTACTGACGCCTAATTTTGTTATAAAAATTGACAGCCTTTTTGACAATAGCCTTTTGTCCCCAGTTAGTTCAGCAAAGAACCTTGGTCTCATTCTTAATAGTAACTTGAAATTTTACTATCCTATTAGCTCCTTATTAACTAAGGCCTACAGCTCATTAAAATTGTGAACAAAGAGAAGGTAGCTAACGGCAAAAAAAAGTTTTTCGGAATTTTCGTTCTTGTATACACACTAAACGACATTTTAATTTGTTTACTCCTTTTCATAATAATGTGGGGGTGGTATGGGGAATGATAGAATGATATTGGGGGTGGCTGAGAAAAAAAAAATTTGAGACTGACTTTTCGTACATGCCCTAAATTGCAATTGTATAGACTCTTACCCGCTTGCCTTGCCTATTTACCCTTATTTATCCCATTTAGCACCAAACCTTTCAACGGAATTAGATCAAAATATAATCTAGTTCCAGATCTTGTTATAATACATAAGTGTACCAAATTTCAAGTCAATATCATAAATGGTTCCAGAGTAAACATGCGCATAAAAAAAAATTACAGACCGACAGACAGACGTGGAAATAAAATTAAGAAACAATTTTTACATGAATAGAGATAAATTAATTTAACTTCAATAAATTAAATTTTAAATGAATTCTTTACTTTTACTCGAATATTGGGATTTTCGTTCTCTCTCTTGTTAATAACAAAAAGTAAATAACTTATGTTCCTAAAGGATAATTATACTTAGGTGGAAGTATGTGTATTTATATAGTTTTCCTTCATACTGCAATCTGTGTAGTTATGGACGTCGAAAACTCTGCAAATGAGGGTAATTCAAGTCCTAGTAGCAAGGCCAAAGAAAATATGGTTAAGTGTGACAATAGATAATGTTATTTAAAGTTCGCCTATATTGTAGATATGCTAAAGTCTAGGCTATAGACAGGGAAGTCATATTTCTCTTTTAAAACATGAATGAATACACGTCCATTGTACGTCAACATTACCAGTGATGAAATTGGATAGTGACTCCAGTACACGGTAGATAATATGATAAAGTATGCTCACCATACAACACGCGCTAGCTCACTGTGCTCTAGTAAAGGCTACTGTTATAGAAACAATGAAACCAAAATATTACATTTTATTTGCCATGCCATCCAGTTTACTCATTTTTCTCTTACAAATAATGCATAGAAAACAACTCCGGAGATATTTCTACTTAAAACTAAACTAATCTTCATTACAATTTCAATATTTGCTCCAATTTTTGCGCATATTATTTTGTAAAATTTTCGTGACCTAGTCACTTTCGTTATAATCATAAGTAATCGGATTACTCTAAATATTTCTTATTGTTAATATGGAATTTTAAATAGATATTACACGAAATATTACTTGCCACAAACAATAAAGATCTTACTTGTTTATTTCTAAACTGCACAAGCTTATGTCTAGACACATATGCTGCGGAAAATGTGCGTTTTCAGTTCATTAAAATATACGGGTTTATTATATGCTCTACAATTGTAACGCGCACAGTATGCGGTATGCACGTTGTTTGAATCTTTGTTATGTGGCCGAACTTAGGTTTTCTGGTTGTATGCAAACATGTTCCACTAATGTTAAACTATTCAGATCTGAGACATTTACGGTATAAAATAAATATTAAGATAACTAATTATACCTAAAACGTAATACTGACAGCAAGAAATGTAATATTAAAAATATGCGAAAATAAGCTTGACAATAGTGTTTAAAATAAGTCGAAAAATAAGATTAAAATGTCATATATTCCAAATGCACATTTATAAAGATAACAATTTGTACTCAAGGACATCTAGTATTAAAAGTAATAACTTACAAGTATAAGCAATTTTCAGAAAGGCAAAAATTTTTAATTCACTCTTTTCAAAATGACATATCTAACACTTTTTTTTTTATATGTTTTACTAACTATAACTATATCTTTCTCTCAAATTTTTGTCGCCATAATTTTCCTAGTATTTGATTTTAAAATAAAATGTACCTAAAAGAATTCTCAAAAAACATTATATTTTAATTGGATGGAATCTTCGGTAGGTTCTTGATGAAACATATTCAATAGAATAATTATAAATATTCAAAGGAATAGTTATAATACGCACTTGGTTTATTGTTTCATTACTTTTTTTCAGATTTCTCTGACGTATGTTTCGGCGTTGCGACCATTATCAAAGAGTCTTAAAAACTGATCTGAAAGTGGTGGTTCACAGTATATATCTTACAAATCCTCTACCCACCTAATTTATTACATCCAAGTGGTTGGGAGATATTCAATGCTAATATAGGAATGAATAGAGCCTAGAAAGAGGCTTCAAAAAATGTACTGATATACATAACATTTCATTTAGAAAAAGGTACTTGGGCCTGTAATATCATCTTGGCTCGCCCTGTATGTTCGAAAATAATTTCCAGATATAGACTTTTTTATCTGGTTTACTTGCAATTTTTTAAAACATTTCTAGCTATCGTAGAACTCGAGATATCGAGGTCCGACGCACTATTGCCTCATCGTGTATAACTTTAGCTTTTTATTCGTTTAGTTCAATCTTGGTAAGTTAATGGACTGGATTGGCCTGATGGATCGCATGCATATTTTATTCCAATCTGTTTATCTATGTTTTCAGTTGGGTAGTTTGATTTCCTCGTAATTTTATCTTCTCCAAATCGTTCAGTAAAAGTTGCATCGATAACGACTGTTTTATCGAACTTGGAATCGTAGCTAATAGTTCCCTCATAAGAAATTACATTAGGAAACGTTTCTTATTAGTAATTACAAATAGCCGATAGAAAATAATTTATGTCATCACGAATGACAATCTATCCATTTAAATTTTATTAGATGGATAGATAGACATTTATTATCTCATTATTCAAGTATATTTTTGTACGTGTGGTAAGCCATAATGCATTAGTAACCAGAATTAAAACGTATACACGACGTGTAATAGTAATACATTAAACTGTAAATATAAGGCGTACGCATAAAGCATTGGCGTACAAACAGGCACAGATATAAAATACAGAAATGGATTATGAAAAAGACGCATCTAAATTATCCTTATTATGAATTGAATATTAATATCTCTGTAGATTTAAACTCATGTACGTCTTTGACGAAAAAGAATGCTGGAGAAATTTTTAATGTTTTTTAAATTTTGAGTATATACATTTCTTATATGTAGTTGTATTATAAGCAAATATCAATATTTGCTAAAAGTTCTATAACTAGGACAATGTGCTACGATTTACACGTACATAAACAAATAAATACGTTGGATATTAATGATTATAAGATATTACATAACGAAATCACTTGGGCTACTGTAGCGTAGCAGATATCGTAGGGCACAAACTTAACCCGGATAAGTGATGTACGTGCCTACGATAAAATTTCACTAACTCAGACTATCT
Source organism: Leptura quadrifasciata (assembly GCA_963675555.1). Classification (NCBI taxonomy): domain Eukaryota; kingdom Metazoa; phylum Arthropoda; class Insecta; order Coleoptera; family Cerambycidae; genus Leptura; species Leptura quadrifasciata. The sequence goes on along the minus strand of OY776675.1, from coordinate 116,197,122 downwards.
CAGGGCGTTAAGCCCAAGTTTACATAAACTATGACAAATTATTAGTTTACTTACTTAACAAGTCACTGAGGCTTCCATACGTAGTGGTCGCAGACGAAATAATGACACTTTCTTTAAAAATGAAATGCACTATATTATAAAATGTACAGATATTGGTTCTCTAGCATGTAACCTGGCGATGTTCAATAGGTGTGGCAAATTTCTCGATTAAAAGTTATAACATTAATAAAATGCCTCGTGTAGCTACACATCGGTTTACAATGTGAGGATAAATGGTCCTAAATTCTGCCACAAGGGGTCTGATTTAGGGAACCTCCTTAAATAAATATAAATGCATAAAATCTTTAAATATGTACAAGTTAAAATACAAAAGTATGAATTGATATACCCGAGCCGAACCACGGAAGGTTGTCCCCGGTAAGTAAAAACAACAACACACTTATTTAGGGTGGTACGATACCGACTTCGACGTGGAAGAACTGTAGCCCTACGGAGGTGTCTTCGGGGCAAAAGAAATTGACCCAAGGATGGGGTTGATTATAGCCTCTCCAGCCCTGGAACTTTCTACTGTGTGTGGATGCCCCGTCCGTGGACCTTCACTAACGTGTGTAGAAGCCCCGTCCGTGGAACCCTAAAGATATCACGATTTAATTTGCAAAGTCAGAAATGCATGTGAAGCGTGCCTAATGTGGGCAATTCAAATCTGACATAACCTACAAAAGAAATATAATTTACCTCACTGATGAGGGAACAATCCGCCAATGTTCTTAGAAAGCCACAGTTGGATGAATGGGGTCGAGTCCGCCTTTCAAGTTGACACGGTATTTCCAAAGGAAAGCCTGCAAATTTGCGAAACACGTGGGTAGAGAACGGGTAAGATGGCGTGAAGAGGTTAACTTACCTTGTATAATTAAATATCCTGCTTCCGCAGTTAAAATTTACTCACAACCACAAAATATTCCGCTAAACGGAATAACAACAGATTGAGAAAATTTTCTTGGGTTGATAATTCCAAAATCCGCCAGGATGCCTTGGATAAACCAAGGTTCGTAGAATTATCAACGCCAACAAAAATGGTTGCCTTTCGTTTCTCTGCTTTTCACGTGCCGCAAATATATCGCCCTCCCGTGGAGAATAGCGAAATGTGTTACGGACGTAGCAGTTGTTATTATGCGGCCCACAAAACGATAAGGCGTGTGGTGGGTCGCATACGCTAGAGGTCCGCAACAAATGTCCAACTTCTTATAAATTACTTTTTATAAACATAGAGAACAAATTTACTCAAGAACATGGAAGATACCGCTAATATAGTTTCACTTTTAAAATAATATTTGCTATTAGTCTAAGGTTGAGAAATGTTTTTTTTTTTGGGTTTCTAACAGATAACTACCATTCATTCAAAATCTAATATGAAAACACTACATATACTGTTGATCTAATTAATAATAATATATCTATTAACCATTTATATGATACAATATATGTATATGTAGTATGTCAGCATCTAAATTAAAAATAATATTGAATAACATCATAAGACGTTGATACATAATTAAAATAATAAAATAATGGACAGAAACAAACAACTTGGTATACTTATAAGCTAATACATACAACAAATTAAAAACTAAATACTATGTATATGTAGATCTGTCTAAGAATTAATTCACACTGTAGTAACCACTATTCAGTAGTAAGTAATTAATTTGTTTCTTATATCTTAATAAATTTAGTCCTCTAACTCTTTCAGGTAGGCTATTATCTAGTATTATCCCATTATAATAAATAAAAGTCGAAGTCCTATGCTGAGAAATAGATAATAAGTTCTCGTGTCTTGTATTATATCTGTGATTTTCAGACAGCACATGAAAATCATGCAGATTGCATTTTACGTGAATCAGACCCTTGTATATATAGACACATGGTACAGTTATTATTTTCCTGGAAATAAAAGTGTTTCCACAGCTTTCTCCATACTTAAATTTATATATAAGTCTTATTAATCGTTTTTGTAACACAATTACTCTGGATACTTCACTGGATTTTCCCCAAAGGTGTATATTTTGAGTTATATAAGAATAAGCCAAAGCATAATATACATTCATTAAGCCGTTTTCACTGATCATGTTTTTTAATTGAATTGCGAAATAATATTTACTTAATTTATTGCAAACATAGTCGATATGCTGTTCCCATGACAGTGTGCTGTCGATACATGTGCACAACAATGTTGTGCTTTCACTCAAAGTGATACCACAAAACGATATATTTCTTCTAAGATTATAATCTATGAATACTGTTTTATCCCTATCCCTAATTTATTTCGATTACACCAGGCACTCATCTCATCTACAGTTGTTTTAAGTTCAGTACTAAGCTCACCAGTACTAGATGAAGAGATACACACAGTAGTATCATCTGCATAAATAATTGTGAGTCCCTTGCTAATGTGCGACGGCAGATCATTCATGTAAATGGAAAATAATAGAGGTCCCAGGATAGATTCCTGAGGTACTCCCAGAGTAATAGCTTGTGGGATAGAGTAAGTTTCATTATATTTAAGCTTTGGGGTTCTGTTATCCATAAAAGACTTTATTAGATCGAAAATGTTGCCCCTTATACCTATATTTTCCAATTTATTAAATAAGACAGGGCCACTTACAGAATCAAAGGCTTTAGATAGATCAAATAAGATAGACAGAATACATTTTTTCTACGCCTATTATGTAATATGAGCATTATGACGTCGATTTTAAATAAAGAATGACCTATATTCCATTGGCTGATATTTAATATTTATTACATGCCTCTAGAACGTAACAAGCATAGGTGGCGCCATCCAGTAGTAGTGCAATTTGTAATACTGTTTGCGTTTCTGTTGACAGTTGACGTTTCTACTGACAGTTAACCTTTCACGTTTAATCGTTGCAGTTGTAAAACAAATAGACATATAGACACAAATGTGCTTAATTTATTGGTGTAGAAAAAGTATAGTCTGTAATTCGTTTGGAATGGCATATTCTGCGCTTGCGCACCGTCCCCCTCGCTTCGCTCGAGTGACAAACTTCCGCTCGCGCAGAATATGCTTCATTCCAAACTTATTACAGAATATATTATTCCTTTATCCACCTCACTGTAAATAAAATCAAATAATTTAGTGGATGCACTTTCTGCTAATCTTCCACTTCTAAAACCATGTTGGTTATCTATTAAAATATTGTCTCGTTCTAAATAATATGTGATCCTGTTGCAAATAATTTTTTCTATAATCTTAGAGGTAACACTAAACAGTGATTTTCCTGGCCTTTTCTATGAATATGTATTGCTATGGCAATTTTAAGGTCCTCAGGGAAATAACCTTCTGTGACTATTTTATTAACTGAATACAATAAGATATCTATGATATTCTTCGAGATATTTTTAATGACTTTTGCTGTTAAACCATCCAGTCCTACTGATTTCTTATTCTTTAGTTTATTGATTAGACCAAGAAGTCCATCTTTTGATATTCGTAGAAATATAATGAATATGTTTGAACTTGGAGAGAGTGCATGATAGGAACAAATTATATCCGAAGTGACTTTCTGGATTATTGGTCGTGATATGGGCAAAATGTGAGGCAAAAGTATTTGATGTGGTTCCATCGTCATATATATTTACATTGTTTATGTATAAGGTAATGTATTTATTAGAAGATTTGTATTTTCCCAGCTTCGACTTTACAATATTCCAAATTTCTTTGGATTTATTTACCGCATTATTTATTTTGTCGTTGTTCTGATCAGCTAGTTTATTACTAAAGCTAAGTCACTGAAAAGATTGTGTCATAATTTCTCCCGTACGAGAAGTCAACAACAATCTCAAAAAAATATAGTAAAGTAATCCATACTGGATATCAGTCGAGGGGTAATCACTCCTTCGAAAGGTGGTCAGCATACATTAATGCTTCACCGGACTACAATATACTCCATCATACTACATAGTACTTCATGTATAGTGTATACTTCACGATACTCATCGTGCTACAATGATACTTCATATACTACACTGATACTTCACAATACTTCATTACACATTTTACTTCCACGTCCAGTGGAATTATAGTAACGCAAAAAAATTTTTTTTTTGTTGAAACAGGCTTAAAATGTCATGAAACGTCGAGATTTTAAATTTGAGCGAAAAAAATTTCCTGTCTGTCTGCTCCTACTCTGGAACCGTTTGATATTGACTTGAAATTTTGTACACTTATGTATTATAACGAGATCTGGAACTAGATTATATTTTTATCTACTTCCGTTGGAGGGTTCGGGGGTAAATGAGGTGAATAGGCAAAGCAAGCAGATAAGAGTCCGTAAAATTGCAATATAGGGCATGTACAAAAAGTCAAGGTCCCAACATTTTTTTCGGTATCAGAAATTCTGTTTTAATTGCTTCAAAAAAGTATTTATTAAACTCTACACCTGTTTTTGCATTTTAGGTCCTTGTTAAGAGTACTTCTCATACCAAGAATCTAAAAAAGTTTTTAAAATTTAAAACTTATTTAAAAATACAATAGTTCTTTTTTCAATAAATCAAATATTTATTTTATATTTATTGTTTATATTTTTTGTGAATGAGAATTAAGGGTGATATAATCATTATTAATAATTTTTTACGTATAGTTAAAATGCAGTTAAATTTGTTTTTTTTTTACAGAATTATATGTATGTAAGTTAAAATAATAATGAATGTAATAGCATAAAATATATCTATTAAATCACTTATCTAATATAATTCATGATCTATAATAGGTGCCTTTTTAAAAGCTTTTATTAAATTTACAATGTTTGTTTATTAAAAAGTTTTAACTTGCAATGTTAGTTAGTTAGTTAGTTAGTTTGTTTAGGTCAAATCTTGCAATCAAAATTTCGATTAGTTCTAATTAAGCTAAGCTAAGCTTTAAAATTTTGCACATGTGTATAAATCCGGTGATAAAACACTTTAACATTTTCATATAAGAAAAGAATAAGATGGCAGACGACTTTACTGTTTATGATCCGATTCGACTCAAAATCGGAATCTGGAGGTTTTCGAAATCTCGAATTATGAATTCTTTGTCAAAATTTAGAAATTCAAAATGGCGGCGCCAATATGGCGGACGTCTTTTGTTATTTATGGTCCGAATCGACCAAAATCGATATCTTGGGGTTTTCGGGTTCGCCAATTATGAAGTTCTAGTCAAAACTTTAGTTCAGGATGGCGATTTTAAGATCGCGGGCGACTTTAGCGTTTAAGATCCGATTCAACTCAAAATCCATATCTGGGGGTTTTCTAGGTCGCGGATTATGAATTTTTAGTCAACATTCAGAAATTCAAAATGGCAGCGCCAATATAGCTGACGACTTTTGTCATTTATGGTCCAAATCGATTAAATCGATATCTGGGGGTTTTCAGTAGCATGTAGTATATGAAGTACCAGTGTAGTACGATGAAGAATCATGATGTATGCATAAAATACTATGTAGTATGATGGAGTATATTGTAGTCCGGTGAAGTATTAATGTAATATGAAGTATAGAATTGACATTATCGTGACCCATCGTTTTGAATACACCCTTATTTCTGTGTTTGAAATAACTGTTAAATGCCCCAATCGATATCTTACCGGAGTTGCCAAATATGCGAGGTCAAAGGTCTCAAAATATAGTTTTTCGCAAAAATCTCGCTTCCTATGGCCTGGATGTCGATTATGAAAATTGTAAATCTTCAAATTGCCAAGAAAAAAGGTTCTATACATTTTTTTCATACAAACAACCGTTATGGTAGTATAAAGTTGAATAGGTATATCAATGCATTTGTTTATAGGATAATGCACTTCAGGGCAAGACGTATACTTTACGTAATCTATATAATAAGTATAAACGTTATTATAGTACGTTATAACTACGTAGATAGGGACGGAATATGTGTTCTTCTGGCTCCAAAATCAGAAAATTCAGTAGACAAACTATAATTTTCATAATAACCTTAATCAGCCTCTAGGCTGTAGGGAGCGAAAAAACATTTTTCATGACCTTTGACCTCGAATATCTCGCAACGCAACTTTTAACATGTTAATTAAAATATAAAAATAAAGGTGTCTACAAAAATTCAGCCCTCAGGAATTTTTAAGAAGATTGGTCATTTTTATAACTAAAATTGTATACTATACTATATACTCTAGTATATATCACAACATATTTGCCTCAGTTACTTACTTTCACTAAGAAAAATAGTTTTCGCCCGATTTAACAATTCATTTCCAAATAAAATATAATTTTTTAAATAACTGTATAATATAATTATATATAATAAAAAGTTCATAAATATCGAGAAATATCATTATAGGGTGTATTCTTATGAAATAATGAACAATACTAAACCTAATATTTTTAGTCGCAAACTCCTCTATAAAATCATTATTTTACTATAAGGAACGTAACCAGACTGCAACCAACAGCTACTCTCCGGGTTATATGCCCCGCCGAGCGCTGAATTACAAGTTACAAGTCTGGCGCGTTAAGTGTAATAATTGCATATTACCATCAAAACGCTAATGCTTCGATTGCAACAAACACCAGCCGAAAGACTGATCCTACTTAAAGGAGCTCTCTTATTTTTCGATTGCAAGAAACACTGGACCGCTAGATGGCGCCTGCTGACTATTTTACATGTCGCTATTGTAAAAAATACCGGGATGTACCAAGTAGTCAAAGGATCCTCGTGCCGGTCGTCACATGCCTACCTTGCACTGACAAGAGCCAACAGCTCGAAACTGCAGTCTGCAAGTGGTGTGTGATGGCTGGCAAGAGAGCTTCTTTAAGTAGGATCAGTCAGGATTTTATAGAGGAGTTTGCGACTAAAAATATTATGTTTAATATTCCGCCCTCTAAAAGCACATTTGAACAATGAACAATACTGTTCAACCTTAGTAATTTTAACGCAGCAAAATTTCGAGCAAAATGTCCTCAAAAATTTCTAAATAATTGTAAATTAGTTTTGCTTATACATAGGAACTGCCCTACTCTTTTAATGATTTTATGGCAGTGATAATGACGATGCGGTGTACGGATATTGTGGGTACACAAAAGTTTAATATAATTATTATATAATAATTAATAAAGTCAGTAGTCTTAATAAAATAACTAACATAATTAACTTACTCGTCTCTTCGCAAGTTGTACAATTTACATAAGAACGTTCTATTACATTGAAAAACAGTACTGGTAATAACTTTATACTTCATAAATAATTCGTCGATAACACACACTACATACATCACACCATATAATTCTACATTGGGACACCATTACTACATAATACTACATTATGCTACATGATGTACTTCATGATACTACATTAGACTTCATAATACTACATAGTACTTCATGATACTACATTGTACTTCATGATACTACATCATACTTATCGATACTTCATTGGTACTGCATGATACTACATGAATTAATACTACACGATACTTCACACAAGGGTGGTCAATATACTTCACAAGTGATTACCCCTCGATATCAATGAAAAGATTGCAAATATGTAAAGATCCCGTAAGGGAGAAGTTATTATACAATTTTCGACTGGTGGTCGAGAGGTAAGCGCACTTGTCTCTCATAAAGAGAATACACCATATCTCTTTGCAAGGGCAATATGGTACCGATACCGTAGCAATTAAAAGTTTGTGTGTATATATCTCTGGCATAACACCTGTCGCCCGCCGCCTTGCAGTGTCCAGACACTTTGTAACGCACCGGGATTTATTCGTTGTGTCTGATCGATAGCCGAGTGGGTTAAGGCGCGAGGTGGCTATCGCGATTAATCACATGGACATCGCACCACCGGGTTCGAATCCTGGCTCCGGCATTAGCCCTGTCGGAGGAAATGGTCGTATCCGCATTTTTTCAATATGTTACCCCCTTCCGCACAAGCCCTAGGTTCTGGAATTGGGGGTTGTCTAATTTCCGTGGTGTTTATTTATTATTTATTATTGTAAGATGAAGTAATCATGAGATAATGAAATACAAACAATGACATGTATATATCAATTAATAAAAACATTTTAAATAGTAAATGGTAAATGCCCTCCCACAAAAGTTCCGGGTTCGATCCCCGGTCGTGGCAGTGGAAAATACTGAGAGGGATTTTTTTTATTATACACGGATATTGGGTGTGTGTCCCTTGTCTCTAAATGTGTAGCCCCCTTCCACACAAGGCTTCTCTAGAGCCTTTCGGGCTAAAGGCGGTCGTCATTACATGTAGTGTATTTATTATTTTCTTTGATTTAGCTTTATTAATGTATCAACTGATCATAATTAGACGAATATATATGTTGATATATTTTCTGTAAAACATTAAAATGAGTAATTAATCTAATAATAATTGTTTTTTTCCACGACCGGGAGTAGAAATCGATTTCTATGGCATCAAAATCGTGACAGAAGTAAAGCTTTTACTCCCTAGGGACGAAATAAGACAATAATTTCCCTAGGGGAGTTTTTATTTCATGTCCAATAGTTAAACAAAATGTAATTCTTATTTATTAATTAATAAGACATTGCATATTTACTTATATAAGTTAATAGTTGAACAAAATGTATAATTAATATTCGAAGGAAACATTTTCTTTACTCAGATTTATAGTTTTTTGAACCGTAGTTGCAGCTTGTAGTACTTGAATTGCTATATTTGTTTTGTTTTGCACCGAATTGTCAATGTACCCCTCAGCAACTGTCGTTTCCAACCTCCGTGACGTTGTATAGTCGTGTTGTTTGCTCCTGCATCCGCTAATAGAGTTGCTGAAGATCTGCGTAGACAATAGCCAGTATATAAGGTTGGATCCGATAATCCTAGGTAGGTGGCTATTATACTTGGGATTTTTCCAAAAGTGTTTTTGCCTACTGGCTGTGTAGTACATTTTCCTGATTTATAAAATACAAAAAATCGACCATGACTGGTGTGAGAGGGACGCAATGCGGCATATTTACGATATAGATCGAGTAAATTTATGTTTCCTTCATTTTTTTTTTTTTTTTTTTGAAAATTTTTGGCTTCGAGCTTATGGAAAGCTCACACACCACAAACTGTTGATAGTATCAAAAGTAGCAGAATTGTTTAACGTGGATTAACCCAGCAGAGACAATGATAATTCTAACCTAACCCGAAAACTATAGAAATAAACATCAGGAACTGGAAAAGGTATGAGACACTATTCTCGCCCAGGGGTCTATCAGGGCATTTTTTCCACAGAGAGATGGACCACGGTTGGAGGGAAAAGAGGAAAAATATTAAAGGGATAGAAACAGAGGTGGAACAAAGCTAAACCTATTTCACAATGATGCTAGCCTTTTGAAATTGAATCACAAGTCTAATTTTATTTCTTTCAGGAAAGTTAAAATTGTGTTGAAAATTTGTAAGTCATTGTAGTGTAATAATGTAGTAATATTAGTAGGAAGTTGAACGTTCTGTAGTGAAAGATTTTTAATGAGTTTGGTTGTAGCCTGAGTGTTTCGATTGCAATTAAAAATAATGTGGTTCATATCTGCGGTAGATTCATTATCACAGTTACACAAAGGACTATCAAGAAGTCCAATTCGATTAAGGTGTTGTGGGAAACGTCCGTGGTTTAATTTCAATCTAGTGATAGTAGTAGAAAAATATCTAGAAACCTTATGGCTACTTATGGGGTAAAGAAGTTGGTAGCATGGGATGAATTTTTGTGTAGTGGTTTTTTGAGTTGGCCACATACTGCTCCCAACTAGCTTGCCATTTCTGTTTTAGTTCTTGCTTATAAATATGAAAGAAATCTGTCATCGGGAAGAATGGGTGAGTGATACCTTGTTCTTTAATTGATTGTTTGGCAAGGCGATCAGCAATACAATTTCCTCTGATATCTGAGTGACCTTTAACCCAAATATATTTAACTTCAAAGCCTGCTGCGATAACTAATGATTCTTGACGTTTAATTTTACAAATTATGTCGTTCTTATATTGCTCATATCCAAAATTACTTATCGATAACAGAACAGATTTAGAGTCACTTAGTACTGTGAAAATTTTAAAATCAGGATTAGGTAGCTTTATGTAAAAGTCTGTGATCCAAGATAGGGCCTGGTATATTGCGAACGCTTCAGCGCTATATATAGTACATTCTTTAAATAATTTAAATGTAGCGGATATGCTCAAACTAGGAATGAAAAAGGCACACCCTGTACCGTCTGCGGTTTTGGACCCGTCGGTGAAAATCTTGCAAGTAGGACTATTGTTCAAGATATTACTCAGAATTTTCGAATTTAGGACCTCATAATCTGAGTATTGTGGGAATAATACTGTTGATTTTAGATGTACAAAACCATACTCGTATTGAAAAATTGAGTAGTTATTTTGTGGAATGACTTGGTTTGTATAACGATGATACACAAGAAACGATTCGGTTAAAGGTGGGCTGTTACGATGTGCCCAAAATCCATTCGTTAAAACCTCTACAGCGAGAGTACAGACTTTATTGTACAACCTTCTGTTACAGATTTGTATTTTGGCAAAGAATTTGTTGGCCTGATATTGCCTTCGTAAGTGCAGAGGCGATTCTTGTGATTCAGCCAAGACAGCTTCGGATGGCGAAGATTGCATAGCCCCGATACATATACGTAAAGCCTTATACTGGATTCTGTCTATAGTTTTTAGGTTAGAGTCGGAGGCTGAACCATATAAGGTACTACCATAATCTAGTATTGATAGGATGTACGACTTATAGAACATGAGTGCGGTCCTGGGGTCGGAGCCCCATTTGACTTTGGTGACAGATTTTAGAACATTTATACCTTTTTCACATCTTGTTTTAATGTAATTTATGTGTTTAGTCCAGAGTAATTTTTTATCCAAAATAATGCCAAGGTATTTATATTCATTGACAAGAGGAATAGAATATGTGTTTAAATTGAAAGTTCTAATACCAGGATCGATTCTATGGCGACTAAATATCATGACGGCTGACTTGTTTTCAGATAAATCAAAATTGTGGTCATTAAGCCAGGATTTGAGGCAATAGGTGATATGTTTCAGAACAGTAACACAGTCTCTATATGTTTTTTGAGTGGAGTAAATAACCAAATCGTCAGCGTACTGTATGCAGTTTATCGTTTCATCATATACTTCATGTATGCTCGCGGTGTAAATATTAAAAAGCAGCGGGCTTAGGACCGAACCCTGTGGAAGTCCTTGACACGAAATTCGAGGTCCATGGTAATTATTTATAGAATCCTTTACATATACTATTCTATTATTATAAAGTTCAACAATATTTGTTGAGGTGTTGGAGGAGAGACCATAATGAATGAGCGTATTTTGAAGCAAAGGTAAATCGACCGAGTCATAAGCCCCTTTTATGTCAACAAATAAAGCTGCAAGATAAGAATTTTCCGTAAAACAGTGTTGTATATCTGTAACTAATGTAGAGACTGCATCAATTGTTCCATTACCCTTACGAAAGCCAAACTGATTTCGGGGGATAAGTGAATTATGTTCAAAGTACCATTCTAAGCGATATTTAAGCATACGTTCGAAGATCTTTGTTATACAGGACATCAGAGATATAGGACGATATGATGTTGGATTGTTGCTATCCTTGTTAGGTTTTAGGATAAGGCAGACAGAAACAGTTTTGATTTGTTCAGGGAATTTATTATTACACCACCAGTCATTAAATATGTCAAGAAGCATTTTTTTCCCATTATAGGTTAAATTGTATAATATTAGAAAAGATATATCATCTTTTCCAGGAGCGGAATTCTTTGTAATACTTAGTGCAGATTCAAGTTCTGCCATATTAAATGGTTCGTCTAGCACGGTTTTACGACATTTGTTTTTAATATAAACCAGATTTTGTGTGAAGGGTGGAGCAATAGTATCCAAGGCCGATTCTACTAGTGGGTTTGATAAAAATGTTTTTGTGGGGAGAGTTGTTTTGTTAGCAATTTTTTTAACTCGTTTCCATATATCAGTGATGGGAGTATCTTTATTTAGTTGGGAAATAAATTCTTTCCAATTATTCCTTCGCTTGATATGGAAGAGTCGTTTGGCTTCTGCATCTAACTTCTGAAATTTCAGGTAGTTATTTAGATTAGATAATTGCTTATATTTTTTAAAGGCCTCGGATCTTTCTTTCGCTTTGATAGAGCATTCATTGTCCCACCATATGGGTCCTGTGCGATTATAGGAATGGGGTTTCCGTATTGGCATCGAGACATCAGCAGCAGATGAAATTGCATCAGTCAAAAAGGAAAACTTATCAGAATGGACGGACGACTGAAAATTGGTAAGGAAGTTATCTAGAACTGTTTGGAAAGAATTCCAGTCAGCAGCTGAGTCATTCCATTTCGAGGATGGATTATACTTAGTATATTCAATATCTAGGCCTAATATTATTAGAATAGGGAGGTGGTCGGAGCCTAGAGGGTCTTCCAATACTTTCCAGTTGCTCATGATAGACAGAGAAGGAGAGGCTAATGTTAGATCTACTACAAATTTATTTTGATTAGGCCTATTGACTTTTGTAGAGCTACCGTCATTTAGAACAACAAGATCTGTGCTGTCCAAAGCATCTGCCAATCTGATACCTTGATTGTTACTTGTTGGAGATCCCCAAATACCGTGTTGAGAGTTAAAATCACCACCAATTACGGTCGAGGTTCGAAAGGTTTCCTTCATTTCTGGTTACTACAAAGGTTCGGAATATTTTAGTTTTGGTATTAGATATTGTTATCATTAAAGATGATACTACATCTTCAATATCATCAACTTTTAGGTTAGTTAATTCGTCTCCACGGCATGCGCCTGAAATTCCGAAGATCAACGCAATCTAAAAAAGCAACAAAACATTAATGCATAATCATACCTTAATAAGCACTAATATAATCTTACCTTTATCATTAAATATTCATCGTCATTTGCTTGCGATAAAGAAGAGTCAATTTGGTCCCTTGTCAAAATTTTTAATTTTTTTGCTTTATAACCATCGGAATTTCTTTTCAAAAATGCCATCAGCTTTGCATATTTACTTATATCTATGTTATCGCACACAATCATATACGATTTTTAACATAGAATATTGGGCCCATGCCGTGGAAGGTTTATATTCATTTGATTTTTCATGAAGATAGGCCAGCATAACATTTTCCGTGTACGTTTGTATCTTCTTTTTCTTACACCATTCTCTAAACTGATTGTACGCTTTATCATACAAATTTCTTGATTTTGTGGGTAATAAGTTTAAAACTGCCGCACCGGCAGCTTCAACGATATCTTCCGGTTCTTCTTGGTTTTTCCATACCAAAAATGCCAAAACTCAACTTTTGCACTTAACAAACGTATTTGTAATAATAATAATAATAATACCTTTATTTCTATAGACTTTTACAAGCATTAGAATATAGTCAAATTGGTCAAGTTACACAAGACATATACATATATAAATTTGTCAATAAAAAAATAAATTAGGTACAGAATAATGTAAAAGAACAAACAAAGCATGACTAACAAACAAGAAGTTTCAAATTATTAACTTTACAACGGGAAAACGAAAACAAACTCAAGGAAATATTTCCTCGGTTGTCAGCTGGTATTGGTAAAATTAGTCCCTAAATACTCATCAACTGAGTAAAACGAGTGTTTGAGTAAAAGTGATTTTACTTCTCTTTTAAAAAGATTAATGACATTTATTTTCTTGATATGCACAGGTAATTTATTGAATAATTTTATAGACATTAATTTGGGACCTTTTGCAACGATGGATAGGGTATGAGCTGGTATGTTGAGATTATAATTCTGTCTCAGATTTTTATTTATGTCATTTCTGCTATTAAATTGCTCCAAGTTTTCTTTTATATACAATATACAGTTGAGAATATATAAAGATGAAGCAGTTAGAATTCCCAGTTCTCTGAAAAGAAGTCTGCAAGAATGACGAGGAGATTTAAAGGACATAGTACGTACAATTTTCTTTTGAAGCGTGAACACTTCGTTAAATCGAGAGCAGTTACCCCAGCAGATTATACAATAATTTAGACAAGACTGTATATGAGCAAAATAGTACATTTTTAAAATATGGATATTAACAAAAGAACGAAGCTGCCATACGACAAAGCAGTGGGTAGATAACTTATTATTAATAAAGTCTACGTGCGTTCCCCAATTTAAAAGAGGATCCAAAAAAACACCAAGGAATTTAACGCTATTGTTTTGTTTTACAGAACAGTTACCAATTCTAACCAACATGCTATAATCTGGTTTCTTGGTGGTAAAAAGTAAAAAATCTGTTTTTATATTATTCAGTGCAAGACCGTTACTCTCACAGTACGCTTGCATCGAACTAATAGTGTCACTAGCTTTATGGCTGAGTTCGTTTATGTCATTTGAGTTAACCGCAACGGTGGAATCATCTGCAAAAAGCGTTATAAAAACATCTTCTATGTGTAGCGCGATGTTGTCAATAAATAAAATGAATAATAAGGGTCCCAGAATACTCCCTTGAGGAAAGCCCGTAGTAACCTTGAAAGAATCAGACGTACCGGTTTTACCAGCATCTCTTAAGACAACAAATTGAGTTCTATCTCTTAAATAGGACTCTATCCAAGTTAAGGCTGGACCACGGATTCCATAATTTTCGAGTTTATCCAGTAGTAAATTGTGTTCGACCGTGTCAAAAGCACGTGTCAGATCAAAAAATAAACAAGCCGATTTTGTTTTGTTTTCAAAGTTGTTTAAAATATAATTGCAAAGAGTTAGAACAGCATCTTGTGTTGATAGACCTTTCCGAAAACCGAATTGATATGATGATGATAAATTCTGACTAGTAATAAAGTTGTTTAATCTGACATAATAGGATTTTTCAAATGTTTTTGAAAAGGCCGATAGTAGAGCAATACCTCTATAGTTTGAAATTGGTAATATTAAAGATGTTTTTAGAATATCTGGAAAAATCCCCTCAATAAAGGATAGGTTTATGAGGTACGTTAAAGGCTCAACAATGTATTCCGCTACTTTATTTAGGAGTGAACACGGTATCTCGTCATAGCCTGATGAGTTTTTTGTGGAAACAGATTTTATGACATTTAGCATTTCGTTTGAACTGAACGGGAACAGAAAAATTGCATTGTGGTTAAAAACCTGTTTATTATCACTAAAAATATGGGGCATATTTTCCGTTAGTGTTTTTATGGAGTTGATAAAAAAATTATTGAATGCATCTGCAGCACTTTGCAAGTTGTTTATGTCATTAGTAGCATTTGCTATGGAGTTGTTGGTTCCGAGGCTGCTGCATGGAAATTTCGTCCCTTAGGAAAGTTGAAGCGATTTACGACGGCACCTTCAGGCCAGATTTCAGTATCATAAACATCCTTGACATGTGCAATTGGGAATGATACCATAAAAGAACACGTGTATTCGTTTTTGTTTAATTCTTTGTACTCGAAATTAATATGAGGTGCGGTTTCTTGTAGAAATTCTTTTAAATTTTCAGTAGAAGTACTCGGGTTTAACCTATAGACATGTAGGTAACCCAATTTAGGTACTGCACTGACTTTCGTAACGTTTTTATTGGTTCCAATAACAGGCTTTCTGCGATTTGTGTATGGCTTATTCCGGTTCAGATGTAAACTGTTTTTGAGCGCTGGCTCTGGTTGTTGACTCGGTGTAGTAGAGTCATTTTTACTTAGCGATTTAACATTAGGAGTTTTTGCTGGATTTCTTAGTGCCTTATCGGCGTAGGAAACTGCTGCTGAACTACTACCTGATTTTTGTAGAGTTGAACTATTAGGGTTACCACCAACAGATGTCCCAGTAGTTTGTTCACTCTTGTTTGGTGTACCATTAACAGGTGGAGTTATATTAAGGACCATGAAGTTTTGATGTTTATTTTTATCTGCTTTTAGCAAATTAATTAATTCATCTTGACTGACTAACCTTTTCTCCAGATGATTAATTGTCTGCATAAGTAATTTATTTTCCCTGTCCCAAAACTGGCACTGGATTTGATTTTTGGTGCACTCAATTTTAGCACATTTTTCATGCATTCGTGTATCACTGTTTATAAACAAGTTTTTGTTATCTTTGACTGTAACAGAGTTCGTAATGTAATTTACGAAGAAATCACTAATCACAGAGTTATTGTTGACACTATCAGGTATTTTCTTTAACACTAAGATATTTATTATGTCTTTTTTCGTTAATTTGTTGAGCTCATTTGAAATGGCTTCATCACTCGCCGCCATCTTGAATTTACAAATACCTGTTGCCATGATACGTTGAACGGAAATATCCCAAAGGCTTCTAAATATTGTAATTTCGCTCCAATATATTATAATTCTTTATTTATGAAATAAATGTTTCTACTCCCGATCGTGGAAAAAATATTATATACACCTCGGGAGAGACCGCCATTTTTCCCTCGATGTATTTGTTGCCCTCGGGCCTCAAATTACACCTCAGGAAAAATAAGACGTTTCTCTCCCTTAGTGTATAATGTACTATTACATATTTTAAGTATTTTATTATAAACAGCGTGGGGTGCAATAAAAATATAGTAAAAAGCACCCCACGCTTTTTGCAATAAAATATTTAAAATATGTAAACCTTGTTTTTAATTTTTAATTCGTTTTGCTATTAAAGCGTGTTTTTTAGTTTTTTAAACTATAATTAAGTAAACACTGCTTTTAAATGTATCAAATTACTTTGTTTAAAATTCTCTACAAATGTTTAGGACTATTAGGCCCTTAGTGTACTTTGTACTCTCTTGATAAAGGCCTAATAAGCCGAAACATTTGTAGAGAATTTTAAACAAAGTAATTTGATACATCTAAAAGCAGTGTTTACTTAAAAACAATTATTTTGAAGATGTTTCATAAGGAACCAACCACACACTCAGCTCAGTACAATCTATTAAATTCAAAATTACGTTTTTTACATTTTTTTAACCTTTATTTAAATTATTTACAGGATCTGTATCTTCGATTAAAATTTGTCATTAGCTATTTAACTAGACGTATGTTATAATATTTTTATAGATCCTTTTCTGAAATTAACAGACGGAAGTAGTCTACCTACTTTGTAGAGAGCATATAATGATGTTTTTTTATATGCATTGTTAGAAGCTTATATTGCTGCTTTTATGTCTTTTATTCTTGAAGCACTTTAGAATTTCTTTTTATAGCAAAACAAGACAAAAATGTATCTCGAGCAACTTTTAGTTTTATCGAAGGAAAGGTACTTGCATCTTGCTTTCTCGCCATCTCGTGCCAATCACACCGTATCTTTTGAAGCCACATCTCCGTTGCGTTAGAGCCCCACTGAACCACATAATATTAAAAGTTAATGTGCTGTTTTTCTGGTCCTTATCTGTTCCTGCAACAAGTTTCGCGCTAACGATGAATTCGCCTGAGATATTTTCTGGCTTTGTGTTTTCCACCAGTTTTCTTTTGTATCTGTCAAATGGCATAAAATATGCAAAAAGTTTCTATTTGCTTGAGTAACCAACTTAATGATTGATTGTTGTTTTATAATAAATTTGTTTGGGTGTATTTCGGTGGATTTAAACGTGATTTATCGTAGGGATATGTTTTAAACCGTGTATAAGAACACATTTATATATGTTTAAAGGTTTTGCTACTTGTATTTTGTAAATGTGTAATATTTCCAAGCCATTACAAAGGTTTTTACTATAATTCAAATCCTTAAGCACAGGCGATAATTTTTAAATTATTTCTCGTACAATTTCACCTCGCCTCTTGTGCTTTATTGCAAATTACTTGGCGAATTAAAAATATTTATTTATTTACTCATTTACTTACCAGTACAAATTCACAGTACAAAGAAAAATGATGCAAACTCGGCGCATATAACCATTCTTCCATGTGTCCAGTAACATACACATATACATAGAAAAATAGAAAAATCAGCAAGTAAATATAGCACTTGATGTTCATGTCCAAACCTCGGTAGAGTTTCTCGCAGTATACCCAACGTTAAAAATTCAGGTCAGGCAGTCAAATGAGGATTTATTACTCATTTTGTTTAATTAGCAACATGTTCTTTATGGTTCTTGTGAATTTACCATAGAAAAAATATTTAGTATCATTATCAAGTTCTTTCCATAAACGAGGCGCAAAATAACTAAATGATTTTTGAAAAATTGCAGTTTTACGTTGCTTTACCAAAAAAATAACTATGTGTCTAGGTATTGTGATGATGAACTGGGGTAACCAATTTCGTTTGTACATAGTTCTGTTCACTTGTACTTAATATTCTCCAAATGAAAGTACACATGTGTAACAGTCTACGATATTCCATATTTAATATTTGAATTGGTTTTAATAAGGTGATATATTATGGTTTCTATACGGAATATTATTAACGAAACGTATACAAGAATTCTGTATTTTTAGTACTGTATAAAGATAGAGTATTTCCATATGCGACATCACCGTACTCAAACAGGGATAAAATCAAAGTACTACAAAATTTAACTTTACTCTCTGAAGTTAAAATATTTTTTAAATTATACAATTTTTTAGGCGGAAATTTGAGAGCTTAACTTTATTAACAGTATGCTTTTCGTATTTTAATGCCGAATCAATATATGTTCCTAGATTTTTACCATTATCAACAATGGGGATACTTCGATTATTTATTACAAAATTAAAGTTACTTAATTGAAGTCATGTATTTCCTCATTGAAGAAGTACCTATTAAAATTGACTGAGATTTTGAGGCGTTCAGTTTCAAGTTATGATTACATGCATATACATATTTTTCAAATCCCGAAGGTTTCGGCCATTTCAAATTCTCATAGATTAAACGAATAATGAAATAAATCTGCCAATCATCTGCATATTGATGCAATATTTTAATTTATTAAACATATCTGTTTCGTCCACACCTACCTTATGTTTCGTCCACATCTATTTACCTTTCCTTACTTACCATGTCCCGCCACTGTCGTACCTATCCTTGAGGCTGTACAGTGCGATCGACAGAGAGAGACAATATATCGATCAATGGTGGATATTGGAGGTGCGTTAATTTTACCGGTGAAGTTTTGAAAAGCATTTTTCGTTACATTACGTTACATGATTCTTGGTGCTGGTGTGATTCGCCTTAGTGGAGGACTTAAAAGTTAAGGTACAGTGCAGTTTCCTTTTTTTATTGTCCTGTTGTTAAATTTATTCTTTTTCCGAATCGACCACCAAATCATTAATATTATAGCTAGTCGCTTGCTATTGCGTTTTTTTGTGTTGTGCTCAAGTAGACAGAATGTTCGGGAAAGTGGGTTTTTTGTCCGTATATACTTAAATGTAGTTCTTATGCTACATTTTTTATTGGTCCCTTCGTTTTAGCCGGATTAACGTTAATCTTTCATATAGTTCATTTTAAAACAACAAAACCCACCTCGTTCTCTTTACAGTTTGTTTACTTGGACATTTTAATTTCAGTTGCTTGGTATTTTAAACTTCGAACGCACGGTACACTTTGTTTTACTCAGATTAGCAAGGTTAGCGGCGGCACCGGCGTGTACACCTGTACGACAGTAGAGAATTTTCTACTGTGCCTGTACCATATTGGAGCATTAATTGGATAAACATTGCAGTTTAGTTTTAGTTTAATCTTATATTCTCTTATATATTTATGGTAGAATTTGTCATATCGTAAACTTTTCGCTTTTTGTCAAACTTAGCATTAATTAAACAAAAACTTCAGTTTTCTTTCGAAGTAACTAAAAAATAATCTCATATAGGTATTCATATATATTTATGATAGGATTTGACATATCGTAAACATTTCGTTTTTCGTTGATTTGGCATAACAAAACATCATTTCTAACTTTAAGAACAGTTCACGCAAGAAGCTTTAAATAACCCTTTGAATTTGACATATAGAGTGGTCAAAAGAAGGAAAAATCCCGTACCTTGTTTCTCTGATACAAATTTCGCCTTTAATAATTGAATTAAGTATTATTAACTTGTTGCGTTGACGTATCTATTTGCTGCACCCAGTGGCGTACTTAACAATTTACCACAGTTACTGCATTACTGCATTCATTCAGTTTTTTAGTAGTTAGGTTTAGTGTTTTGATTAATTATTTCATTGTTGATGTCATTTACTTGCGGGTGGTTAACCAGTGGCGTGGTTTTTATTATTAAGTTTTATCAATTTAAATTTATTGAAAAGACACCTGCCAGGTTACGTAATATAAATACGTGACTAACATATAGACCTAGAATATTTTCTGATTGCAATGGCCCCCAAAAGAGAGGCTCTAGCTACTCGAAACTTACTAGTATCACGTATTAATGAAACATTTGATCTCGCAGAAGCCGCAGTTGCAGATAGTTCAAAATTGTCTCTTTTCAAAATTAAATATAGATTTTTAGAAAAAACTTATGAAGATTTTCAGTCTATTCATGTTGAAATCGTATCTCAAACGCCTGATGCGGACCGGGATGCTCAGGATGAGATAAGAAAAGAGATCGACGACACATATCTTCTAATCGTATCCAAGTTTGAGGAATTATGCCCTACAGCAGCTACCACATCCAGTGGGGAACTGTTAACACCAGGAACGAACCCTGCCCTCCTTTCTCAAATTAATATAAGGCTTCCTAAGCTGGAATTAATTAAGTTTTCAGGAGATTTGAAAATATGGCAAACATTTATTGACATTTTTAATAGCTCGGTTCATGAATGCACTTACATTTCGGAAATAAATAAGTTTCAATATTTAATAGCTTCTTTAACTGATGAACCGCTGACATTGATTAAATCGATTCCATTAACTGCAACAAATTATAAAACAGCCTACGACACCCTTGTAAATCGTTATTCTAACAAACGACTCTTAGTATTCCATCATTGGCGTGCTCTAAAAAATTATCCTGTATTAACTACTGATAATTACAAAACACTTCGTAAATTAATCGATACTTTTAGCGAAAATATTTCGATATTAGGACATTTAGAATGTAATGTAAAAGAGTGGGATTTTATTCTAACAGATTTACTCTTAGACAAGCTAGATCCTTCTACACGCAAACGATTCGAACTAAGTTGCGATGCCACAGCCATTCCTAAATATGACGATTTAAAAAACTTTCTACTTAAACAATGTGTTGCCTTAGAAACGGTTGGCACGTCTAAACTCCCGAATAATCCTTCAACTTCCCAAAAATATAATAAGTCATCTGTTACTCAAAGTTCTTCTTCAAAGCATTTCGTAGACTCAAAGGGCTCTTCTTATCAAAAGGCCTTTGTGGTAAATACCAACTCAACATTAAACAGCCAAGCATCGTCTTCCAAATCAGATGCTTGCGCTATTTGCAATATGAATCATTTGATATATCGTTGCCCCTCTTTCTTGGCCAAGTCGCCCTCAGATAGGTTCCAAGTAACCAAACAAGCACGCCTATGTGTCAATTGCTTAAGGCAATCCCACCCGGTGGCTAGTTGTCCTTCGCAGCATACTTGCAGAACTTGCGGATTTAAACATCATTCCTTACTTCATTTTAATCGCCCTCCGTCAGGTACGATTAGTGATAATTCTTCTTCGTCTTCTAATTCTACTAAACAAACACCACTTTCTCATAGTCGACCTTCTACTCCACCACCATCGTCATCCCGTGTCAATGCTTGCATTAGTGTTTCTTCGATAAATAATCAATCCAGCGTCACTGTTTTATTAGCAACTGTTTCATTTGAAATAAAAAATAAATTTGGCAATTTCTGCACGATTCGCGCTCTGTTGGACCCCGGTTCACAGGCCTCGTTTATCCTTGACTCTTCAGTCAAACAGCTCGGCTTAACTAGGTCAAAAAATCATACTCCTATCTTTGGGTTAGGCCAAGCGACTGTTAAGCCATCCGAAGGTATAACTACATGTCATATTCGTCCCCATGGGACAGATAAAACCCTACTTGAGGTAGATGCCTTGATTATCAAAACCATTTGTACTAACATACCCAGTTTTCCCGTTGAGATATCGCAGGTGGAATTTCTTCACAACTTATCTTTAGCTGATCCACTCTTCCACAAACCCGGACCTATTCAAATGTTATTAGGTGCTGACATTTACCCCTCATTGTTGAAAGGGCATTTTATCACCTCTGACACAGCCAAAGGTCCGATGGCCGTTGAAACTATCTTCGGTTGGACAATTCTAGGACCTATTAATACTTCAACCTCTCCGGAAATCCGTTCCTTCTTCACTAGCGTTGAACCATGTTCCGACGTAGTTCTAAAAAGATTCTGGGACATTGAAGAAGTGCCGTCAAAACCGTCAACCTCTCCGGAGGATAAGGTGGTGGAGACACTTTTCCGAAATTCGTGTTTTCGTACATCATCAGGTCGTTTTGGTATCGCGTTACCTTTTAAGATACCTTCGCCTCTGTTTGAAAATTCGTGCATTATTGCTGATCGTCGTTTTGTTGCTCTTGAAAGGCGCTTGCAATCACAGCCTTCATTACGCCAACTTTACGTTGATTTTATGCAAGATTACCTCACTTCGGGACATATGTCGCTTGTCAACCCATCTCCAGATGGTCATGATATATATTTTATTCCACACCATGGTGTACTTACCACCAATGGAGGCAAACAGAAAATTCGTGTGGTCTTCGATGCCAGTGCGAAAGCCGAAAACAACCTTTCACTTAACGATACTCTGTATCCTGGCCCTAAACTTCAATCAGACATCTGTAATATCCTACTTCGTTTTCGTTCTCATGCGATTGTTTTCACATGTGATATCCGCCAGATGTACCGTCAGATCTTAATAACCCCTGAACATAGAAAATATCAACTTATTCGATGGCGATTCAATTCCACTGACCCCATACACACTTATCAACTAAACACAGTCACTTATGGCATTAATTCGTCTCCATATTTAGCTATCCGGACTCTGCTTCAACTAGCCGAGGAAAGTAGTCAACAATTTCCTCTTGCCGCCTCTGCTCTCAAAAACGATATATACGTTGATGATTTAGTTTGCGGTGCCTCTTCTCTAGACGCAGCATTAAAGCTTCGAGATCAACTTATTTCGCTCTTACATTCCGGATGTTTCGAACTCCGAAAATGGTCATCCAATAACCTCGATCTCTTGGAGGATATACCTATGTCACATCGACAGCACCACGATCTTACTTTTGACAGCGAATCCGATACGATTATCAAAATACTTGGGTTGCAATGGCATTCATCTTCTGACTCATTCTCGTTCAAAGTCGTACCACGTGAATCACCTTGTACCAAACGGTCAATTTTGTCCGAAGTCGCCCGAATCTATGACCCTCTCGGATTTCTGTCTCCATTAACTCTATTTGCCAAACGTATACTTCAACATTTATGGACTGTAGGTCTTGACTGGGATGACACTCCTCCTGAGGATGTCATAAAGATGTGGTTACGATACAAATCGGAAATATCTTGTCTTAGTTCCCTTCGAATTCCACGTCATTTATTCGTTCCCTTCTTGCAATCGTGTCAACTTCATGCATTTTGTGATGCCTCAGAACTTGGTTATGCTTGTGTCATATATTTTCGCATACTGGATATAAACGACCAAGTATCCACTAGTCTAGTGATGGCCAAATCTAAAGTCGCCCCACTCAAGTCTCTATCAATTCCTCGTTTAGAGCTTTGCGCAGCAGTCTTACTTGCAAAACTTGTCGATTTTGTCACCCATACATATCAACCCATTATCACTTTTGACCGTATTGTGGCATGGAGTGATTCCATGGTTACTTTAACTTGGATTCGAACTTCACCCCATCGGTGGAAAAGCTTTGTCGCTAATCGCGTTACATACATCCAAGAGCGTGTTGCCCCATCCTGTTGGCGGTATGTTCCTTCAACCGAAAATCCAGCCGATCCAGCTTCTCGTGGTTTGCTTCCAAAGGATATGCTGTCATGCTCCCTTTGGTGGGCGGGACCAACCTTCTTATCCCAGTTTCCGGATTTGTGGCCAACAGACTCATCAACTCCGCAGCCTCCCTTGGAGGAGGATTTGGAAGAAAAATCTATTGTTCTTCTTGGACAAACTTTGCCTTTTGATGCTATTAACCTTCTTGATGACTTTTCCTCACTTCGAAAAATTCAGGGAATCATTGCATATATTATTCGCTTCGGAAGGAATTGCAGGAATAATACTAAAGTTGTTGGACCTTTGCTTGATTCAGAGTTGCACCAGGCACTATTTCGTATCGTCAAACTAGTCCAATCCGAAACATTTTCCCAAGAAATCACAGCTCTCAGAAATAATCGTAGATGTCCAAAATATTTGCAAAAACTGTCACCCTTCCTTGATGATGATGGAATATTGCGTGTCGGTGGTAGACTCACGAATGCAGACCTATCATTTTCGGTCAAACACCCTGCTCTCCTTCCCCGTAAGCATCGCCTGACGGAGTTGATCATTCAACACATTCATCGTCGTAATTTTCACCCCGGAATTAATACAACGATGTACTTACTTCAACAGAATTTTTGGGTTTTATCTATTCGTCGAGCCATTCGACATTATTTATCAACTTGTAATCAATGCTTCCGAAGTAACCCAGTTCCTTACGCCCCTCCTATGGGAGATCTTCCCAAAGTTCGTATCTCACAGGTCAAACCATTCAGTTGTGTTGGAGTTGACTATGCGGGCCCCTTCACTATCACGTTAGGGAAGATTCGTGGTGCAAAAACTATGAAAGCTTATCTCTGCCTTTTTATATGCTTTGCCACCAAGGCAATCCACCTCGAGTTAGCCTCAAGTTTGTCTACGGAAGCATTTTTAGGCGCTCTAAGACGATTCATCGCTCGTCGCGGCCGATGTTCTCGTCTGTTCTCCGACTGTGGCACCAACTTCGTCGGTGCTCATCATGAACTAAATCAATATATGAAAGATTCTACTGAAGCAGAAAACATTATGTGGACCTTTAATCCGCCATCCGCTCCCCACTTCGGTGGACTGTGGGAAAGCGGAGTTAAAGCCGTAAAAACTCATTTCTATAGGGTCATCGGAGATCAAACCCTCACTTATGAGGAAATGAACACCCTCTTTGTGCAGATTGAATCGCTGCTCAATTCCCGACCTCTTTGTTGTCTAAGTTCGGATCCAAATGACCTAAGCGTCTTAACTCCCGGACATTTCCTTACCCTCGAACCCTTAACTTCAGCTCCCGATCCAGACCTCACTCATTTGTCGATTAACCGATTGTCACGTTGGCAATTGATACAGCAAATGCATCAGAGATTTTGGATGCGGTGGAAAGACGAATACTTACACAATTTGTATCAGAGAAGTAAATGGTCGGGGTTACGCAAGCTTGAACCTATCGATATTGGCACTGTAGTGCTAATTAAAGATAAACTAGCTCCCCCTCTTAAGTGGAGGCTAGGTAGAATTTCCGAGCTTCACTCCGGCAGAGATGGAGTAGCTCGCGTTGCGTCAATAAGTACCTCTCAGGGTACTCTTAAACGCCCCTTGGTAAAGCTGTGTGCGTTGCCTTCGCAATAAAATACCAAGCTCGCGTAAAAATTTTGTTTATTTTCATTTCATTAATTCTTTTGTTTTTTTTTTCCTCTACTAAAAATATATATTTCTTTTCTAGAGTATTTAGCAATAATTCGCGTTTTTTTTTCTTTTTAATCTTTTTATTTTAGTAAATTTTGTTACCCAAAATTTGGTGGGCGGTTATGTTTCGTCCACACCTACCTTATGTTTCGTCCACATCTATTTACCTTTCCTTACTTACCATGTCCCGCCACTGTCGTACCTATCCTTGAGGCTGTACAGTGCGATCGACAGAGAGAGACAATATATCGATCAATGGTGGATATTGGAGGTGCGTTAATTTTACCGGTGAAGTTTTGAAAAGCATTTTTCGTTACATTACGTTACATGATTCTTGGTGCTGGTGTGATTCGCCTTAGTGGAGGACTTAAAAGTTAAGGTACAGTGCAGTTTCCTTTTTTTATTGTCCTGTTGTTAAATTTATTCTTTTTCCGAATCGACCACCAAATCATTAATATTATAGCTAGTCGCTTGCTATTGCGTTTTTTTGTGTTGTGCTCAAGTAGACAGAATGTTCGGGAAAGTGGGTTTTTTGTCCGTATATACTTAAATGTAAAATAGTAGTGGTCCTAAGATGGAACCTTGAGAGACGTCGTTGCTTAATATTTTAAATTGCAATAAATTTTTATTAATGTTAACACACTGTCTTCTTTCGCTGGGTTAACTGGACATAAGCTGTGATGCATTGCTTGAAAAACCAAAATAATGTAGTATTGCTATTAACATTTTATGATCCAGCATATCAAAGGCTTTTTAAAAGTCCAACCCCGTAATAAAGTCATCTAATAAATATGTTAGAACAGTAGATGTGCTGTGATTTTTTCTAAAACCTGATTGGTATTTTGAATGCAATTTTTTTTTATTCCAAGTATGCATTTATTTGGTTATGTATATATCTTTCGATTACTTTTGAAAGTGTGCAGACGAGACTAATTTGGTCTATTATTTCAATAGGTTTACTATTTTTTGCTATGGGCTTTACTACAGTGTGTTTCCTCAGCGTAGGAAATTCATTTCGTGACTACACAATTGATAATATGTGTGAGAACAGGTAGACAGTATGGAATAAACAGTTTTATATCTACTACGGAAAGACCATCAACCATATTGAGTTGATTATTTTAAGAACGTCATTTTCCGTAATATTTGGATGCAAATTATTTTTTTTTAATTCAAAGTATTTTTTCAAGTGGTAGACTGCGCATCTGACATTGAAACGAAAAAATTATTTATTAACTCCGGATTTTGTAAATTTGCTGGTAGATCATAATTGGGAGATTTAGTCAAATTAAATTTTTTTGCTGTAGGCCACAATTCTTTGGAAAAATGCTATTTTCTCTCGACGTATGGCCGACTTTGTATAGTTACGTAAGTTTTTATAATAATTATGATTTGCCTTAGTTTCACTATATTGATATTTTTTTGTGCTCTATCTTTTAATTTCATGAGTGTTTTAATATTATCCGTTATCCGAGGAGTGAACGGTCTATTAATATTTTTTTCCCGGACCGAAGTACGAACCTCCAGCAATTCCGAAAATATTTTGTTTAAAACACGAATATTTTCATTGATATCATCAGTTTCGTATTTAGTAAGCCAGTTAATATTATTACATTCGAAATTAAATTGTTCGAAATCTATGTTTTTATAATTCATGTACTCCAAAAACCCGTTTTACAAATTTAGGTACATTTATTTTGGCAAAAACTAATTTGTAATCAGTAATATATTCAGAGAGGGTTAATGCACCTGTTTCGATTGTTTTTAATGAATTGTTTACAGCAATTATATCTAATAGACTATTTGAATTTGTGCTTTGATTTTCTCTAGTTGGTACTTTTATTATTTGTTGGCAGTTATATGCTTCGAGTAAATAATTAAATTCATTTCTTTTTTTAGAGCTACCTAATAGGTTTATTTTGATATCCACTCGTATTATTAAATTGTTATAAACAAAGGAAAATGACCGGATGTAAATCATTTACATAATTTAAAAATATACTACAAAAATAATAAAAGTGTAGTAGCACAACAACACTTCACTGGCTTTCTATAGTCATCAAATTACCGGCACGAGGTGTCCACAACTTGCGAATAGCTCCATCTGGTGACGCCGTACCAATGTGAGCTAACAAGCTCGAAACTAGTCTGCGGCTGGCGATGCACAACAGCACTGCACTGGAAAGCTGCCTGCAGGGGGCTTATTGCAATCAGATTTTAATTTGCGTTTTCCGATTGAAGACGTAGTATGTCCGCAAGTTATAGGACATTATTTTCAATTGATTTGGAAACGCACATTGTACACCTTGATTGGTGGCAATGAATCGATTTCCTTTCATAGAAAATAGTGGAATACTGGATGTCGTAGTAGATATATTTTTACTCTACTACACTTTTATTATTTTTCTAATAATTTATCCACTTTGTGTTGGATTAGAAATGTTATATTCTTTTTAACGCATCATCAGGTTCATATTTAAAGTTTCATTGAAATTCATTGCCATGAACTCGAAGGAGCTAATATGTAGCCATCATCAGGTGACCAAATATTATTATTTATTGATTTTTTAAAAACACTATTATGATTTTGTTCGGCTAATTTTATAATTAATTTTAATCTTTGCTCGGAAGTCTGCCTGGTGGTTTGGCTGCCAGTAAGACGGCGCTATCTCTGAGTTAACTGGCGAAGGGCCATTACCACAAAACTCGAAAGATCGAGATTGTTCGAAAATGGTTAACCCGAAAAATCTAGAAATGCCCGAATAATCTGAGAGAGGTAGAGAATTCGAGTATGTTCGCCACGGAGTGAATCCCGCGCACAGAAGAAATTATATATGAGATGAACAAGTTATCAGATAAAATAAAGAACAATAACAATTTGTGAATTAAAGTAGTCTTCGGCAGCATATGCGTTTTGCTTTAGCCCTATAAAAAATAATCCACCGGAGTCAGATCTGGGGATCTTGCAGACGAGGAAACTGAACCAATACAACCGATCTAGTTATTAGGATAATGGTCATCCATACGTTTGTAAGAAAATTTGTATCGTAAATTTTCTTGTAAGGTGTCGCGAGGATTCTCTTCTGTCCATATGAACAAATTTCAGCTATTATTAACACCGTCTCTAGTGAACTGAAGCTCATCTGTATATAATGCGGTAGAAATTGTTCTTCCATGATTTAACAGTTAACACCCAACGACAACTAGCAATTCGAGAAATTTCATCTTCTCCTTCAAGTCTTTGAACGATTTGTAAATGAAAAAAAATACAAATGTTCGTTTTTTAAAAGCTTATCCAAACTCTCTCATGGAGGATTCCTAAAGCTCCACTTGCTCTTATTAATTCGTTGAAAGGATGCATCTAACTGTTTCTTACAGCTACTTGCCGTCCATTTACCTGATAGCATAAGAGTATGC
This sequence comes from Leptura quadrifasciata, assembly GCA_963675555.1. NCBI lineage: Eukaryota > Metazoa > Arthropoda > Insecta > Coleoptera > Cerambycidae > Leptura > Leptura quadrifasciata. Next base: position 116,168,078 of record OY776675.1, on the reverse strand, counting down.
TATGGGTGAGCAAGAAATGCATTTCAAAAATTATCACACAATTCAGTTAGAAGAGCTACCCACGAACAACAAATCCGGTGATGCGTAAAATGCGTGGAGGTTCGAGGGCGGAATTTTGAACAATTATTGAATTAAAATGTAATCATTCTTGTAATTGATCTTTGTTTTACAATTTAATTTATGCAAAGCTTCTTCAATCCAATGGGCATTTTACAGTATTTAATGTTATTCTCTGATTTTGTAAATAATGAATAGCTAATGTACCACATGTTCTTATATCACTTTATCACATTCTTCGTAAATAATAAACAAGTTTAAATTTAAGATAAAAGAAAGCAAACAATTAACTTTTAGTAATTGAAATAATTAAAGTAACAATCAGTTTTTGGGATAATTACTCATTACATGTAAATAAAAATTTTAATAAAGTATGAGATGCAGCCTCTCTCAACTAATCCACTTTCAATTTGAATACATACAATTCTTTTATTATTATGATTGGATATCTTCTCGATTTCTGGGTCTTGTTTTGTAGACTTTATTCTACACTGTTCCCCAGAAATAAAAATCTATTGGTGTAACATCAGGGAACCTAGGAAGCGAAAATTCTAAAGGGCCATTTCTTTCTATCCAGCGCATTGTAAAATGTTCGTTCGCGAAACATCTCCTGTTGCACATTAAGATAAAAATTATCAATTGCATCCTTTAATTCTGTAAGGAAAACGTTAACTAAACGCTCGATATTTAAGGAGTTATTAAAGAAAAGCGGACCAATTATTCTGTCTCCTAAAGTTTTACGCCATACGTTAATTTTGTCTGAATACTGGTATTTACAATTAATAATCCAATGAGGATTTTCTGTAGCCCAGTATCTACGGTTCTGAGAATACATCACCTCATTAATAGTAAATGTAACTTCATCAGTAAACAAAATTTTACTTATAAATTTCCGATCATCTAAAAAATTCCCTTGGACCCAATAGCAATAAACCATCCTTTTGTTTTCATCACTTTCTTTCAAAGTATTTAGAAATTTTGGTTTATTAGGCTTGATATTATGACATCTGAAACATCTTAATTTTCTCCTTGTTGATGTTCAGTTGAGACTATTCTCTGCTACTACGAGCATCATCACCAAATAACCATATTATTTCGATTTTGTCACTTAAATGCAGACGCATTTTGCTATTGTAAACTAAGAACTTCACACAATAGAATTCACTGTCCCACTGCATTCCAGGTGGAACTGGTGGGGTGTTATTACCCCCTCTTATTTGTAAATTTCTATACTTTTTATAAGAAGACGACTAGGTGCAGTATCAGTATTTCCTCAAAATATAACTTAAAACTTTGTTCTGTGACTGTGTTTTTAGGGAACTTTTTAAATTCCATCGTTATTATGCAGCACAGTTTTCTACGTGATAAATGTGTATCAAATGGGTTTATAAAATTACTAAAATTGCGAAGTTTGTACTTCAGTTAATTGTTTACATTGTCCTCTGCGGGTAGTAAATTTAAATAAAATGAAAGCCGGAAGATTAATCACCTATTCACCATTATCTATACTATCGCTTCCGTCCTGTGTACTGCATCTAGCAATTTCACGTACTGTGAGTGTGCGGTCCAACCAAATCGTATTGAAGTTTTTTGAGACGCGGCAAAGTTAAATTGGAATCGTTCATAGAACATATCTCGCGATTTATAGCGACAACTTTATTCCCAATGGTTGCCTTCCAACTTTGCATTATAATGAGGCGAAAAGCATGTTTTAAACTCATATTTTGTAAAAAAATAGAACATTTGGACAAGTAACGTCGTAACGAGACATTTCTAAATTCAAGAATGTTACCAAAAATTTATTTAATTTTTATTGACAATGATATATTCAACAAATAACCATATTATTATGTTCATACTATCTTTAGAATCACGTTTTATCTAACCTGTTCTTAAAATTGGAATGTTTATAATCATGACAATTTCAAAATAGGTAGGTACATTGCATAATTTGTTTTTAGGAACGTCTGATTATATCACTGCTATATTGAAAAAACTATTGTGATATTTGACCATCGTCAAATGTTTATTTAAAAAAATATCGTTAGAAATTTCCGATGTAAAACAAATTGAACATGAAATTATTAGAATTGGATTGGTTTGATATTTTTAATAAAATGATTTTAAAAGTGGAGTATTATTCTACCATTTCAATAGTAGTTTCATATAATAGAATTTATACTCATTCGTATAAATAACATCTTAAATGCGGAACTTAAATGTGTAATATAAAGATAATGATTCGCAAGTTACCAATAACGTTCTTAAAATTATTAAATTTGAATACTACTATGAAGTAGAAGATACGCTCGGTATGAGTTCCAGGTTGCCCTGGGTAATAATAATAATAATAGTACGCGCAGCTCGTGGACGAAAGCATCTTACACCATCTAGATGCCGGAGAGTCGTACACTTACTTGGGTGTGGGTGGGTGGTGAAAAACGCTCTCCGCGGCAAGTATCAGCATCTACTCCGACAGATCTGGTCTTCAGAACTGTCGGTGAAGAACAAGGTGTCTGCTACCAATATGCTTGCTGTTCCGATCCTTCTCTACTCTTTCAGAGTAGTGTAATGGATTATAGAAGAGCTGCGTCAAGTCGATGTAGTAACCGCAAGAAGACGCATCTCAATAGGAGCTTGCATCCTAAATCGCCCGTTCCACGATTATATCTCCCACGACATCGGGGAGGCCGTGGACTCTTGAGCTTGGAGAGTCTCCATAGCAGGATGGTTCTGGATGGAGCATGTAAGGTCATCAGGAGTTCGGATCCCCTGCTCTGCATGGTCCGAGACCATGAAAATGCAGAGGTAGGAGCTTTTCTCTTTAAGGCAGCACGAAGAGCAGCCGATGAACTCGGTCTCATCTTCGACGCCTAGAGGGTAAACCTCGACTCTGTCACCGAGTTGGAACCCGTTCGACTAAAAGCCCACATTAGAGCTGCAGAACACAACATCCTTCTGCAGCTCCATAAGGATAAGCCATTGCACACAGCCTTCTATAAAAATATAGAAGACCTCGGCTTATCCGAAAGACTGACCTTCGCCTTTTTAAGGTAAGCCGGGCTGAAGTCCGAGACCGAAGGATTCATAATGGCTTGCCAGGATGGTGTATTTAACACCCTCGTCTATCGTCGTCGTGTCATGGGTATGGAGGTCCCTGATGTCAGCCGCAGGGCGCCGGAGACTGTAATGCACTTACTGTCGGCTTGCCCAACATACGAAGTCTCGGCCTATATTCACAGACACGACGCAGCATTACGAGTGCTTTATTATCATCTAAAGCACTCGTATGTGATAGACGAAACACCAGTGCTGCCTTACGCTCCGGGGGATATTGAGTCCGTTGTGGGGAATGAGAAGTGTCTAATTCATTGGAACTACTCGTTTCCCACCGTCAGGCAAATACAAGCCAACAAGCCTGACATAGTACTCCTCGACCACCAACTCAAGACAATGTATGTCGTGGAATTCCCAGCCCCCGCTGAGAGCAACATTGTCTTGTAAGAGGAGTAAAAACGGACAAAATATCGAGATTTGCTCTTCGAACTTCGCTGGCTTTATCCAGGCCATTCTGTTAAAATAGTGGTACTGATTATAGGAGCCCTCGGTGGAATGAGACAGACGCCACTTTCAGAACTAAAGATCATACCGGCATGCCGAGATTCGGCAGAGATTTTAGCCGGCAGAATGCAGAAGGCTGTCATCCTCGGTTCATTGCGTCTACTCAGGGCACACGATTCACGGACCCGGTAGTCACTCACCCCACGGGCGTGGAAAGTTGCTATTGGTATCAATTACCAGCTCCTCTCTGTGAGGGTCGGAACCACAGAATAGGGTGACTGGTTTTTTGTAAAAAGAAATCGGCTTTAATATGAGAATGTAACTGTATATACAAGCACATTACATATACGTCAAAAGTAGTTTATATATCCGGAGGTAAACGAGTGTGAGAGAGAAATCAACAAAATTTAGGAACAGAAAGTGGGATATACTCCCAGCACGCTCCACACTTCCTGAAATATTATTTTTATCAACTTGTCATGTATTAACGCAGGGCATCGGTATTGTCGCGGCAAACGGTATATTAGACTGTCACGGTGAGACGGGAAATCGAGAAACTTTCATTCGTGCCCCTCTAATATAACAATCGTCTATCTCGCTTTCACGTAAGCGATTCTTGTTTTCTTTCTCGCACTCGTTTACTTCAGGATATATAAAACTACTTTTGCCAAATCGGTATAGCGATTCACAAGGTGAAGATTAGTCATGACTATTTTTACACTTAACCATTTACACATTTTATTTTATTATACACTACCCAACAGAATATGTTCAAATTACAAGGTAGGTAAAGTACGGTATATATAATAACAAAAATACTTAATAATTACAAAATACACAATATTACAGAATTTTAAAGGAGTATAATATACATACTGATGATGAATTCACATTAATTGCTCTAGTAGGCAGTTCTTATATCTGCAACACTGCAATTAGAAAGGTAAATATTATCCTGAAGATCATGCCAGTTATGACACTTAACATACACCGGTGAGAATTTTAATAGATTCGTTCTTGGTGTGGGTAAGTAGAAAAGATTAGTTAGTCTTGTTAGCACCAATGGCATATGAACAAGCGCATTGAATTTTGTCAAGAGTTCGGGACATTTTATTTTATTTTTGACAAGTTTATGTAAAAACATAGCAGAGTGAAGAGACCGCCTTCTGACTAATTCATCAGCATTGAACCTCTCTAGCAGATTGTCATGTGGAAACTCTATTAGTGGATAGGTTTTGTCCTCCTTGAATGCCATAAATTTTAAAAATCGTCTATGGATTTGTTCGATAGCTTTACTATATACAGCGTAATTAAGATTCCACACGACAGAGCCGTACTCAAGTTTAGACCGCATAAGAGACGTAAATAGTATTTTTAGTGTGTCGATGTTGTTAAACTCACCGGAGTTTCTAACGATAAAGCCCAGGGATTTGTAAGCTGGTGATACAATGATATTGACGTGCTGGTTAAAGGTCAGCTTACTATCAAAGGTAATGCCTGGGTCTTTAAATACCTCTGGTTTGTTTAAATCTACCTTATTTATAGCGTAATCATACTGCACAGGATTCATTTTTCTAGCATAGGTGACAGCGTTACATTTAGCGGCGTTGAGAGGTAGGGAATTTGAGGTGCACCAGTCATTTATTAGATCCAAATCAGTTTGCTGTAGCAAACAGTCAGATTCATCCTTGATAACTAGATACAGTTTGAGGTCATCCGCATATATTAGACAATAGCAGTAACTGAACTGAACTGTTCAGATGTCATTTATAAATAAAATAAAGAGACCCAACACTGACCCTTGTGGTAGCCCAGAAGTACAAACAATACTTTCAGATTTATGCCCACGATATTGGACATATTGATTTCTACATTTTAAGTAGGAGGAGCAGAATAGAACTAAGTCTCGGTTAAAGCCAAAAGCAGAAACCTTCCTCAGTAAGATACCCTGGTCTAGTCTGTCACGTTACCCATTTTCCGGCAACCACTATAGCCAAGTTCCAACAACTATACTTTTCTCTAATCCTATCCACCTTTAACTAGTATTTCATACCTTTTGATCATCTTTAAATCTTTCCGGACCTCCTCTTCTTTTCTGTTTGTGTATTTTTGTCGCGTATGTTTTTCTTCGTTTCTTCTTGTACATTTTTATCTCTAAATTTTCTTCGCACCATCAACATTTAAAAAAAATTGAAGCCTTTTCGAAATCAAAATTTTTAAAATCAAAGTTTAGACCAGCCTTGCGCAGAAGGCACCTTGTTCGAGTTGTGGTACCTGCGTTCAGATATCAAATTTAATAGTGTTTTTTGTGCACCAGTGTTTTTAAAAATTAGTGTAGTTTATAAGTTTTGTTCAGCTTGTGTTCAAGCATTTTTGTTAATTTTATTACCTGTTTTTATTTTATGTATTGTAAAAAGGAATCTAAGTTTAGTTTTGTTGTATTGTCGTTTTTGCCGACCCAGGCATGTTCCGTCCGATCCTACAATCCGTCACCGCGTTAACGCAGTGGTTGCACGATCGGATCTGGAGCAGGTCCTGGTGAGGCAACTGTTTTATCATTTATTATTAAGAAATTCATTTTTGAATTGAATTGAATTGGTCTAGTCTGTCAAACGCCTTTGAGAAGCCTGTATAAATGACATCTACCTGTCATTACCATCCAGCACCTCCGAAATAAATTGTATAACACAGACCAAGTTGCTGTTTATCGACCATCCTGTCACAATAACGTGTTGGTTAGGGCAAATTTGTTTGTTGACATGCATGTGGAGCTCCTCATATAGAGCGAATTCAAGGACTTTACTAAAATTATTAATGATAGTAATAGGACGATATTTTTTTATGTCAGTCCGATTATCTTTTTTAAACATGGGAATAATTTTGGAGTTTTTTCATAACTTTGAGAATGTGTTACTGTTAAAGGCTAAGTTAAATAAAATAAGCAGAGGTTTCGCTAAGATATTACCATTGTCTCTGATATCCATCAGGACTAGCGGTGAATTTGTTTTTTAACTTTTTGATAGCTTTACATATTTTATCTTCGTTTATTTGGACTGTGACGGTTTCTGTCCATTTTCATCTATGTCAGTGTCCTCGTACTCGGGTGGTTCTATAAAAGCAGATTTTAAGAGCTCAGCAAATGCGTCGACAATTTCTTGAGGATTGCCCAAAGAATTATCGTTGTTGGTCATATTATTTGGAATGGTTGTCATATTCTTTTTGCTATGAATATATGACCACACAGATTTAGGATTCGTCTTAAAGTTATTTTCAATATGGTTGACATACTGTTCATGCGCTAGCTTATCATCATTTTTTATTTTTGATCTTAGTGTTTTAAACTTTCAAGGTCTGAGTATTTCAGAATTGTTTATATTTTTCCATGCTGAATTTTTTTCCTTAATATTATAGATTATATCTCTGCTATACCATTCCATGGAACATGCAACCGTTGATAAAAAATATAAATTAATTTAACAAACCGCCGCCCTTGAAAGTCTGGACTTTCAAAGTAAAGGTACCTAAAGCCAGCATTAATGGAGGCAAATTATCTTCATTCAGTAGAACCATTGTCCCAACACGTATGTCATTGTGGTGAGTTTGTCTCCATTTGCCTCTTTACGGAAGAGATGAGAGTTATTCGTTTTTCCATCGATTCCAAAAATGTTATACAATTTGCTGTAATCTTTTATACAAAATTAATCTGATAGAAGCTGTCTCATGTGCATCTATCTGTGGAACTACTGTTGATATATTCTCTATTAGAAAGTGACTGGGAGTAAGAAAAATGAGATCGTTGAGATCTTCAGATAATGGAATTAATGGTCTTGGATTCAAGATCACCTCTATTTGCAAAAATACAGTGCTTAGTTCCTAGAAAGCAATACGAGCACTCATTTTACTTTCGAGGAAGAATGATAATTCTTGAAGAAGACGCTAAGAAAGAAATCATTAGTATCTGCAGCATTCTGTAGACCAAGAGATCACCTTTAAGTTGAACGTTCAGTTGGTGTAGCCATTCCAAAATTCACAATTAGAAGTTTGATTTTGTAACGAACGCGGTTTTGCTCTCCGCACTGATGCAAGTGCCAAATTACGAATATTTTTATAAGCTTTCCAGTTTTCCTGTGTCTTGTTTTTGTTGTAAATGGATAGTGCTATGTGCTTTCCTTTTAAAATCAACTTTAATGGATAGGTTACACAAAGTGCAGGGAGTTTACATACCTCTCACTGTTCTCACTAATAATATACAATGGACCAATTGTTTTAAGAGCTTGCTATTTGAAACCGCAACTATTACATTGTTTAAAGTACGTTATGTTAAAAAAAATCAAGTTACAATAGTCTCTCCTATTAATTTCATACAGTACGAATTCGATGATAACAGTTGTACGTATTTCCTGGAATTTTACCGAATTGAATTGACTTTTGTATGTGATTTTTTGTTAATAACGCAAACTATTTAGTAATTAAATGATCAATGTACGTGTATATATTCAGGCAATTTAATAAAATATTGTTTATGTAAATACCAATGCGCTTATTTATTGTCCAAATAAAATTGTGTCATATTATTCATTGATACGTTCAAATAATTATTCATATTTTTGGATTTTATATTGTTATTTTAATTCCAAACTAGTAATGAATATTACGGCATATATATTAGTAAACATTTATATATTAATATATCCACGTATTTAAAATTTCAGCGATAAATTTACAAGTTGATATGAAACTTTAATCTCGAATAAAACCGCAAATTCAGGATTTCTATCCAAACCATAATTAATTAGCACTGTAATAATACCTCTAATTTTGTTCTTGTGTTTTTTAGAACGTGTTTACAGGAGCCGTAAATTACTTTTTTTCTTCTAAAAACTTGCTAACTCCACCAAGGCAAGAAACATTTTAGAGTGACTCGTGCATAGGATCCCTAATCTATATAATGTACATGCTCATGTAGCGCTACGAATTAGACATGTTCCTGAGAAAGACAGAAATTAGTGGATGTCTACAATGTCCTCCGATTGAGTTGAAATGGACAAAAAAAAAATCTTTTTTTTTTCATGTTTTGGGGTTCTCCCCCGCTTATCTAAAAAGTAATTTTGGGTGTACTTTTGTATGGAGAAATTAATACGTTTTTGTCCGTTAATCGAGGGGTGGCTTTTTGCGCTGATTCTTTTTCGGGAATTTGTCGTTCCACCAAACAATTTGTCGCGAAATTGTATTACGCAGAAATAGGGTGATTAATACATTTTTTTCGAAATTCAGCACTATCACCCACGTAAATCGTCAAGGAGTGGTTTTCCGCATATTATTTGCTCACGACAAATTATTCTGATACTCAAAGCATTTTTTCCCACCATTTTAGCCCATTTCAGAATGTGGTAATGCTAACTTGACTATCAAATTGACATTACCATGGGTTTTTTTTTTTTAAATAAGACGCGACAAATTTTTTCTTTTCACGACAAAAAAGCTGCTTGACGGATGTTAAAAAACGCTCCGCGGAGCGAATTTTATAATAGTTTTCAAAATCGAATGTTTGCTATAGTTTCGAAAATTTAACAATTTCGTTGCAGTTATTTTTTCGTTGTACTTCCAAAAATATCTTCCGACGGTGTTTTTACGTGGAGCACTCGTTTCAAGTCGGATTTCGTTACAGATAGGAAGAATTTTCCTGATGAGATTTTTTGCCGCTTTTAGGCGTGATTATTTTGATATAGTTTGGTGTGTTCTTTGACAGTCTCACGGTCGGTCCTGGAGCGGGTTCTGGGAAGGTAATTTTTATATTGTACTTTAAATAAAGTTGGTCCTATCTCTCTCTAACCATCACCCAGAGAATCCGGATTCAAATCCTACCCAGTTCTTTTTTTTTTTCATTCCCAATTATTGTTGTTATTTGTTTAAATAATTAAGTCTTTTACATATTTTATTTGGGGGCGAGCGTAGGTGCGTCCTTACTATGTACATACTTCGATATGCGATGTAAAGCAACGTCAGTTGGATGGGTGACCGTTCCAAGGAAGACCACGTCCTTTCCTCATCCGTGCATATCAGTGTATACGCGGAAGCTATACAACCTTATATGAGGGTTGTATTGGGGATATACCATCCTTCGGAGGGGATGTAAAGCCGTTGGTCCCTTTCTATTAAATGTTAGGCAAGTAAAAGATCCCTACTCTTCTTAAGGGAAGAGGTTCGGAAAAATTCCTGGTTGGGGGTAGCTCGTCTACAGACGTCGGTGTTAGGCCTCAGTAGTGGAAATAGGCCGACGTTAAATAAATGTATGAAAAAAAAACATATTTTATTAAGATTAGGTGGAAGATAGCGTAGCTATCTCTGCATCTGTTATTTAAGCCTATATTTATGTGTTTCTTCAATGTTCATTGCTTATTGTATTTACGCATGTATAAATGTTTATTAACCGCCTTCCAAGTCACCTGGGTCTACGAGATCTAGAATTGTCTGAGTAAAGGAGAAGGGCCGTTATAGTGGGATCCTAACTACTTCTTGGGAATAATTTATATTTAAAAATTACTTCGCAGTAGGTGGGGCACGAACCCACATCGCTAAATATGTACAGAGAGAAAGCAATTTTTACAATTTAACAATTTAAAAACTCTTTATTCATTATATATTACATATCATTATTTATATCAATAATAAGTCATTTATTTCATTGTGTTACATTACAGAAATATTCCCGACGCGTTACAGACTGTAAATATACAGAGAAACGAATCGGGGGGCCGATATTATGCCAAATATGACTGATATAAATTAAAAGTTAATAATTAAAAATCGTTCTCCAATAAATATTGAACTAAATATAATTTGAAAGTACCAAAATAGTTTAAAACATGAAAATAAATGAGATTCTATCTAACTAAATATTTATGTGATCAACTTGCAGGAAACTATAATAAAAAAAAACCTGCTTAAAAATAATCCATGTACAATTAAAAACGCACCGATGATATGAGTAATTAAAATATTAAGGAAATAAAACGAAAATTGTGATTAAAATAAAGTAAATTAAATAGTATTTTATTATTAAAAATTTATGTACAATATGTTTCAAAACGCAAATCATTTCATCAAATATTATTTCTCCGAATAAATCGGGAGATTTTGATGTATGAACTTATGTGTTTGTTCAATATTATGATGTTCCCGTATGTCTACCATATGTGTGGTAAGCGGGGATTTATGTATCTTAAATTTAAAGAATTTTTACAGAGAGAAAGCCAGATGCGCTAACCCGCTGACCTGCGATCCGTCTAAGTATATTTTTACTTCTCTAATATACCTGTAAATTTTATTTATTTAATTTTTCGTACCCCGTAATGGTTTCTACTGTTGTGTGGTGTATGTAAATAAATAAATCAAAATGTATTGCGCCTGTTAGTTCGGCAGATTTACAAAAAAATTTTAACATAAAAATTCATTTATTCCTAAATGAGGAAGTTTGTCTGAGTTCTCACGGACCAATTTTTTTCATAAACATAGGCAATATCCCGTGTATCAATGCATGTCAGTGAAATTATTTTCATCAGAGTTGGTAGACTTAATTTAGTATAGTCGTATTACTTTCATGATGAAGTAAATCCACGTTTCAGTCGTCTGTACGTTAGCCATAACTAGCCAGATTTATGAGAGTGCTTTCCAAGTGTAAATTTGTCATGGGACGTAGAAAAGCTCGAAAAGCTCAAACACTTTAGAGTAGTGAGCGGGCTTGGGTAAGTACAGTTAATGACAGGTTGAACGGTTCGTTCAGCTATAGTCGTAATTAAAAGGGTCTAATGAATTGAGAGTAACTAACAGCCACGACGTATCTCCTCTAGAATTCCAATAGAAAATATAACTACTGTTTACAGCGCAAGTTCATTTCCCACATTCGCTACCCGCTTTTGCCTGTTGGCAATTAATTGTGGGAATTGTCAATAATTCTTCGCTGTTCACTTCACAAATGTGTTTTGACCGAATGTTAAACAACAATTAATTTAGTCAATGAACAGGAGAAATAAATTCGAAAACGCCACTAGTTCAGTAAAATGAGAAAGTATATGGTAGCAATTTTTCGGAAAAATAGACTGAAATGGCATCACGTAGGCCATGACAGTCAAGCAAAAATAAATTTCTTGTTAAAATGCCATGAAAGTTATTCGGATTAAAAAGTTATAGTCCTATGCAAAATTTCAAGAGCGTACGCCAACTTTGATGATTTTAATTTTTTAAATATAATTGCATTTTATGAGAAAAAAATTGTATGCCAATTTACTAAAGTGACCCCATTATTCACTCAAAGGAAATTATTTAGATATTTACGTATATTTTTACCCTACGCGATGATATATTTCCAAGGTGATCCCAATACTTTACACACACGATTTCGATTTATTTTGGCATATCTTTTGCGGTATTTTTGTAAAACTAGGTCAACGACATCGAAATATACACATTTTCCTGAAAGGAGCAACCTATGTTGATATTAATTTTTGAAAAACAAAGGTGTGTATGTGTTTATTTGTCACATAATAATAAAAGCCCTCAGATGAGCATCATAATTATTAACAAAAGATTATACTTACAGCAGCGCAAAAGATATTCATTGTTTAGTACTACGGATTAGCAGATACATATTCCTATAACGATGTCGTAGAAAAATTCAATGAATATTGGCCAGATATACTAGTAACAGATAGGGGTGTTAAAAAAATAGTTGACAAATTTAAATGAACTGGTAATGTATTAAATATAAAGAAAGAGGAGTTTAATGAAGATGATTCTACGATCAATTCGTTGAATAAGCTCCCAAAATGATCTCTTAGAAGAAGAGCAGCCCAAACTGGAATTTCTAAAGGTGTTATACAAAAAATATTCAAGGCTAATAAAATTCATCCATAATCTTGAAGAAGATGACGACGATACTACTCCACTGAACTACTATTCAAACAATTTAATGTATTTAATTTGCAACTTCTGTATACCAAGTCTGTTCTAATATTTACACATAAACATAAAAATTTACAATACAACATGTACACAACACAAGACAAAAGTATAATTTAAATGTCACAATACCTCAAATTAGATACAAAACAACACAAATATTTATAACGTAGTATGGTCCAAAATTTTATAATATTTTCCCTGTCCTTTTTATCCAATATAATAACATAGGACTATGATGTAATAAAATAAATGAATACTTGATAAATAACAAACATAAATTCATCAAATTATTGGTAGGTGGTTACAATATCCTTATATTTTGCTTGCGATCATTATATAGGAAAATTTTATATAATAATTAACAACATAATCAAGTTGTTGCCGGCACACACACAGATTATTTACGCAATCTAGGTGTACTACATAACAATAACGACTAACACATATTAAAATAGATATTAAATGTTTTATTATATTTTAAATACTTTGTAATTATTGAATTATAATTGGAAAAAGCAATAAATTTGATTGATTGATTGATTGATTTATGTTTAGTGATGATATAATGAATATATTGTGGGCATACCCATAATCTTTATTACGATTTATGTTAAAAGTAAATAGCTTTCTGATAATAAACTGCTGTGCAAGATTCAAGGACCACCTGAAAATTTGGTCACAATTTCTTGCTGTATAACTTCAATTAGAGTTTACCGATTGTGATTCCATTGTATATTAAGGTGTACGGGGGCCATTTTAGGATTCCTTGTAGTTTTCCAAAATTTAGCAACCTACAAATTCATGTATAATCGAGGCAAGAATTCAAACGATGCACGTCACAGATCGATTCTATAAATAAGACAAAATTGCTAATAATCATGAAACCCCATTAAACTGTACCTCTTTCTGAAAAAAGCTTAATAACTGGGTGTCAAGAATTACTATTTTTAACGTAATTAATGATTAAAAATTATGTTAGTATTAAAATTTCTTTAATGAGATCACGCGTGACGTGCATTGCTTGAATTCTTGCCCCGACTTTAGGTAAATCTAAATATGTGTTAATAGACGGGGACGGTGGCTCAGTGTGCTAAAGCGTCTGGCTAGCAAACTTCGTTGCCTAGCCTGCTCGTTTGGATTGAGGTGCCTGCGTCAGCTGCAAAATTTTAAAAAGTGTTTGTGCCTCAGTCTTTAAATAAATATATTTTTAGTTGTGTTAGGTCTTTTTGTAATTAGACATGTAAGAATTTGATTACCTTCTTTTATCTGCTTTTGCGGAAGGTGCTTAGGTTAAGTTTTATCAATTTTTGTTTAACCGAACCAGGCTATTCCGCCCGATCCTGCAATCCGCTACAGCGATTAACGCGGTGGTTGCACGGTCGGTCCCGAGATGGGTTCTGGGGAGGTACTGTTGTAAAGCTTTGTTGATTGAGTTGCCTAGCGAAGTGGGTTCGATCCCCGCAAGGCGAAACAATTTTTCATTAAAAAACCCCAAGAGTGGTTTGGCGTCCACATGAAACTGTAGGGACTCATCTCTCTTTACTTAGCACAAGATCCTTGAGATCTTCCAGGGGGTTACTTCGGTAACTTGAGAGGCGGTTAAGAAATCATTTTTAAGAAAGAGAAAATTTAAGTTGTCAACGTACAAATTATCATATCCCAATTTAACTATTGAAATTATGGAAAATATATTCGATAAAGTAAATGTAATCAATCATTTAAGTGTAATTGTTGATGAATATCTTAATTCAAAAATAATTTGAAAATCGCAATAGAACAGAACAACAAAAATAAAGAAAAAAAATTTAAAAAAGAAAGCTTTGGATAACCAGGGGATTACTGAAATCGATGGAGACCAGGGACACAAATACTTGTAAACTTTAACTTGTAAACTTGCAAGAAACATAAAAAATCCCAATAGAAAATTCCCTACGTCTGCGTCTAGTACAAATCACTCTCTCTTCTTGTCACCAATAGATGAAAAGGAAATTAAAAGCTACATCTAAGAATTAAAAAATAACAAAGCACCTGGTTTAGACGGAATTAAATCGGAAGTTATAAAGGAAGCTGCAATAATTATAAATCCACCACTTGTTTTACTAATAAATAAAATATTCCAAACAGGCATTTGCCGCGATAATTTTAAAAATGCAAAAACGGGGACAAATGTTTAAAGGAAAATTGTCGGCCCATCTCATTAACATCTAATATATCAAAAATATTTAAAAATGCGCTAAAACCCAAACTAGTACAATATTTAACAAATTTCAATCTTTTGTCACATAGACAGTTTGGTTTTAGGGATAAGCTTACTAACGATGCCATTGCATACCTGACAAAAACATAAACGAAGCAACAGATAATAAATAGCAAACTATCACTATGTGTTTTCATAGATTTGGCAAGGGCCTTTGATACTATCAGCCACAAAAATGTTTTTGATAAACTTGAAAATGTTGGTATCAGGAGACTTTGTCATGGTTTATTTAAAAGCTAGTTAGAAAACAGATCATAGGTGATTAAAATAAAAAATATATTAAGTGAATCAAAGAAGGTACTTTATGGTCTTCCACAAGGAACAGTGTTAACTCCCATAATGTTCATAATGTACCTAAATGATATGCTTACCTTAAGCACAAAGGGCGAAATAATATCTTTCGCAAACGATACAGCTATGTTTTTCACTGGAGAGTCCTGGGACCAAACACAGAATATTGCATAGGAAGAATTAAAAATCACTAAAGATTGGTTTGATAAAAACTTACTAACTGGCTATTTACCCTTTTGCTCATATAAGAATACACTACCAACTTTCACAGAAATAAATATCGAACATACAATACCTAATATAAAAATGTGTACTCAGCAAACCATCTAGGTATTGCTATTGATTCGCATTTAAAATGACACTGTCAAGTTGACAACACAGTAAAAAACTAAGACCTCTTCTATACAAATTTAAACAAATATGTGGTATTTTAAAAAATAAAAAACGTATTAAAATCATATACGTCGGAAGAAAAATATTGCTTCAATTTTTATGAACAAAAACAGTTTTCAAGGACATTTGTTTTAGAAAATATTCCTTGCGGACAACTTATGCTATTGCATTACTTTCATATTATGTATATAAACTAATGGAAATAGGTCAAAACCAATTTTTAAAAAATTTGTATGCACAGTTCTTGCAGGAAAATCTTAATTTATAATAAAGAAATTTTTGCTCATAGCTTTAAATAGCTGTACCTCGTGGTACTCATCGTATGAAGTTCACTTGGTGCTCATTCTACAGATAATTTAATTCTCTTCAAAAAGCCTTTAGTGTCGTTATTGCCTAAAGCCAATTAAAAATTAACTATTTGTCAAAAAGCACTTCAAATTACAATGTTTCATATTTTTCCCTTTTGTCTCCATTCACTCGTTATCAAAACCATTTTCACATACACCAACGTAATCAAAATTTGATTCTTTTTAACTTTCATTAGATATACTATATGCGTACGATCTATCGTTTTCGACTTTTTATCGATTTTATTATGAAACGAGTGTTCTGATAGCGCGCTATAAAGATGTTTAAAAATTTATATCTCTGCCAACATTGATCGAATGGAAATAGAAAATAAAAAGAAATTGTTCGTAATAGAATTCTCTACAATTTTCATTTGAAACATTTTGCGATCCGAACGAGCATTTTCGAGATTTTAGCTGAAAACGCGCGCGTTTCCGTTGCGTCGCAGAACTGTCAAAATTTTAAAAATATCTATCTCGGCTCCAATGGGTCGTACGAAGTTAAAAAAAAAACAACGAAATTGTGCGGGTTCTTATTACCTATAATTTTCATGTGCACATATTTTACAGTAAAATTGATACTTTCCGAGTTTTTTTGCGAAAAGCCGATTTTTTTTATCTATTTTCCTCCCTCCCATAAAATTAGTCGGCCAGAGAAAATCACCAAGCTGTGGACTGGAAGACCACTGAGATAAAAAAGTTAAAGGTTTAACCTTTAATTTGGTTTAAAGTTATTTTGGTTCTAAGGCTTTCAGAAGAAGACTACGACAGGATGGTCGAAACGTCAAGTATTCAAAACGTTCAACGCGGAAGAGAACCCAGAAACCTAACTATGGATCATGGTGTAATGTTGATCCTTTAAATCGATGGGTGAAAAGTACCCCTTAGAAATTACCACCCTTTTCGGTTGGCCCGAGCCACCCACCAGGGTATTACGCGGCAGGTCATTTTTACTTTGTTGCGCTACTTAAGTACAATTAGAAAAACATAATTTTATTCTTTAATTACATGGGTATTTAATGCAGTCTCAGAGAGGGGCGAAATCACCCTCTTACACAAATCCCACCAGGGCGGGGGTTGAATGACCAAGCTTTCTCGTTTCTACTAATAGTAAATTATTACTACAAAAATTAAATTTTCTTTAAATCGATGGGTACACGATTCTTGCAGCCGCCGCCCGGCCTATAATGTTTCATATCAATATCTCTATCTATAAAACAAAAATAACATAATTATGTTCACGAGACAAACAAATCAATTTAGATTTAAGTCAAGTGAAGGTAAATTGTTAATTTCAACTTTTCTGATATTTATATGAAAGATCTCAATTACCGCTATCTTATAGAGCAGGGCTCACACATGTATATTACTACTTTATTTTGTATCCCTTTGCAATCAAGCCCTTAGGCTTCTGCAAATCATTCGTATATATTTATTACTTGAAGTTTAATGTTATATAAAATTAAACTATTGTTACTTCTATCTTAAAATAAATAAATATTAAATATTATATTACAAGTAATATAATATATAATTAATAAAATGCGAAAACTTATATTTATTAAAAAGAATAGGCAACTTTTAAAATATGTCTACAAAAATTTTACTTTATAAAAGGTTAGTTAAGTTCACACATCGATTTTTGCACAACAATACCGTTTAATCTAAACCAAATTGAAATACGTAATTATAATTATACAAGCTATAAAAATAATTTTGAAAAGTAACAACTAAGTTATATCCTAAATATGTAACTTTCTAATAACATTATTCCCGTCTGTGATGAATTCGATTAACTGACATGGCGAGCTCCCAAATGAATCATTTCGTCGCGATTCGTGGACTCCTGGCGCATTCGCCAAATATGTGAATATTCTGATATTTAAAAACCCAAAAGAAAATTTTAATAACTTCGAAACAATTTAACGAGGTTTGAACTATTTCTCACATTCGAGACCTAAGTTGGAGACTGCCAAGTCAAATACAGTATGTTTCACGAGAATCCGTCCAGTAGTTCTGAAGATATTCAAAGACAAACATACTAACTTACACATACATATAGGCATTAATTTGGCAACGTCTTCTGTTGAAGTCAGTTAATAAATGAACAGATAACTAGAAAATCTAACGTAACAAAAATTCAGATTTCACACTCCCTTTTTATTATCATAGATAATCACATTAAAATATTGAGACTAATAGGTTTAGAGGATTTAGCTGGCCGTTCCATTATCACTGATCGCTTTGGACATTAGACCCGGCATAAATTATGACGCAAATATTGTTTCCGGGCTCAATTGTGTGTCGCGCAACTAATCAAGAAGTTTCCAATTAATCTATCAAAGTTTTGATGGAGACCTTTCCATTTGATTAATAGCTCGAACAAAGATTTAAAGACCAGGGTGGCTAAGCAGCTTAAGGCGTCCCCACTGGTTAGTTTGTGGTATAGTGGTGTATAATAGTATTTATGACGAGATAAATCGATTAGTTATATCGCTGAATTAATCGCATTATGCAGGGTGGTTCAATATCAAATTTAAAAAATTGACACGTATGACAATAATAAATTGTCACTTGCAAAAACTAAATTTAAAATTTCGTCTAGAATGACAGAGAAAAATTAGATATTTTAAAAACTAAGGCAGAGAACATTTCCCTATGCATGAGTTTCATTCTTTACCTGTTTTGTTTCATTTAATTAATGTTGTTTTACACTCGATTTATTGCTATGATATCTCACCTGAAGGATGCTAAAATATTAAAATGTTAATTTAATTCTCAAAGTCGAAAGTTCGAAATCAATGCAAAAACACAATAGAAACACATAAGCAATAAAACAAATTCAAATCAACTGAACAATATATTGCCAGAACAGATATTTCATACAAATAAAAGATAAAATTCCCTATCTAATCTAATCTCAGGCAAACTAAGGGGTTTGTATTGTCTATAGGGGCATATAGGTGTAATGGGGTAGTGAAGCGCAAGTTATAGCCTCTCCTACTCAATTGTTAACCTCACCTTCGCGATGAGTTCAATTTGAACTTGGTGCACCCTGTTTTCAATAACGAGGCTCTAACGACCGAGTAAGGGCGGAATAACCCTTACCTTTTGCCGTGAGGATATACACCTTCTCACGAAGTGTGCGGTAAAAATAACCCACCGCACACAAAGGTTGCTTTTGGAATCGTTTGGTTACCCCATCGTCGCAGTCTCCTTCTGTGCCATGGGACCACACCACTCGCCTTCCGCAACCGAGCTGGTCAGTTGCATACCTGCTCCAGCTAAAACTTCAAATGCAGCTTCGTTTTCAGTCGATTAAGGCTTTAAAAAAATGATGGAGCGTTCAAGTGGGACAAAATCATCCGGAGGTAAAATACCCTCCCGATCGGATCTTCGGGGGAGGGTGCCCACAGGGACACCTCATCGAATGTCGAAAAAACACCGACAAGTTAAATCCAACAAAACTAATTCTTTCATCTACGGCGCTTGGAATGTTCGTACTTTGAACGACAGCACTCGCACCGATCGGCCTGAAAGAAGAACTGCTCTAATAGATAGAGAACTTCACCGACTCAATGTTGACGTTGCAGCTCTCAGCGAAACTCGATTTTTGGAGGAAGGCTCTCTCACAGAAAAGTACTACACCTTCTATTGGAAAGGTCTTCCCACCAATTCAAGAAGACAACATGGAGTAGGATTTGCCGTTCGGAATCAACTTGTATCTAACTTAACACAAGTACCACAAGGCCTGTCCGAGCGTCTAATGCTGCTACGCTATGAGCTATCAGATGGCAACGGGGTAAATCTAATA
Source organism: Leptura quadrifasciata (assembly GCA_963675555.1). Taxonomy (NCBI): domain Eukaryota; kingdom Metazoa; phylum Arthropoda; class Insecta; order Coleoptera; family Cerambycidae; genus Leptura; species Leptura quadrifasciata. Next base: position 116,148,397 of record OY776675.1, on the reverse strand, counting down.
AGCGCCTACGCTCCCACTCTGGATGCAAGTCACGAAACCAAGGAAAGCTTCTATCAACAGCTGGAAGAAACACTCTGCAGAATACCTAAAACGGAACGACTCGTTATTCTTGGCGATTTTAACGCTAGAGTAGGGAGAGATGCAGACACCTGGCCAGGCATCATAGGCAAGAACGGTTTGGGCAACATGAACGCTAACGGTCAACTACTCCTAACTAAATGCGCCGAACATGATCTAGTTATAACAAACACCATTTTCCGACAAAAGGATAAATTTAAAGGCACCTGGCGTCACCCCAGATCAGGTCACTGGCATCTACTGGACTATGTTATCGTACGTAGGAAGCATCTCAAGGACGTCCAAATTACAAAGGCGCGCATTGATAGCGAATGTTGGACCGATCATCGTCCTGTTGTCTCTAAAATGAAAATTGTTATGAGACCCAAACACCGACGAACTCAAGTAAAACGTAGACCCCGTCTCTGTATTAGTAAATTGCGTGACCAACAAACCGTCGAACAGCTAAAACAAAAAGTTCAAGAGAATTTGAGTGCACTAGAAAAAACCAATTCTGTAGATGTCGCTGCTACCTGGACACAAATTAAAGACAGTTTAAAAAGTGCGAGTGAGGAAATTCTTGGCACTGCAGCAAGTAAAAAACAGGAGGACTGGTTCAATGATAATGAAGCTTTTATACAAGAACTTCTTGACCGCAAACATACTGCCTTCCAAAACGCTATCTACCACCCCAACGACTCATCAAAAGCAGAAGCTTTTACCCAATCTAAGTATGAAACGCAACGCGAAATCAGAAGAATAAAGAACGAGTGGTGGGCAAGCAAGGCCAGAGAAATTCAAAGGTACGCCGATTCACACGACTACAGGAATTTCTTTCAAGGAGTAAAAGCAGTGTACGGCCCCAGTCGGAAAAATATGTGCCCTATTAAAGATTTAAATGGAAATCTCCTCAAAGAAGACCAGGAAATAAGAGCCCGATGGAAAGAACACTACTCTAACATTCTTAACCAGCAAAGTCAAGCCGATCACGATATTATAAATCTTATCCCTCAATATGACACCTTCGAAGACTTAGATAAACCACTAACAACGGAAGAGATCTTAACCGCCATCGGGCAGCTAAAAAATAACAAATCTCCCGGCGCCGACTCACTCCCAGCTGAGATCTTTAAAGCTGTGTCGTCAGAGCTCATACTCTACCTCAAAAAACTGTTTGATGTCGTGTGGGAAAGTGGTCAAGCTCCGCAGGAGTTTCGTGATACACTTTTAATCAACCTCTTCAAAAACAAAGGGAGCGCTGCGGACTGTGGAAATTACAGGGGTATAGCTCTCCTGGCTGTTGGAGGGAAGATACTCACTAAAGCGATGGCAAATAGGCTAACACCTGTTATGGAAAAGTTACTTCCTGAAACACAGAGTGGCTTTAGGCCAAACCGAGGCACATCGGATTTAATCTTCACACTTAAACAGCTTCAAGAAAAAGCACTCGAACATCAAGGAGAAATTCACATGGCCTTCATTGATTTAACCAAGGCGTTTGACTCGGTGGACAGGGAAGTGCTCTGGAAAATTATGTTCCGCTTAGGTATCCCTAGAAAATTTGTAGAAGTATGTCGCAGTCTACATACAAACAACAACGCCCAGGTTATGTATAATAATGAGGCAACCGAACCTTTCCAAACCCTCACTGGAGTTAGGCAGGGATGTGTCCTGGCACCCCTACTCTTTAATTTGTTTACCACTGCTCTAACAATTATTGTTGATAACAAACTGACAGTCAGTGGAATAGGTCTCAGATACCGTTTTGATGGCGGTCTCTTTAACATAGGGCGCTTTAGAGCTTTCACGAAGACACGCACACGATTCATTTGTGATCTCCAGTATGCGGATGACTGTGCACTTTTAGCCTCTACGCCGGAAGAGCTTCAAGAACTTTTAGATGTGTATGCCCAGAGCTATGATTCCTTGGGACTTAAAATCAACATTGGAAAGACTAAGATTATGTCAACTCCTCATCAAGTGAACCAAATAGACATTACACTTAACGGGAATTCTCTTGAAGTGGTGGATCAGTTCAATTACTTAGGCAACGTTGTTAATGACAAAGCAAACATGGACAGCGAGATTCGCAATAGAATTAACGCTGCATCTAGAGCACTCTGGGGACTTAGAGAGAGAGTATTTGACAACCACGACCTTGCTTTGTCAACGAAAATGGCTGTCTACAGAGCAGTTGTCATTCCAACACTGCTATATGGATGTGAAAGCTGGGTCACTTACCGTCGTCATGTGAAAGAATTAGAACGTTTTCAGCAAAGACACCTCCGAAGTATGATGAAAATCCGTTGGTTCCATCACATATCAAACGTGGAAGTACTCAGGAGAGCAAACAGCCTTCCAATTGAGGTGCTTATTTCAAGAGCACGCCTAAGGTGGGCAGGTCACGTTCATCGTATGCATGATAACCGCCTTCCTAAATGTACACTTTATGGTGAATTGCTAAGCGGTAGAAGAAGGCGTGGCGGTCAACGAAAGAGGTTCAAAGACGCTCTCCATGAAAATCTAAAATCCTGCGGTATTGCAGACGAGCAATGGGAACAACTTGCAGCGGACAGAACCAAATGGCGAGGGGTTGTGGCCAGCTATCAAGGAAATGTTGCTGCAAGAAGGTCGAATCCAAGACCTAACCAGGTCTATGTTTGTCCTGACTGCGGTCGACATGTGCTCTCCCGAATAGGCCTCTATAGCCATAGTCGTGTGCACCGTAGATGAATGGGAATTACAATAGACTACACCTTTTACTTGTTTTCTATTGTACACAATTTATCGACTGTAACATTTTTATACTCGGACTCGAGTAACGGCTAATAATAATAAATAAGGGGCAGAATTGTGGAGGTACCTGTACAGGGACCAAACTTCCTTCCATAAACGTTACAATTTAATTCATGTAGTGGCAATTATGCACGCAGCTTCTACCCTCAAATAACACTTTGCATAATATTGTCTGAAAGTTATTTGTGGCATTCTACGAATATTCTTTCCTATTATTTGGGTTCTCTACCACATGTACTATTATCTTCTTCAAAACAAATCACCGAATCTACAAAATAATAGAATTATTGGAAAAAAGCCTCTGCGTCCGTGACGTTTACGCCAAAGGAAAAGTCAGAGGTTATGTTTTGCAAATAATATAAATCGGAATAAACACAGAAATAATGTATTTTGCTGACGTTTCGGAAAGTAATCTCTTTCCGTTTTCAAAGCTATTTTTTGGAAGAACTCTTATTTTGCTGTGTATGTCAAATACACAGCTTTAAGATTCTGTTTATGTTATTTCCATAGATACTTCCTACTTACACAGAACATAGAACTGATGATATTTTCTTTTAGATAATGTTGAGTTTGTTATGTTCTTCTTTTAACATTGGTAGCCAGGTTGTACAAATATCTACAATCTTATTAAATGAAGATAAGTGCGTATCGAATTGTTCTGTAGATATTTGTACAACCTGACTACCAATGTTAAAAGAAGAACTTAACAAACTCAACATTATCTAAAAGAAAATATCATCAGTTCTATGTTCTGTGTAAGTAGTAAGTATCTATGGAAATAACATAAACAGAATCTTAATGCTGTGTATTTGACATACACAGCAAAATAAGAGTTCTTCCAAAAAATAGCTTTGAAAATGGAAAGAGATTACTTTCCGAAACGTCAGCAAAATACATTATTTCTGTGTTTATTCCGATTTATATTATTTGCAAAACATAACCTCTGACTTTTCCTTTGGCGTAAACGTCACGGGCGCAGAAGCTTTTTTCCAATAATTCTGTTATTTTGTAGATTCGGTGACTTGTTTTGAAGAGGATAATAGTACATGTGGTAGAAAACCCAAATAATAAGAAAGAATACTTTGCATAATATTACATGCATCTATGTTACTTATTTTAACCACGTAGCCTCAGAGTTTCTAGGCGTGACACCTACAGAAATAAAAATAAAAGACATTTCAGGCCTATATAATGTTAAATATAAGCGTTATTAGGTACTAGCTAATAATATAAATGGTATTGGGTATGTATTTTATTAATATTAAGTAGAGTTTATTAAGAAATAAAGCCGAAAAGTCCAAAATCCTAAATTCAAAATTAAAATCCATAACATCAAGTAGTTTTTTCTGTCAAAGTTGCCTGTAACCAAGGCGACAATGTCAAAGGAGGGTAATTTTAGCATTTGTTGAGTAAACCTCGTCCCTTGTTGCTCCCGTTTAACCTCAAAATATATCAAAATAAACAAATTGGCTAGGCGTCAAACAAACTGTCGAATGGAAGATTTTAATGTTATTCGAAATTAAAAGTCAAAAATATTCGACTACGTGTCTTACTTAGAGTTGTGCTCATTATTATATTATTGTAAATTTACTGACCTGATTGTATAAGTTAATCCAAATTTATATTATTTTAGATAATCTTCAAATTTTATAAAAATTAACAAAGTGCAACGATCGGAAACGTCAACTTCGAGGCGTTTTTCACACATAGTGCGTCAAGTTTCACCTGTCTACCGACCAGTGCTTTATTTTCTGGCGATAAAGCAGTGTCGTTCACGTTTGGCAGGCATATCGCAAGAAGGAGTTTGAGAATCAGTGGTGCATCTACTAGGTAAAGTTTGCAAACTTTCTACGCATCAAACAATAAAGAGCTCATTTAATTTTGGTACCAATATATTTTTGTAATATTGTAACACTTAATTTTAAGTTGTTTTGTGTGTCTGGAAATCCACTGTATTTTAGTCATACCAATTTCTACGAAATAAGTATATTTCCTTGTTATCGTCCTGTTTGACTTTCAATCAATCTAATAATTTTCACTGTGCTTAGAACCGACTTCCCTATTCCAAACTATTCAATTATTATTTATAAATACTGTGGTTAAAGAATTTCTGTGTATGTAATGCTGCCTGCCTCGCGGAAGCTATTCTAAACTTAGATTTATTTTCTAAATTCATCGAAATTCATTCATTTAAAATCTTATTTTATTTTAATTCACCTTTTCATCATAGTAATATATATGCTTGCGTTATATCAAATTTATTAAGATTACTATGGCAAACACAAGTTGTTCTCAATTCAATTATTGTCACAACCATTTTCTACTGATATTGTAATCTCTGGAAGTGTGAAAGGAAATGGTTAGTTAATAGCGCTTACTACAAAATGTTATCAAACCAACTGCGCTATAGTGTATACGACCGGAATTGAAACCGTATAAAAATTAAAAGCCGGCAAAAACAGTCGGCATCTCTTTATTGTTTTTCTTATGACAAGCTTTTCTATTTACCTCCGCAAGCGATGCCGGCTGTTTTTGCCGGCTTTTAGTTTTTATACGGTTTCAATACTGGTCGTATACACTATACCATGTCTGTTAATCGAAAGGAAACTCTCTGATTCAGTTTTAAAACTTTTAGCAATATTTCTTTTAGCCTACTGATTTATGGAAAATATATTTTAAAAGACGTACAACCCTTGCAAGAAAACGTTAATGGTATCGCATTAACTGGCTGTCCACAATCGATAACTTTTAAAATATTAGTTCTATTCTGTAAAGTAAAACCTTTAAAGTTCTTAAACCTCCATGCCCCATTCAGTTGTGCTTTTTATATGAACGGCAGAAATTAATGTCAGCTCCAGATACGCTCATTTTATTTACTGGCGAAAAGTGCAGGAAGGAATGAAGCCCGCAAAATATATTTGCGCAAGGGTCAACAGCACTGATATGGGAGTTTCGTTTGAAATTAAACGTACATCTACGATGTTAAAAGGTTTTATGAAATCTGGAAATAGAATAGAATCGAATCGCAAGCGGATGCTTGCAACTAAAATTGGAAAGGAATATTAAAATCGACCAAACATTAACTAGACAATACGAAGAAATGTTATTTTATTACGTACCCCAAATTGTGGTAGTACATATGCCCCAGACATCAGGTTTTTTTTGTTATAAAAATTCCTAAGGCAGCTTTTTTCTCTATCGCTTCTTTTTATGTTTAGAAAGAGATTTATTGAAAATGCCCCCTCCAATTCGGTCCGGAACATATTTATTTAAATAATTGAAGGTGAAAATTTTGGCGTTTTTTTTTAAATATCTTCGAAAATATCAATAATAGGACAAAAAATAAAGAATACGAATTTATTCTTCACTAAATTCTACATAAATAAGGGCTCTACATTTTTTTCGATTGGTGTAATAGTTTTGAAGATAGAACCGTGCGAAGGAATGAATCGCGGGTCACATCAGCGTAAGAGAACAAAAAGTTATAATGTGTAAAAAGAAGTGTCGGTAGCAGCGTGGCATGCAAGGGGAGTGATAATTAAAAAAATGCCAAAATTTCCACCTTCAATTGTTTAAACAAATATGTTCCGGATCGAATTGGAGGGGGCGTTTTCAATAAATCACTTTCTAAACATAAAAAGAAGCGACAGAAAAAAAAATTCCCTTAGGAATTATTCCATCAATCCCGTGATATTCAACTGCGCTGACGTCTAGACTGATATGTTTTCAGCCCAATAAAATGGGACAAAATTTGCCGATTTGGATGAAATAATTCAGACCGGGCTGAAATTTTAGAAATTTTCTAGAATCACCAAAATCATTGCAGAATTAAAAGCCCATAGATATATTATTTGCCGCTAATTAATCTTGAAAGTAACAATTTTGCCGATGGTAATTTAAAAAGAAATTTCGAGTGTTCTACTGATTTCTCATGAGAGTTAACAGAACACCTATCAAAAAAATATATTTTTCTACGCCTATTATGTAATATGAGCATTATGATGTCGATTTTAAATAAGGAATGACCTATATTCCAGTGGCTGATATTTATTACATGCCTCTAGAATGTGACATTCATAGGTGGCGCCATCCAGTAGTAGTGCAATTTGTAATACTGTTTGCGCGTTTCTGTTGACAGTTGACGTTTCTATTGACAGTTAACCTTTCACGTTTCACTGTTGCAGTGGTAAAACTAATAGACATGTAGACACAAATAAACCTAATTTATAGGCGTAGAAAAACTATAGTCTGTGATTTGTTTGGAATGGCATATTTTGCGCTCGCCGACCGTCCCCCTCGCTTCGCTCGCGCAGAATATGCTTCATTCTAAACTTATTACAGAATATACTATTATATATTTAAGTAGGTAGCTCAGAATTTTCCGTTTTTTACCCGTAAACAAATGGTGCAAATGAAATATTAAAAAAAAAATAAAACTATTAAATCGTCCCTCAATATGCCACAAAACACCAGGACTACGTGCCGATATCCAAGCTCACATATTGACGGAAAGTCTACCACTTTTATCATTGTTTGTTAGATATATATTTCTCATCGAATCGAGTATTCGGAAGGCGGTAAATACGAATACGACTGTGTATTGACTGGAAAGTTTTTTCGTCTGTAAAGATTACATTGTTCCAAAAATTTACATCATGCGCTAAGCATTCAAGCGCAAATCCTGCTCTAGTTTCTTTATGTTCAGCTTTAAGTAAATATTTCTGTGCTGCTGCATGACAGCGTAGCTCCGATTCTCTTACTCGCCGGCGACCAGTACTACTCGATCCAGGAAAATTAATTTCTTCAGCAGCCTGAATAACTGAGTAAAATAGATTTTCTACTAAAACATTTACCAATTGCAAATCTTGTTGTTGAGTTGATATCCTTCGTACCCTGATCCAGGATTTTTACTAATCGTACCGTTTATTCTCCACTTTCTTAAAATGTTACGCATCGAATTTTTATCAATATTACAGCGCAGTGCAATTTGTCTCATTGACCATCCATCTTCTGCTTTAGCAATAACTCCAGATTTAACTAAATCGCTTATATCATGCATATTAGTTTTTTGCACACTTGCAATAAATTATGACAACTAACTGACAATATCACAAAAATTAAAGTTAGATGTAGACAACTAGATTTTAACAAAATACCGTTATAAGACTTGTCCTATATTTTTTTGCTCACGACCATACATCTACAGTGTGTCGTCTCACTTAAAATGAAGACACCCGGATATTTTCGTCATTTTTTGAAATCCAGATTTGTAGCATTTTACGATTGTAAACTAAGAACGTTACAACAATAGAACTCAGGGATTTGTCAGCTTGACATTTAATTTAATATTTTTTGTTTGCATACCCAAAATTACATTGTAATGGGGAACATTCTCTTTTATATTATCCGCCAGAGTGCACCAGCAGCAGCTGTACTCGGTTGTTTGTCGGTCAATGTCAATACGAAAAAATATGGCTTTGAGTAAACAAACTATGATAAATCTGGTGTTTTCAAATTGTAATCTATACTTCAAGTGTACTAACAAGAATACTGTCATAATTGATTAATCTATAATAAAAGAGGATTTATAAACAAAAAATTCAACAAGTTCATAAATGTAATTATACCAAATTAGCGTTTTTTCCATGAACTCTAGCTCCTCTTTTTCTCAGTTCCGCTTTTAAACGATTTAATGACCAACTACCGTAATCCTTTTTATCAATTTGGCTCATTTCTACGAATAAGAGATTGAGAAACTCTCGAAAATCAGGAAACTTAAACTATTTAAAGGTTATAATATATGATACAAGAGAGTGACATTAAACATCTATTTGATATATTAGGAACTGGTTTGGATTGTTCCTCATCAATTTGGCTCATTTTTTACGAATAAGAGTTTGGGAAACTCTCAGAAATCGGGAAATTTAAACAATTTAAAAGTTATAATATAACTTTTAGATTGTTGTTTAATGTCATTCTCAATTTGTATCATATATAATACAAATTAAGAATGACATTAAACCGAGTACGCATGGCGTCATCTATTGGGTATATTAGAAACTGACTTAGATTTTTCCCATTGTAACATGTGTGGACTTGTGCAAAAATATTGAAAAAAAACTTGAAAATGCCAAATTCGTAATGATATTTGATATTCTCGCTCAAAATTAGATTCTGAAAAACTGTATCTAATAACTTGTTTCGGTGTCTTCAAGAAGAAAAATATCAGGAATGGACCCAGCCACAGTTTGTTAATTAAATTTAAGTTGGTTACCTCGAAATGTACAATGTACGGTCGTGAGCAAAAAAAAAATAGGACAAGCCTTATAATGGTATTTTGCTAAAATCTAGTTGTGTACATCTAACTTTAATTTTTGTTTAGTTGTCATAATTTATTGCAAGTGTGCAAAAAAGTGATATGCCTCATATAAGCGATTTAGTTAAATCTGGAGTTATTGTTAAAGCAGGATAGTCAATGGGACAAATTGCACTGAGTTATAATATTGACAAAAATTCGGCGTGTAACATTTTAAGAAAGCGGAGAATAAACGGTACGATTAGTAGAAATCCTGGATCAGGGCGACGAAGGATATCAACTCAACAACAAGATTTGCAATTGGTAAATGCTTTAGTAGAAAATCCATTTTACTCAGTTATTCAAGCTGCTGAAGAAACGAATTTTCCTGGATCGAGTAGTACTGGTCGCCGGCGAGTAAGAGATCGGAGCTACGCTGTCATCCAGCAGCACAGAAATACTTACTTAGAACTGAACATAAAGAAGCTCGAGTAGGAGTTGTGCTTGAATTTTTAGCGCATGATGTAAACTTTTGGAACAATGTAATCTTTACAGACGAAAAAACTCACAGCGGTCGTATTCGTATTTACCGCCCTCCGAATACTCGATTTGGTGAGAAATATATATGTAACAATGATAAAAGTGGTAGATTTTCCGTTAATATGTGGGTTTGGATATCGGCACGTGGTCCTGGTGTTTTGTGGCATATTGTGGAATGATTTAATAGTGAAACGTATATTAGAATTTTAGACTATTATGCTCCCTTCTGTGTCACAATTATTTCCTAATAATGAGTTCATATTTCAAGACAATTGTTCCGTTCATACTGCTCATACCGTAACTAACTGGTTTGAAGATAACAACATCAATATTCTTAACTGGCCCAATCATAGTCCAGATCTTAACCCTGTGGAAGAAATATTGGGACTACTCGTAAGAAGTATCCAAAAACGAAATGTGAGACCACGGAATGCCGAAGAATTACTGGAAATAGCAAATAATGCATGGGAAAATATTATTACTAATGATTATTGTATAAGGTTATTTCATTCTATGCCAAACAGACTTATAGAAGTTATAAATAGAAATGATGCAATAACGAAATATTAATAGTTAGTTTCTTTTATTTTCTACTCGCAACAGTACGTCTCATATAAAACTTACAGTTGTACCAAAGCTCAAGACTGGATTTCAAAAAATGACGAAAATATCCGGGTGTCTTCATTTTAAATGATTAATTGTGTCTAGTATAATTTTAATATAGTTGCATAATAATAATGTTCTTAATAAGTTAGAAACATGAGGTAAACAAAATAAATGATATTCAAATAACTATAATTTGGCTAGTTAATTGTATTACAAACTATTTTCTTAGTAAATATCATTTTTATTATTATTTTGCTTAATAACCATAATTTTTATTTAATTAAATTCAAGATATACCTCTAATACATCGTGTCCCAATATCAACGACAAGATCGATCAGTTTTATTTATATAACATAATAATTACAGAATATGGAAACAGCACATCGAATATTACAAGTAATAAAAACAAAAACAAAATAATAGTACAGAAAAATTCATGCAAATCTTTTAAGGAAGCGAAACTAGAGCAAAAAATACGGGAGTGCCGTGTAAGTTATTATAGAAGTAAAAAGAAGAATAATTCTTAATATTTTGTGGTCACTGGTACAAAGAAGTGTCATTTTGCCTATCGTTCAATGAATACATTGTGTACCTAACAAGAAGTTCAGCTTGCAGATTTTTGCAACTGGAGGTACGTTCCGTTCATTTTGTAATTTAGATAGACATTTTAATTTTTTCCGAATATATGCGAGATAGCTGGATTGCCAAATTAATAAGGCATCTTTAGAATGATATCTCATGAAAGTTATATATAAAGGTTTATAAGTATATTGTATTCACCGACAAATTTTTAATATATTAATAAATTAAAGTGCCTAAATTATTCGAAAACCCAATATCTCTCAGTCAGTATATTAGGCTTCTGTAAGTGATATTGACTTGACCACTTTTATAGATAGAGTTACAGAATTCAGTTATACAAAATAAATTGGTAACTGTCGACCACCTTTGAAAAACCCACACGTGATATTTGATTTTTAGTATGGAAGCATATTTATTTAGTAGTCACCACTCTACAGGAACGATGTTCCCAATTACAGAGTTGTATACACATATACATAGACAATTATACAGCGATCACTCCCTACGACATTGCTATCTGTCGCAGCTGAGACTCGAACTCAGGAGTGACAGAGCAACTAGACGTGTTGTCTCTCACACAACCTGTCTGCTGCTACCAACTCGATAACACATGAAAAACGCAACTAAACATACATACCCTAGCCAGGATTCGAAGCCGGGACTCCATGGTTACAAGCCTAACCTTTAAGCCGTAAGCATTGACCCACTGAGCCATGTGCAGATTGCTTTGGCATGGGCTGGGAATAGGATATTAATGCATAGGGAGAATGGTAAAGTGAGGAATTGTTCAAATTGCTTGAGTTTAGATGACCATATTTGAGCCATACTTCGACGATTTAAAATTCTCTATTAAAAGTTTAGTTGAAAATATAACGTAACGAACAGAAAGAATGAAAAATCAAATATCCGAAATAAGTGAACCGAATCATATTTTTTATATATCCTTGTCAATTTTAATACATGTTAGGAAATTTAAATGTATCTCTGGTAAGAATATGATGATTTTAGCATATCGAATATTGTTGATTGATGAACATTTTGACAACCCATGTTTAAAAAACAAGTCTTTAGAGGAAATGAAAGTAAACATCATACGAAATTTTAGTATACACTTACACATCTATATCACTTTTACACCCATATAACAAATTCTAATTTGATATTTTAAATGCTGTCATATACACGGAAATTGCATTCCAGTTCGACTATGTGGGTATCCTAATAAATAATTCATTACAGTGCTGCCTCGTGTCTTGTTTATTTTATAAAATATATTGAAAACAAACATATATTGAGTAGTAGCAATTATATTTAGAGTTATTACTGGAATAATATGTAGAATCTATGATCTTATTGTTCATGTTTTTACAAAGTATCTTCGCGAATACTTCGTCCTCAAATAATTCGTTTGTTTTCGAACATGCTTCTTGAAATGTTTGTTGAAAAAGTCGTCAAATAATAATAACATCCTAGTCATGCGCAGATTCTTTCTCACCACTGAACACGCCTGTCTAAGAAGGTGTTAAATGACAAAATGTTGGAAATCCCACAGGAAAAATAATGTTACTAAGTATTAATAGGTTGAATGAAGATAGTCGCTTTTAGAAAATTCAGGAAGAGATATTGTGATTTAAAAAATTTAAATTAAAAAATAATGTTTCCTCAAAAACTGTCCTAAAGGTTTTAATCAAATTTAACACGTTGATACTCAATTAGTACTAGTTTGAGGTGGCATAATCCGTTACCTCCAAGAAATGCACGGATGAAGGCTGTGGGGGGAACACTCAGCTCAGCCTAATTACCTTCGAATTGTGGCTTCAAAGGGTTCTCCTCGGTACACTGTTTGATGGATGCTTTTTATTGATATTGTTACGTGTTTACAATCTCCAGTAAACACTCTCTAAGTAGGTTCAATAAATTGCAACAAGAACTTTCATAAATCACTCCTTTATTAGTCACTTAATTACAATAATTAAGTCCTTATACACATTAGTACACACTAATTACAAGTTACACAACTTATTACTATTCTTATTTCATCTTATCATTTACTTATTTAATATAAAACTATCCCTCGTGCGCGAAATCCATTGCATATATACAGACGTCGAAGGTACCTGAATTTTCTAGAATAATCCAGCGTTATTCGCGGTGTTTCTTGCCCTTCGCGTATTTTCTATAAAGCAGTGGCGTAGGCATGCACATAACAATATCCTGAGCTGAAGCTCTATCGCTGTTATTTTTTAAACAAAATCGCCTGTTCTCCACAGGGTTTAAAGTTTTAATCACGCAATTTAGAATTGTGCACTTTTATCATTATCATATTTTATCATTTTAGCATAATGCCCCATTTCGAATTAAACACCCTTTACCGTACCAGATGTTTCCGATTTTTCGGCAACCCCTGTAGCTAAACTTCACCAACTATAACTTCCGCTTACACTATCCACCTTTACTGATATTTCATACCTTTCGTATCTTTAAATCTTTCCTATCCCCCCTTCGTCCTTTCTGTTTGTATTCTTTTTGTCGCCTTTGTTTTTTCTTGGTTTCTTTTTGTACATTTTTGTCTCTAAATTAGTTTTCTTATCATCAATTTTTCACAAAATCAAAATCTTTTGGTATAAAAAATTTTTAAAGTTAAAGTTTAGGCCAGCCTTGCGCAGCCCGGCGTTCATAGATCTCGCAGAAGGCTCCTCGTTTGGATTGAGGCGCCTGCATCAGCTGCAAAATTTTAAAAAGTGTGTGCCCCAGTTTTTAACGTGTATTTTTAGGTGTGTTAAGTCTTTTTGTAATTAGACATGTAAGAATTTTATTACCTTCTTTTATCTGCTTTTGCAGAAGGTGTTTAGGTTAAGTTTAATCAATTTTTGTTTAACCGAACCAGGCCTATTCCGCCCGATCCTGCAATCCGCTACCGCGATCAACGCGGTGGTTGCACGGTCGGTCCCGGGAACATAAAGCCTTGTTGATTGACTGATTGGATATTGGGTGTGTGTCCCTTGTCTCTAAATGTGTAGCTCCCTTCCACACAAGGCTCTTCTAGAGCCTTCCGGGATAAAGGGGGTCGTAATTACCTGTGGTGGTGTGTGTAAAGATGACCGTTCTCTTTGTAATTATAAAATATAATCTCTCATAAAGTAAACAATAAAAATAATAATTCTGGTGCACTGAAAATCTGAACTAAGACGTATTATTCGACTTCCTTGCGATCTGGAATTTTTAACAAGCTAGAAAAATATAATTTCTTAACCAAATGTTATGAGGCGTCTTCCTTCAAAACGATATTGGCGTGTTGACAAAGTACATATTTACCCTGTACGTCTTCCACTTAAATCCAATTTTTGTTCAGCAAATCAAAATTTATTGTCTAAATAAAGTACTCATGTAAGCACACTACGTATAGCGTAAGAGGATTTTCTTGTAAGCAATAAAACTCTTTTAAGAGATTGAAACTCGCAAACGCTTTACAAATCCCAATAGCTACTTTTGTTTCAAAAGATTTAGAAATATATTACTTGACATGTTTGTAGGCGGACACGATGAATTTTATTTACAAAGCTACTTTATAAGGTGCAACGAGGCAAAAAAAGAGATATTTGTTTACATTTATCAATGTCAATGTAATTGTTAATGAAACTAACAATCTATTTACAGAAAAATGTGCTTTTTAATATTTCACAAAGTTTTATTATAATTCTGCACGTGGTTTGGCTTTCTAGGCCGCACAAAGAAATGCTAAATTATAAATTTATCTTCGTTACTTATTAATGTCAGTGTTACAATATTTTTTGATGCAGTAAAGCGGTTATAATGTTAACCCTAAACTTTTAAGTTTTATTACATTTACCTTACTAAACTTTAGCAACTAACTAAATACTTGAATATTATGGCGCTTGAAAATATGTTGTTCATTGGTTACGTATTTTCTACAACCCTATTATTTTTAATTTTTCTAATGAATCCATTTTTGACTACAGAACTATTTTATATTATTTTTTGTTTTATTCTCATTATTAACTAACTTTTCAGACCCGAAGTAAAATACCTTATTAACGGCTTATAAAAATTATTTAAATCCAATGAAAGTGAACTATGAATAAGCTTAAATAATGTTGGTCTCACATAAACTCAAACTCTAAATCAGCTAAACAAACTCACTGAAATTATCAATAGCACAGTTGTCAAAGACCAATTTTTATAAAAAGTTAGAATTAATTGTTACCTCGCTAATTGTTTCATGAATGGCTAGTTTTTTGCTAGTAGAAAATTACTCAAAAAAATTTACTAAATTTTTTTCCTCTCTGTTTATAATGCCCGAGGTCGTTATAGATATTCATAACGCCCTAGGGCGTTATTTTTCATTTAATGTATCTCAAAATAGGGTGGTTATTGTAAAATAACAGACTTATAGGACATTAAATATATTTTTAAAAGCTTTTATTAAACTTGAAATGTTTGTTTAGGTAAAATTTTGCAATCAAAATTTCGATTAGTTCTAATTAAGCTTTGAAAAATTGCTAATTTTGAAATTTTGCACGTGTATAAATCCGGTGACAGTACACTTTAATATTTTCATATAAGAAAAAATCGGCAGCTACTGGAAGCGGCTGGAACCTCCCCACTCGGTGGATCTTTGAAGCCGAAAAGGGCATTAAACTGTGTGACAAAACGGCACTAAACGTAATCCGATCTCATCCAAAACCTTTTCAGATCTTCTGGGGCACTAAAAAAACCCTCAACTTACTGAATTTATAATCATCTATGCGAGTTATTACCTACATTATCGCACGATGAATACTATACTATTAGGATATTAATAACTTTAACATCACTTGAAGGACTAAGAAAGTCTAGTTATCCTAAATACTACAGATTTGTAAAGCAACAAACTGAAAATTGGTAAAGTGATAATCTATAATAAATTCACCAACGAAGGTACAGAAAGCATATGATATTGATATTGTTACATCTACCTTTAAAGTTTGTGACAATCCACTAAAAGTTACAAATATGCCGAAATTTTATTCACATGACATGACACCAACGTTATCGGATGACAAACGGTGACAATGACAATCGCCAAAATTTGCTCATTGCAATCCAATCGCTCGCGGCTGTCTTTGTTAAATGAAACATTAGCCTTTCAGTAATTTTACTAGATTTTAGAGGAGTATTTGTAGTTTAATTCTTCGATTTGTCTGTATATATATTTAAAAACGGCACTAAACGTAATCCGCTCCACTTCTAGAGCAGTGAAGAAACCCTCACACGTGAATTGACACATGATGTGACGAGTTTCACGACGTAACGGCTACGCGCATTGGTCATGTCATGCGAAATGCGATCTATGCTTCATATTTGCTTTGTTTTTAATTTTTTTCACGGAAATCGAATCGGAAGGGTGGAAGTGTGAATCGTTGAAATCAGAATTTTAACTGCTTTTTAATGGTTCCATTGCAAATTGAAAGTAATTATAAAATAAACAACTTGTTGCGTCAAAATGGCACTATCCGTAATCCGATCTCAACCAACACCTTTTCAAATCTTCTGGGGCACTAAAGAAACGCACATGCAAAGTTTCATTCAAACCCGTTCAGTAGTTTCGGCGCTATCGTGCTAACACACATACACACACACACACACAGACATTTTTCAAAAACCACTTTTTTGGGTTCCTAGGACCTCAAAACGTCAAGATTTGATGTTATCTCAATTTTCGTTTTTGTGAACCATTTTTAGTAACCTCTCACAATTTTATTGTGGAGAGGTTAAAAAAAAAATGGCGGCTTCAAGATGGCGGACGACTTTACCGTTTATGATTCGATTCGACTCAAAATCGACATCTGGGGGTTTTTGAGATCGCCAATTATGAATTCTTGGTCAAAATTTAAAAATTGAAAATGGCGGCGCCAATATGGCTGACGACTTTTGTCATTTAGATCCAAATCGATCAAAATCGATATCTGGGGGGTTTTCCGGGCTACGAGTTTCTAGTTAGAAATTTAGTTCAAGATGTCGGACGACTTTACCGTTTATGATCCGATTCGTCTCAAAATCGATATCTCGGGAATACAGCATATCAAAAGACTAAAAAGTAAAAAATAAAATTATGTAAAAAAATATTTTTTAAAAGAGCTTTTATTTAAATGCTCTAAAAAGTAGAAAATAAACTTTGAAGTAAGTCAAACCCATTATTTTGTTACATTATATAATTTTTTTATGATATAAAAGCTTGTCGCGAGTAATCTTCTTTACACAGGAAAATTTCGCAACAAGCGTTTATATCATAAAAAAATTATATAATGTAACAAAATGATGGGTTTGATTTACTTCAAAGTTTATTTTCTACTTTTTAGAGGATTTAAATTTTTTTTAAATTTTAAATATTTTTTTCAAACAAAACTTACTCATTTGGTCTGGCCAACGAGTTCACTCGATCTCTATCCTATAAAAAAATCCTGGGGTTATTTGAAGAGGTTAATAAGATGATGAGGACCTGACCCACTCTATCACGAATTGCCTCGAATGGCCATTTTGCAAGAATGGGGAAATATCGTTTAAAAACATTCGAGGCTGAATTTCCAGCATTCCAAGACGTTGTCAATAGATAATAATGCCTAGAAGAGGTCCAACAATTAATTAATAATTAAAGTTAATTTTTTTATTGATTTTTATTGACTACTTTTTTCTTGTTTGTTTCTCAAAAAATAAAAAGACTTCCTAAAATATTGTATTTTAAATCTCAATAAAAACAAGTTGTGTTATTGAATAGTGTATCGCCTCTAATAACAGAGATAAAGTGAACCA
The DNA here is from genome assembly GCA_963675555.1 of Leptura quadrifasciata. Taxonomy (NCBI): domain Eukaryota; kingdom Metazoa; phylum Arthropoda; class Insecta; order Coleoptera; family Cerambycidae; genus Leptura; species Leptura quadrifasciata. The sequence continues at coordinate 116,130,709 of OY776675.1, read as the reverse complement.
AAAAAGAGAATATTAAGAAAAGGTAATTCAAATTTGTTGTTGATGCTGATTTGTCTCACAGACTGTTACAATATTTCTAAAAAAAACATCTTTTAATTCTCATACTCGGTATTCACACAAAATTAAGCAGTTGATAAAACTACTTACACAATAACATTCTCGACGAATCAACCTACAATAGAAAAAATAGATCATTCAAATTGAGCAAATGGTTTAGGAAAAGCAGCAATTTATCCTGCAAAGATGAAATCGATTAACGGAGTATTTAAGTAACATTCATTCACCTGTAATATTGTTCGTATATCAACGATTCTTTCATAAACTAATTACAATTATTTGGTGATTAGTTAAATAACTTAAAATAATTATTTATGATGTAAGTGTTAAAAGTGAGGTTTTATTTTATAAATGGAAAATATTGCGAGACGTGGGTAGCGAGTTGAGCAGTCACTTTTAACACATATCATGTAACTTTTTTTGTATAGCTGCCCTATGCAGCTACCTGAATTTGATAACAAACTAAATTGAAATTACATAGTTTGACGTTCCTTGTCAGCTAATTTTATGATTTTTAAGTAAACTTCGCTTATGTTGTGAAATTGTAACTAAACGACGCCGACGCGACGTTATGTTTACATATAAACAGATGTTAAAAAATGCTTTAATTAAAATTTGTGCTGGTATTTAAAATGTTTGTCGATATAGAAATTAATATTTCATTTGAAAGTGATGCTTTTGTTGTTATGGGGATATTGAAGAGGGTGCAAAAAAATCCCTTTCGAACTCCTGCTTAATAAATCGCTTTTTATATATTTTATATTTTCTTTCAGTTCTTATTTCTTGAACTAACATTTTTGTGAATGTCAAAGTAGTGATTTATTTGTTTTGTAAGAAAGATAGATAGACAGATAGGTAGATCTTTATTAAAATTAGGAGACCTAATATACAATAATATTAAATACAAAAACAAGTGTTAAAATGTATAAATGCTTAACCTAAATAGTTAGATATTTAAAAAAATTACATGATTAGCAGTGTTAGTTATCTTTTATTTGATTACATTCTAGCTACTCTTAATAGATTCTTTTAATTTGCTTTTGAAAGCGTTTAGAGTTATAGAATTTTTTGTAGATTCCGACAATTCATTAATTCGTAGAAACCTTTAAAATACAACGAATTCATAGGTTCTTGAAATATAAATATTGTTAGTACCCCCTATGTTATATGTATGAATATCTCTGTTGAAAGTTATGTAATTCTGATAATATTCAGGAGTCACATAATTTACAATTATATTTACAAAAATCATGGTAAAATAATACAAATTTTCCACTGAAAATCAATTAAGAGGGTCGAACATTGAGATTATTGGAGTAAGGCGGCTTGTTCTTAAAATTATCCTCATTCCACGATTTTGAAGTTTTTGCAGAGCATTTAATTTGTTAAGATTAAGTATAATATAGATGCACAATAATCAAAATGTGGCTAGATAATGGCATTATAAACTGTAATTTTAGTTTCAGTTGATAAATTTCGCGACATTCGGTTAAAGAAATAAAGTTTTTTGATATTTTTTTTAAATATAATCAAAGTGGCTATCGTAGTTCAATAAATTATCCAGTTGAAATCCCAAATATTTTACTGTAGAGACAATCTCAATTTATTCCCCATTAATATTCAAATTTATGTTATCTATATCAATAAAATCGTATTTATATTTTGTGAAAAATATCATCGCCATTGTTTTGGCCACATTTAATTTTGGTCTATTAACACTTAAATATCTATTCATATTTAGTAAGGTAGTATTCATTTTTTGGATAGCTATCTCCAGGTTAACATCATGACAAGCTATTAAGGTGTCATCGGCAAAGAGATTAATGAATTCACATTCTACAAAAATTTCAATATCGTTTATATATAATAAAAACAGAATGGGGCCTAACACACTACCTTGCAGAATCCCAATATCATTATCGATTTCATTTGATATTTTACCATTATAACCTACCCTGTGTTTGCGATTTTGCAAATAGTCACTAATCCAATCAAGCACCTTACCACCAATACCATATTGATCTAACAACTTAGAAAGCAATATCCTTCAGTCGATTGTTTCAGAGGCTCTCTTTAAGTCCAAAAACACAGCAACAACGTCATCTAAACTTGTTTTGATATTTCATAAAGTAATTTGTAATGCTGCTTGACACAAGTACTTTTTACGGAAACCGGATTTATTGTTTATTAGAATTGAATTCACAGAAACATGGCACAATAATTGGTAATATACAGCCATTTCTATAAGCTTTTCTAGTGGAGATAATGTATTAAGCGGACGAAATTCTTCAGCCTTCGTGGTGTTAGCTACTTTCTGAATAGGAAAAACTGTACCAATGTTTAATATGTTTGGACGTATTTATTAAGTTTAATATAACATGACCAATAGCTTGAAAAACTTCTTTAACAATTCTACAGTTTAACGTTTCATGTAAAGAAAATTTGCTATCCAAACTACTATTTCTCGCAAATCGTGCATAGAAAGCATTTCAAAGTTTTCATATTTCAAATATAAATTATTGTTTAAGTTAGACCAAGTTTCAGAACCATCAATACTTTGAACAATATTTTCAATACTTTCAACAAAATATTCATTAAAACTACGTGCAATCTCAAGGCTGTCATTGAGATCTTTCTGTCCGTCACCAGTTCCAAAACTTTTTGTACATTTTTGTCTCTAAATGCATTTTCTTATCATCAATTTTTCACAAAATCAAAACCTTGTGGTATCGAAAATTTTTAAAGTTAAAGTTTAGGCCAGCCTTGCGCAGCCCGGCGTTCATAGATCTCGCAGAAGGCTCCTCGTTTGGATTGAGGCGCATGCGTCAGCTGCAAAATTTTAAAAAGTGTTTGTGTCCCAGTTTTTAAAGTGTATTTTTAGGTGTGTTAAGTCTTTTTATAATTAAACATGTAAGAATTTTATTACCTTCTTTTATCTTCTTCTTTTAGGTTTTATCAATTTTTGTTTAACCGAACCAGGCCTATTCCGCCCGATCCTGCATTCCACTACCGCGATTAACGCGGTGGTTGCACGGTCGGTCCCGGAATAGGTTCTGAGGAGGTACTGTTATACTTTTAATTTATAATAAAGCCTTGTTGATTGATTGACTTCCAAAACTGATACGATTTGGAGTGTCGTGACACTTGTTGTTTACTAGTTTCTTAAAGTATTCCACATTTCTTTTAGATTGTTTTTAAACCTGTCTATTTTATCAAAATAATATTGTTTCTTGTTTAGCTTTAATAGATTAACTACACTATTTCTATGTTTCTTAAAAAATTGCCATTTATTTTATTTTTCACTATCTCTACACATTTCGAACTCTTTGTAAGCCCTATCCTTATTTCTAATTTTATCAACCACCTCATAAAAAGAAAAATTTTCGTGAACTTAAACTTTCATTTTTCAGACACTTCGCCTGGGCAGCACTTAAATTATTGGAAGAAAGAATAACAATATTAATTTAATTCCTATTTGACGTTTGAAGAAACAATAGCATCTTGTACAGTAAGGTCCATAAGTAACGGATAAATTCATTATCTACGTAATTAAAAATTTATGAATAAAATCCTAAAACACGTGAATTTTTAATTCTAAAATGACATTTTTTGAGCATAATTTTGTACCTCCCGCTTCAAGCCTCTTGTAGCGACCCCTTTAAAATTTTTAAATGAAACGAGGGTGCGTCTCTATCTAGCAGTATAAGATTTTTTAATTTTGTATATTTTTCATCAAGAAAAATTTAATTTGAAAATTTTGAAATGTATACAATCTAATGTATCCTAAACTATTTTATGTACCAAATATCTGTCAAATCCGACTTTTCTAATTAATATTGTGCCATAACATTTAATTTAAATGTATCGTTTTTTCTGATACGCAGGTGTCAAAATACCCAACAACAAGGCAGAACAGTTCAAATGTGCTTTTAGAAAAGGGCGGAATATTAAAACATATTTTTAGTCGCAAACTCCTCTATAAAATCCTTATTTTACTATATGGAACGTAACCAAACTGCAACCAACAGCTACTCTCCGGGCTATGTGCCCCACCGAGCGCTGAATTACAGATTACAAGCCTGGCGCGTTAAGTGTAATAATTGCATATTACCATCAAAACGTTAATGCTTCGATTGCAACATTGATTATGTTTTAATATTCCGCACTCTAAAAGCACATTTGAACTGTGCTAAGCCCAGTCAGGCTATTATTTTTCGATTGCAACAGACACTGGACCGCTAGATGGCGCCTGCTGACTATTTTACATGTCGCTGTCCCAAAGATACCGAAATGTACTAAATAGTCAAGTGATTCTCGTGTGGGTCGTCACATGCCTACCATGCACTGACGAGAGCCAACGTGTGTGACGACTGGCACGAGAGCTTCTTTAAGTAGGATCAGTCTTTTGGCTGGTGTTTGTTGCAATCGAAGAATTAGCGTTTTGATGGTAATATGCAATTATTACACTTAATGCGCCAGGCTTGTAACATCCATTATCCATTGACATTGCCATTGTCGGTGCCGGGATTCGAACCTAGAACACAACAAAGTATAACCAAGTGCGTTCGCTACTCAACGCTCTCTAGACGACTGAGCTACCGTGCCGGTAAAATAATATATACATAATACGTATATATATGGTATACCGAGTGTTAACGGAATCATTAGAAAGCCGTGATTTCCAGAGCTGTTAACTTATTAAGTTAACGACGATACACACGTATTATTACTTGTCAAACTTCTTTCTGTTTCCATAGTACAATTTTTCATTTGCAGTGTTGTCTTATTGGCAAAATGCAGGTTTAAGTGATGAAATTCCAATATATTCGTAAAGTGATTCGCAGGACATCCTACTCTCAGCAATTGGGCCTAGGTGTAAACAAAGCTCTACATATTAAAAACGCGTGCATAAAAATAAAATATATATTTTATGGGTATATTACTTACTACACATGTAGTGGACAATCTTAACCCAGGCATGAGGTGATACTCTTAAAGCCACATGTCAATATCCAATATTAGATATTAATATTGTTCTTTCTTGCAGGTGATATCTGAGTATTGTAAAAGAAGACAACAGAATCGTCCGTTTTCTCATATAGTAATGGATTTGCATCAAGAAGCTATGGCCGCTGTAGAAATGGCAATGGATACTCCTTGGGGCCCTCCTGCTATGCCTGAACTGAGACCTAGAACGAGAAATAGGTAAATACATATTAATACGAACTACATAATAATCAGAGATCGGATATTTTATTGTCATTCCAGGTTTGCACTACGTACAATTGATTTAATATTTATTGATCTGACAAATATCTTGTGTATTTCATTTTTATACTTTTTTGAATTAAGTGTTCTCTTCACTAGTAAAATACTGTAATTGTTTTTCCAAAGGAGTATTAAAGAGACAGCGAGTGGAACCTAGCATTCAAGTTTCACAATGAATCGTATAAGGCAGACATTGCGCACACGCACCATTCTGTATGGAACACCGCCGTGGAGAATATGTGTGCGACGCTGGAGGGCGATATGAGTACAGTTGACCAGCGAACGGCTTCACGGCGGATTGTCTGGAAAATTTGATGAATGTTGAGCCCGCGCTGCCTGATCATAGGCGATCTTAATGCTAGGCATCGCAACTGGAATTGCCATCGCAACAACGCGAACGGCAACACTCTGTTCGACTATATAAATAGTCGAAATGTCATTCTGTAGTACCCAGACAATCCTACACATTTTCCGCACAACGGCACAACACCTACTACAACCCTTGGCATAGTGGTCAACAAGGGCGTGATGAACTCCATGGCCCCCTGGCCCAGGAGGAAAGACAGACTCGACGCAGCGGCCGTACAAGACATACATGAGAAAAACAGACTGAGACGACTTTGGCAGCGAAATCGCGATGTCAATGCTAAGGCAGAAATGGTCAGGCTACAAAAGCAGATCAGAACCTCCATAAAGACGTGAAGAACCAGAAATGGGGTTACAAACTGGCAACGCTAAATCCTCAGGACAATCCGCTATGGAAGCTGACGAGGGCCTTAAAATGTACGCGGAAGGCTATACCCGCGTTGACGAACAAGAATGGACGGACGTCAATGACAGACGCTCAAAAGGTGAGCGACTTAGCTACTCATTTCGAAAGTATCCACAATAACGATATACCAAACAATTTAGAGCACGTCCGCGTTAAAAATGACATTAAAAATATTATTGGTCATGACGTACAATTGACGAGACGACAATTTCTGAAGATCATGACCAAGCCTTCGGAAATAGCAGAAATTGTCAAGGACTTACCAAATAACAAAGCCCCTGGAAAAGATGGCGTCAAGTACAAGCTGCTAAAATATCTCCCGAGTAAAGGTATTGTGCAGTTGACTTACATAGTTAACTCGATCCTGCGGCTACAGCACTGGCCTGGCCAGTGGAAGTGCGCCCTGTTCGTTCCCATCCTGAAACCAAACAAGAACGCAAAGTTCGTCGGTAGCTATAGACCCATCTCGTTGCTGTCGGCGATCTCCAAGTTGGTGGAGAAGCTCGTCCTGTTCAGACTAGACGTTGTTCCGGAGGATCTCCACATCGATGATGAATCCCAGTTTGGCTTCAGAAAGGGCAGGAGCACGGTGCGGCAAGTCGTTAGGATGGTTAACGACGTCAAAGTACAATATAACCTAGGGGAGAGCACCATCATGGTGCTTCTCGATATTGAGAAGGCATTCGACACCATCTGGATTCCGGGATTGCTAGATAAGATGCACGACTATAGCTTTCCGACTTACATCATCAAGCTCATTCATTCGTTCCTGAAGTTTTACAACTTGTACGTCTCCGACTTCCCAGAGTTCCCGAATACGAAACTGGCTAAGTACGCCGATGACACTGCCATGTACGCGCATTCTCATAACGCACAAGCAGCGAATATGCTGTTGAAGGCGCACATGGCTCGTGCCACGGCTTATTACGGTCAGTGGAAGATTCGGATGACTCCTGAGAAGACCAAGGCGATAGTCTTCACGCGCCGGTTCACTGAGAACAAACTCACAACACCCATTTAGATCAGGAGAAGCAAAATTTCAACCAAGAAGTATTTGAAGACTTGACCAAAGACTGACGTTCAATACCCATATAAATGAGACAATACGGACAGTCTACTCCCTGTCCAGGAGTATCCACTCATGATCAGGGGTAGCAGACTTAACCGACAGAATAAAAAATTGTTGTACTCAATGGTGGCCAGGCCGTCACATACGCGACGCCGGTGTGGTGCAGCATACCGGTCACGACAATGAAAAAACTTCAAGTGCGCCACATCTCTAATTCTGGAAAGTACACCCCATTCAGAGATCTATACGCACTTTACCACGACATAACACCGATAGCGGACTACGTCCAGCTCATCTCTCAAAACTACTCATTCAAACTGGGCGAGAGTCCGTTAATAAAACACATAACACAAATTAGAAAGCATAATGCCATTTTGGATCGGATCGGAACACCCCTTACCGTACCAGACGTTACCGATTTTCCGGTAACCTCTGTAGTAGTCAAGTTGCACCAACTGTAACTTCCGCTTACCCTATCAACCTTTACTAATACTTCATACCTTTGTCTATCTTTAAATCTTTCCTGTCCCCCTCTCCTTTTCTATTTGTAACCTTTTTATCGCGTTTGTTTTTCTTGTTTTCTTTTTGAATATTTTTGTTTCTAAAATTATAACTTTCTTGAAATCCAAATGTTTTAAATCAAAGTTTAGGCCAGCCTATACGCAGCCCGATGTTACACATCTCGCGGAAGTCTCCTCGTTTAATCTCAGGTGCTAGCGTCAACTACGAATTAAATAGTGTTTTGTGCGAGAGTTTTGTAAAGCAATGTAGGTAGCTTTTAAGTTTTGTTAAACCTGTTTTTGGATATTTTTTAAATTGTATTACCTATTTTTTAATTGTTAATTGTTCAAAAGGTGTTTAGATTTATTTCCTCAATTATTGTTTTCACAGACCCAGGTCTGTCTCGCCCGACCCTGCAACCCACCACAGCGTCGCGATCGGCCCCGGGGCAGATTCTGGCTAGGGAATTGTTCTTACTGTACCATTTAATTTTTAATAGATCTATTTTCAATTTGAATTTGTGAATCGTCTAATATGTAGAAGTGACAGTCCTATTTCCAACGGAAAATAAGAAAATTGCGGCAAAACTACTGAAAGAAAACTGTGTTTTTTTATTGATGCAGATACAACTAGAATCGGCAAAATGAATTATTTTATTCAAGGCAACATCTGACGAAATACTCATCTAACAATGAAAAAGATTGCTAATGACGTTTCAATATCAGGATTCGGAAACACAACATTCAATATGGCGGACCTGAATCGAGAAAATTTGTAGTAGTCATATAGCCATGTACATGACTACCAACACACTTCGAAGTTCACTCTACATCTATTTAAGTGAATATACAAATAATGGTTGTAGAAGTTTCTGAAAGAGTTTTGCTTCCCCAAATTTCATAATTCAAGAGAACAGATCCAATATAGCGTATTGTAATGCTAGCTTGAATTACGAAGTCTTGATACGGAAAATGATATCAGAATCTTCAACAGTTGTGTCATTGGAGATCTTATAAATTGTTGAATTTCAACCAGATATCGGCTAAAATAAAAATTCCTTCATCTCACTGACCTTCCTTTCCTTCGATCGATGAAAAACCACAATATTCAGTGGCGTTGCCGAAATTATCACGCTTCCTATAAATCCGCTGGAAAAGGAACCGCAACTTCCACATCTGCTTATCGCTTAGTAGCTTACTATTCAAATATCACCAGGCTATACCCTGATATATACATATACATACATACATATACATACATCACATATATATATATATATATATATATATATATATATATATATATATATATATATGAAGTGTTATTGTACTTCCGGGAGCTCTCCCGCGTCCCACGTTTCGGCAGAATCTCATCTGCCATCTTCAAGTTCTCACTGAGAGTTGCCTACTGCTGCTCATCGTTGCTCGAACTGAACTTCAATTCAGAACAGGTCGGGTCAGCAAATCTGACAGGTCAAAAAGAACATTGAAATTTATGTATTATGTATTAATTTTATGTATAGGTTAGAATAAAAACTGGGCAAAGTTAGTGCGAACCTTTAAAATAAACCAGAGAGTAAAAACCAGTGGTGAAATTATATGTGGTGTATGAAATAGGTATGCGGTGTACAGCGGACAGCTATAAACACTAATAGGTCACGTAGGAAGATGAAAGTGATAGCGAAATAACCAGCAGAGGCCAGGAACAAAGAAAGGAAAGAAATGGTACATGTAGAAAGCAGAAATAAAGAAATATTGAAACTTGTAAAATTGAAAATTGGAAAATTAGGTTGCCATGGTAACGAAAAAAAAAGTAAAAAAAAGAGACGTCAAAATTTGCGCCATGAGCAGTGAAATTTGTTTACAAGTTACCCTTAGCGACCTCAAAACAAAATTTAACCTTAAAATTGTGCATTTGTCAAACCTGACAAGCAGGGTGACAGATAATAAGCAAGCGATAAACAAAAAGCAAATAAAGGTAAACTGTTAATCAAACTTACCTTTCGAATAATCCAGGGCATATTTTGAATGCATTTAAATAAATAAACAATCATAATTTCCGAGTAATAACATTACGTGTAGTGAAAACTCTATCAGTCCAGCCGAATTCAGCCATTTTGCAGCACAGCAGACACATCGAGGGAGTAGGAGCAGTTTAATAATAAACATATGTGTTTTCTTCATATTTGCACCATTTATGTATCTTAGAATTGTCTAAAGTCAGATATGAGTCACTGATTGAAACAGTCATACCAACCAAAGCAAATTAAAAGTAACCAAGTAAATAAAAGGCAGAAGTACCAAGAGATTTGCAACTCGACACTTTTAAGATAAATTTAATTAGAAAATAAGTTGGCTAGAATAGGGAATTAGGTTAAATATAGGAAATTGCACTTGTTGTGCCATATTACATTGATCATAAACATCTTGTTTATGATGCTGAAATATGTTGTTGAAATAAACGTTCAATTTGTTCATTTGAATGAAGCAGGGTTTTCTTTTAAAATATAAAGCAAAAGTAGGCAACCAAAGTTGCATTTCAATAACTTGAATTCATTCAAAAAGCAAAGTAAGATAACTATTTATGGAGGCAGTATTTAAAAAAATCTTCAAGAGCTCAGTTACGCAAATCGCCTAACGTATCCCACATCCCGAGGTAATTAAGAGTAATAAAGGTACAGATAACACTTTTTAAAATACTTTCAGTTTAGCCTAACGTAATAATTTCTTTCTTTAAAGTTTCAACCATTTTCGACTATAGCAAAAAAGTAAAAATATCAATCATTCTCACATTTAACAAACTATAATAATTACAATAATAGTCTATATTATGTCTGATCCCAACGTTGGGCTTTCAACAAATTTGTCGTTAAAAAATTTTACATTAATATATATATATAGTAGTTATATTAGCTTATCAGATGCCTATTTGCCATACCCTTTTATTAGAACAATCTTTTCTTTATTAAATATTCGTATAATAGGCAAGATAAATGTTCAGCTCGGACGCCTATGTTCTAAACAAACAATAATATGTTATTAAGTGAGGTAACTAACAGATACATAATTAAATCGTTTGTCTCCTCATTACAGATCCGATTCCACGGCCGATGGATTTGGTACAATTCCTAGAAGATGGATGGGCATGACTCGAAACCACGATGTTAATTTTCCAAAACTAACTAAAGAAGCAAGCACCAGCATGGAGGATTTACATTATGGAATGCAAATTCCCAACACCCCAGGAAATGTTCTTCGGCCTAAGTCCATGTGTGTTCCAGATATGAGGTACTACCAAGAAATCGAAGACTTTCGTGCCAGTGAGAGACTTAATAGTGAGATAAATATAGACAATAGACAAAGTAGTGATAGTGGTAATAATTATTTTGGGAACGTGCCGGGACAAGGATGTAGTGATAAAGTTTCGAAATTCTGTAGACCGGGAAACGATTTGGTGAGTATTTTCGAGAGGTAGGCTATTTCGAACTTGAATTTAATGATGTGATAGATCTCAGAGTGAGATGGCATCAGTTGTGTGAATTTACGCCGACATATACTCCTGTCGAATTAGCATTTTGATAAAAAAAAAAACTGTTTCTAGGTATAAACCGAATCCCGGATGTTCAGAATGATGGTAGGAATGTAGGGTTTCTTAGGCTTCAATTTTTTTGCGTGGCAAAATTTTTTATTGAACAATTAAGGCGTGAGAAAATGGTTTTTTCGAGTTTTAGAAAAAACTATTGATTTTAGAAAAAAGTGTTTCTTAAAAGTTGTGCGCTTTGAAAGAACCTACAAAATGAGACCTATTTCATCAAAATCGGTTAATTTGTTTATGAGTCATGCAACATGCTAAAATGGCTATTTTTTCAACTGTTAATAAACAATAGAAAAACATGTTTCATGTACTTCTTACCACAGGAAAAGAAGGCTCTTGTAGCATAGAGAAGGCACGCGAAATCGGGAGCCATATGGTCGAATAGTTTTTGCACAATCAATTTGTTAAAAAAAAATTAATTTTTTTTAACGCTTATTTCTCAGCAATATGGAGGTTCTACAGCAATCTGCGGGTACGCAAATAGACTAAGAACAGAAATTCAAATTCGAGCTGCGAGAAGCATTTCGTATAACAATTTGACAACCGGTGCTTTTACGGGTTTTCGACCCCTCTGAATCCGAAAATGCCTGTTGCCAGATCGAAAAATAAACCGGAAGTCCGTTATTCAAGATGGCGGCAATTTTTGAAATATTGCTAATATGAACTTATAAAAGGAATCCAGTGCATATCTGGGGGTTGTCGACATCGCTAAATCCAAATTTGATAATACCGGAAGTTCGTAATTAAATATGGTGGTCAATATGGCGGCTCTTTTTAAAATGTTGCAAATATGTACTTATAGAAAGATTCCAGGGCGTATCGAGGGTTTTCGACACCGCCGAAACTAAATATGACAATATCACAGTCAAAAACCCACCGCGAATCAATAATTCATGATTATGATAAGTATCAAACGTTTAAATGCCATAAAATGAAAGTATTTTTTCACCTCCGACGTGAGCGCTTTCCAGTAATCCTTCTTTATTTAGTAAGCCTAGGAAAAGCATTACGTTATAAAATGTTTATAGATCTGAGTACAAGCTGTACAGACTGTATAGAGTGCCGCGGATCCTGAATGCATTTTGCTTTGCGAAACAGATGTACTCTAACCTGCGCAGCGCAAGTCATTTCAGGCCGCAGGCTCAGCGGTGGGCCCAGGACCTGCCTGCAAGGGTAAACTTGCATTAGTGAAAAGTCGGGGGGTGATGTCCTACCATCATTCTGGGGCGAACGTAGGTGTGTCTTTACTATGTACATACTTTGATATGCGACGTAAAGCAACATCAGGCGCAGTTAGTAGTTGGATGGGTGACCGTTCCAACGAAGACCGCGTCCTCGCCTCACGCATCTTCCAGCGGCTTGTATATCAGTTTATGCGCGGAAGCTATACAACCTTAGGCGGGGGTTGTATAGGGGATATACCATCCTTCGGAGGGCATGTAAAGCCGTCGGTCCCTCGTCTATTAAATGTTAGGTAAGTAAAAGATCCCTACTCTTCTTAAGGGAAGAGGTTCGGCAAAATTCCTGGTTGGGGGTAGCTCGTCTAGAGGCGTCGGTGATAGGCCTCAGTAGCGGAAATAGGCCGACGTTAAATAAATGTATAAAAAGAAATACCATCATTCTGAACATCCTGGATTCGGCATATACCTAGAAACATTTTTTGTCAAAATCTCCTCATTTTCATACCAATTCAACTGGAGTAATACACGAAATGTGAAAAAAAAAATCAGGATACCACAACCTCTTTATTATTTGTAATTATCTTTTTACGCCGCATCCGGAAATATCCTTAACCTACTTAATCTTTCACAGAGTTTGACAATTACGAATATCAAAATAGGCAAATAAAGTTGATTTTAAATTTTGCCGCGAGAGCAGAACCAAACAGTTACCTAGTAAGTATTACTTTCTGTTGTAATTCAGATGTTTTATTGTATGGAGAAAATAAAATAATAAACTTACAAATTGAAGAAAGTAGCGTATTTTCAAAAATTGTCTATCTATACTCGAAAATGTAGCTAGGGTAGCGTACTAACCATAGACAAAACAGTAATTTTGGTGTTCCTTGGCCTACTTAAAGTACATGATTCTAGCATCTGTAGTCAGTAACCTGGCATAATCTGATGGATAGCTGTCATTTACTGACGTGCTTTCTGTATGGGGCCGGTTAGTGGTGTCGGATGTTAGGGGATGCATACTTGGCGCTTCGGGAAATCGAAGCTGGATAAGCATAGGAGAGAAATGCTAGCCTTCAATTTAACCAGGGCTAAAACTGAGCAAATAATGGAGCTGTTAACACAACGGAGTAAATTTGATCCTGGATCAGATGCTACAGAATACTGGAATATTTTTAACTAGACTTAAATAAGAAAGAAAAAGGCAAACAAAAGAATAGGTATAGTCATCACCATTAGCACAATCTGCCTTTGTTTGTTCAACAAAAGCAACCGCCATCGAGCCCCTTCAATGTGATAGTTATATCGACAACGTTAGTGTGTCCATTTCTCTCTCACACATGATTGCTGCATTTAACTTTTTGATTAAATATAAATAAATACAAGAAACACGCGAAAGTTTCTCTGTTTTTCCAAATATCTCGATAATTGTTAGGTTTTCGAAAAATTCGAAGACATCGATATCGAATATAATCTATTGTGCTTTCCGACACTTTTTCAATTTTTTTCCTAGCATAAAAAACAAGAAAGTTATGATCGGCGGAATTTGCGTCTTCGTGTTTCCTATATTTCCTAAAAGCTTCAACAAAAACTTGAAAATATTTCCGCGCAAACAAGAAATGCAGCGACAAATTTGAGCAAGGATTTTGCCATCCATAAGCCCCTCAAGCCATAGTGCTAGACAGGGTGACATTTCCAAAAGTGATACGAAGTCTTGGTATAGTAAGGAATTTTATTGAAATTTATCATAGAAATCCTTATAACTCGCGAACAGGTACAGATATCGAGATAATATTTGGCGGGTAGGTGGTAATGTAAATGAGGGACGGAATCCAAATGAATCTGCATGTGGAAGATGGACCTAAGTCCAGATGACGTCACATACATGAGAAATCTTTATAACTTGCCAACGAGTACAGACGTCGAGTTCATATTTGACACGAAGGTGACACTATTGAAGAGAGGCATAGTCCAAATGACTCTGCTGATGAAAACAGACTAAGTCCAGATGACGTCACAAATGAAGAATCCTTACATCTTTGCAACTAATAAAGATATCCGTTCAGCATTCGAACTCACCTATGCAAAACCCATGTGTTGGATAAGGGTCGACGAAAATCGATCGATTGCATCCACGTCGGGTTAGTTTGTGTTTCACTGCTACTTACGGTGTTTTTAAGACTTAAAAAAAAATCTGATGATTTCAGATAGTCTATGGGAAAAAAATTGTTATTAAACCGATCCCGAATTTTTTTTAATTTTCAAAATTTTTCGACTTCAAAAAAATTTCAATTTTTCGTCAATTTTAGGCGAGACCACGAGATATTAGATCGTCGATTTCAAAAATTTTCAAAAAAATTTTGAGTACAAAAAATTTCGAACTTTCATATAAACTAAGTTCTTAGAATCTCGGGGAACTCTTCGAATCTGAGGCGGTCACTGAGCCCGAAGGGTTCACGGCTATCCGCAGAACTTAGATTCACGTCAACTAATCCAGTATAAGTGCATATAAAAAATAGTAAGTATAAATATTTTCTTATAGTGTAGGAACAATTGTGATAACGATAATTTTAAGGCTTTCCGATCTAGAATCAAAGGTAATTTCATGTTGATGGTCAATAGCAAGTTAACAAGCACAACAAAAACAAGGTTGGATAAGAATGGACATGTGAATTTTTATGAATCATATAGACTTTAAACGCGCCCCAGCCGTATCGCAAAATTCCCGCCAAAAAGAGAGAGAAGTGCTGTAGGAGGACACAAGATCCGTTAGTCTACATATTTATGTCCGTTACTTTCAGTTTTTTAAAATTTAACCGCTGATTAAATTGAGTCAGTTACCATAGGAATTTGACACACGGTCAAAGGCAAAATGTACCAAAAATTCCTATGACCTGAGAAAAATTGCATACTCGAATTTGTCATGCTCAATGTTATCAGGACCACTTAGAAGGTCTAAATCCAAAAAGGTCACCTTCTCCCTTTTGCTTCAGTCGGCATCTTGAAAATTTTTTTAATCGTTTTATCTTGTGTTCTATTGGTCGCACGGGAAATGTTATTGAACATAAAATGTTGTAAATAAAATTCTACATATTTTCGGTAATTCCCGTGATACCGATAAATTAATATTTTGAGCAGTAGAGGGCGCAGAAGTTATCAAAAAAAAAACAGTTTTTTGAAAGCAGTATTGAGAAATTCAACTTACCAGCCGTTTAGGTAAAAATATTAACCATACACATATAAATAAATAAATATAAATAAATAAACACCACAGAAATTAGACAACCCCTAATTCCAGAAGCCAGGGGCTTGTGCGGAAGGCATATTCAAAGAAATTCGATTAGATTTTAGATTTCCAATTAAATTTTGAAAAAACTGTTTTTTTCGTAATAACTTCGGCGCCCTTTATCCCTCGAAATATTAACTTCTCGGCATCGCGGTAATTGCTGAAAATCTGTCGAATTTTATTTACAACATTTTTTTTGTTCAATAACTTTTTTGGTGGGACCAATAGAACACGAGATAAAACGAGTCAAAAATTTTTCAAGATGGCGGCTTAAGCAAAAGAGGGAGGTCATCTTTTTGGTTTTAAACTTTCTAAGTGGTCCTGATATCATTGAGCATGATAAATTCGAGTGTGAAATTTTTTTCAGGTCAAAGTGCTATTTGATTGTACTAAGATTAACGGATAACCTGACCCCGCAATCACCGCCACGCTTCACGTGGTGGTTGCATAATCGGTCTCTAGATGGATTCTGGGGAGGAGATGTATTATTTCATTATTTATAAAGTCTTGTTGAATTGATTGATTGAATTGACGTTAGATATGAGAAACAGCTAATATGGCCACAGTCCATGCTTGATGAATTACACATAGTCTATTTAAAGAGTCAGAATTTATGACGAAATTACCAAATGTTTGCGCCTCAGACTAAACAATGTCCCCCGTCTTCGAGGGTGCCGAATCGATTCCAGGGGTCAAATCAATTTTTCCACCTCGGCCACCCCCTAAAATTGGCCGAAAACCACCCCAAAGTCCTTTTTTCCGTAAACCCGTTTATTTTCCACAGTTTTTCGACTAATTGTTGTTCTCTCGAGTAGAACGGAAGGTCCCTCAAGAGGTTTGACCTCAGCCACCCCTAACCTAGGCTTCCAACCCTCCAAAAATTGATATTTTATAGGAGGTGTTTCTTTGAGGAAGATGGTAGGTGACCAGGGTTGTGTGACCTCCCCCGGGGGTTGCTTTCACCCTTAAAAGGGGTGAAAAATTGATGTTTTTTTCTGGGGAAATAATAATATTTTGTAGGAGGTGCTTCTTTGAGGAAGGTGGTACGTGACCAGGGTTGCGCAACCGGCCCCGGGGGTTGTTTTCACCCTTCAGAGGGGTGGAAAATCAAATAATAAAAACACTTTGATAAACATATTTTTTTATACTATTTTGTTTGCATTATAGATGAAAAAAATGTCGACCCCCTTGAAGTTTCAAAACAACCCGCGGGGGTGGTTACACAACCCTAGCCATCTACCACCTTCCTCAAAGAAAACCGCCTCCACACCCTACAAGAGTTGAAAGCCTGGGTAGAGGTGGCTGAGGTCAAATCCCTCAAGGAACCCTTCCGTTCCACTCGAGGGAACAACAATTAGTTGAAAAACTGGGGAAAATAAACTATTTTACGAGAACGGGGACTTTGGAGATGATTTTTTGGCCAATTTGAGGGGGTTGCCGATGTGCAAAAATTGGTTCCTTCCTCCAAAGCATTTTTCAATGTCTGCTATTGCCGTCTGTGTCCGTCAATATGTTAACCGCTGATTTATACAAGAGTAATATTTAGTAAATGCTGTTTTCACTTATTGGATATATTATTTTATACAACAAAGGAAATGAGTATTTTAGACACAAGTATTCACTTTCTTGCAGTTATTATCGGCGCCTTGCGATTTTCTGTTTGTTCTTTAAATGGATGGGATTACCTCACAGATATACTATATTAGGTACATATCTGTTGTATTCTATTATATATATTAACGTAATACGTAGTAACCATGCTTGAGGCTAGCGTAGCATTATCAGTATCTTTCATAATTTTATAGCACGCAGTACTGATACGCCTCTGAAGCTGTTTTACATCGCCGGTTCCAGCAACCCAATATTAAAATGTTTGTATATTTTTTATGCGCCGGAGCTCTCCCAAGGGAAGTAGCCACAAAATTTTCCAATATTTTGCTTTATGTGGCCAATTATAGTTTATTATAAAATCCACTGTCTAATTATAACTATTATATTCAAGTATATCTTATCGTTGGCGATAGATGACCTTCAGAATTGTTTGAAAATGCCTAAAAACAGGGGCGTAACTACCGTTGAATCAGCTATATCACAGCATAAGACCTGTGCCTCCCATTGCCGTACCGTAATGTTTACATCCATCACGGGACCGACCGTGCAACTACTAGTCCAATCAATAGGTATGAGAGGGTACCAAAAATCCTAACAACAAACGAAAAGTATGGTCGTATAGAATAAAAAATTCTAAGAAACATAGCATCAAAAGCCCGTGGATCCTCGATGTCCTTCATAACCTAAAAAATTCGTAAAGTTGAAAAAAACTAAAGCTCGTAGAGAAAAAAGTTAAATGAAAAAGTTGTAGGTATTAAAGAGATCATCGATTCACTTTTTGTCGATGTCGATCGGTGCATTAGATTTCGAGATAAATCCAAAAAACCGTCAAAAATCGCCTTTTTTGTATTTCGTGTATCTTTTTCAAATTAACGTGTTTAAACTTGTTACTAGGTTAAAATGTAGCCTGTGGTAGCCAAATAAATGCTTTTTTCGAAATTTAATTTTTTTTTTAATTTTTCGAGATATATCGATTTTTCGAAAAAAAAGTCTTATCGGAAATCGGTTCCTCTTGCTCGACGGATGGTCCTACAGAAACGATTTTGGACATTTTTTTCTTCAAGAGTTGTACTATCACGGCAAAAAAAATGATAATAATTTTTCAAATTTTAAGTGTTGAAAAATGACTGAAAAAAACTTTTTTTTTCGGTCACGTTTTTTTCAAATATCTTTTCCAGTTTTCATTTCTCAATGATGGCTATTACGGTAATCCATTACTGGCAATTTTACATGAAGTAAAAAAAACAACTTTTTTCTACGACCCTCTGGAGCCGAGATAATTTTTTTTTCAAAAAATTCCAGAGGGTGCTACTTACGCACTACAGCGCCCGTTTTTACGGATATTATAGTTGAATACGTATATTTTCAACAAAAAAATAGAGCAGCTTATTTCATCGACCTTTAATATTATTAAACAAATACCAAACTGAAGCGTGTAAGCGCGGCGCGATCGGGTCGCGGAGTGGGATAATCTCGCGCGATCAAAATCGTTCGCGCTTCTAAAATCTTTAATATCTCGACTTCTTGACCACGTACAAAAATACTTTTGTACTTAATCTGGGGTAGCTCGACGAGATAAACACGAATTTGACGATTATATTTATTTGTTATACAAAATAGACACAGAAAAATTTTTGAATTTTTTTTATTACCTGAAATTTTTCGTTTTTTTTTTAATTATTCGCATTAAAAAGTGATACCGTTCTTATAATATCTTTCTTTACCTTAAGTTAACATTTTTACATTACAATAATTAATTACTAACGCCCTACTTTTAAGAACAATATTTTGTAAAATTATTAATTATAATGTTACTGCTTATTGATTTATCACATTTTCACTTTTATTTATTTTATTCGTTTGTAACAGAAAGTTGGAGGTCTAGGCTAATTGCTTTAGAAATTTTTTACGATTTCGGAAAGTTTTGAGACCTAGTGTATTTCTTAACCCAAGGCAAGTATATGCGTTGAAGGGACTCCCTTTTCAAGTAGCTCTTCTCGGAGTGTGGGATACATGGGTTTAGAAGATGACTAATACCTGCTTCACAATTTCTGCTGAGCTCACGCACAGTATAATTTGTCGATTTGAAAGAAAGCAAAGCGTCTTGTATTTCGAATGCCTCGTGTATATTCTAACCTCACTTAATTTTCCTTTGGCAAAATTGTTTTTGAGTAAAATTTTTATTTAATTTACTTGACATTCTAATAATTAGAATAATTAAGTAAATAGTGCGTGTCTACATTAATCAAAGCATTTGTTCGCCATTTTTTTCAAAGCTTGCCTATATCGATATAGCGTAAGTATAATACGCAGTATTTTTCACGTGGTCTTAAACTTATTTTTAACATAACTATATAGATAATATGTCGATTAATTTTCTAGCTACTTATATTCACTGTACGTAAGGAACTGTCAGATTTCAATGTTTTGTGCTGATTATAAAAAAGAATCAACTTGAATTTACAACTTCAATTTTATTTATCTCCGTAAGTATGAAAAACTAATTACAAGCATTGCTCACGAGTAGCATTGTTAATACATAAAAACACAAGTGTGATTTGTAATTTAAATATAGAATTTCTTTTTGTCTACAAATACAAGACAATCCAATACAATGGAAGAGACTAACCGTGAAATCTGTGTTATTTGTGAAGAAGAACTCGGGGACGATAAGTATCGCGTTGGTGATCGAGGTAGAAATAAGCTTACAGAAGTGAGTAAAAAATTAAATGATAACAAGTACAAAAAGTTGGAAGGTTTAGCGTTCTTAAATATTCACAAGGTACAAGTCCGACTTCTACTATGAAAAACAAAAGAAAGAAAAATCTGACGAATTGGCTCTAGAGGATCGTAGAATTTTTTTTTTTTAAATTCGTGTAAAAATACCAGCAATCGATTGCCGTAATCGATAAGTGAAAACTGGAAAAGATATTTGAAAAAAACGTGAACGAGAAAAAAATTTTTTTCGAAGTAATTTTTGGACACTTAAAATTTGAAAAATCGTTATCATTTTTTTTTGCCGTGATAGTACAACTTTTGAAGAAAAAAACAAGCCCAAATTCGTTTCTGTAGGACTATTCGTCGAGCAAGAGGAGCCGATTTCCGAGAAGACCTTATTTTCGAAAAATCGATATATCTCGAAAAATTAAAAAAAAAATTCAATTTCCAAAAAAGGCCCTTATTTGGCTTGCCACCGGCTACATTTTCACCGAGTAACAAGTTTTAAAATGTTAATTTGAAAAAGATACACGAAATATAAAAGAAGTCGATTTTTGACGGTTGTTTTCGATTTATCTCGAAATCTAATGCACTGATCGAACAAAAAGTGAATTGATAGATCTTTTCAATACCTACAACTTTCTCATTTAACTTTTTTCTTTACGAGCTTTAGTTTTTTTTTTACGTGAAAAAACCGGTTTTTTTTTCAATTTTACGATTTTTTTAGGTTATGAAGAACATCGAGGATCCACGTGCTTTTGACGCTATGTTTCTTAGAATTTTTTATTCTATACGACCATATTTTTTGTTTGCTGTTAGGATTTTTAGTAAATTTAACATCGAGCCGTTCCCTATTGATTGAACTATACCGTGTTAATCGCGGTGGCGGATTGCAGGATCGGGCGGAATAGGCCAAAAATTAATAAAACTTAGCCTAGACTCCTTCTGCAAACGCAGATAAAAGAAGGTAATAAAATTCTTACATAACTATTTACAAAGTGATTTAACACAACGAAAAAACTACACATTATTTAAAAAACTGGGGCACAAACACTTTTTAAAATTTTGCAGCTGATGCAGGCACCTCAATCCAAACGAGGAGCCTTCTGCGAGATGTATGAACGCCAGGCTGGCCTAAAATTTTACTAATTTTGATAACACAAGGTTTTGATTTTGTTAAACATTGATGACGGGAAACGAATTTGGAGACAAAAATGTGCAAAAAGAACAAGAAAATCAAACGCGACAGAAAGGGTTCAAACAGAAAGGAAGAGGGGGCGGGAAAGATTTAAAGATATGAAAGGTGTAAAATATCAGTGAAAGTGGATAGGGTAAGCGGAAATTGTGATTGGTGAGTTTGGAAAGCTACATGCGCTAACCATTGTTCTACCGTCTCGTACCCGTATCAATAATTATTTTCGTGAGATTATCTCCAGATAACTTAATAGAAGGTGGATATACGGACATTTAGGCCTACAAGGGATACCACGTTAAAATATAAAGCTTGGTGCTAGACCTCAATGGCGGTGATGAAAACACATTTCGATGGTATCGAGTCGGAATGAGCAAAACTTCTCAATATCGTCAACGTTTCAGGTATATTTATGTGCGGTATGTAGTTGAGAATAGTCTGCTAAGAGTTTCTGATAAAATATTGGTTGTTTAGTGCAGTTAACTTGCTTAAAATTCGATTTGTTAAAAAAATACATATAAAAGTATATACAGGGTGTTCCACTTAAAACTCCCAACGCCAATTACTCGAAAACTGAAAGAGGTAGTAAATTTATGTAAATGGTAGATAATTGGTGTGGCTGAGTGCTATATTTTCACTTATAATAGATGCCGGAGCCTTTGGCGGTTTAGACGTCGCGACGCCCGGAACAATTTCCCATGGCAGGAGTTTGGAAAACACAAGATACCAATAGTACTTTTAATTCTGAAGTTTTTTTATTATTAGAATTTTTTTTATTTCTTCGTTCGTTTCGGAGTTATTTGACTTTGAAAGTGTAAATGTGCTTTATTAAAATTTGCCAATTTACTAAATTGTCTGCATCTAATAGGCTGTTAACCTAAATTTTAACTATCAAAACAGTTGTCATTAGTTAAAACCTGTGTTAGTTTTTAATTTTGGTGTTTGTTTTTAAGTCGTTTTTTAATATCTGATTAATTTTTTGGAAAAGAAATGGGTTAATACACGAAACAAGAAAAGCTAGACATGGTGTTGGTTTACGGTGAATGTAAGCGAAATGCGTGGCAAGCGAAAAGTGTTTACGCACAGCGATAACGCTGTGCGTAAACACTTTTAACAGGATAACCTGTTAGAAGAAAGCCAGATCATAGAACAATTTTGAATTTATGCAGAAATTTAGTGAATTTCGCTGCATTTGAAAAACCAAAACTGGAAAGCTCAAAACCAGCAACAAATGATTTTAACGTTGCATTGGTTCTCCAACAGATTAATGATAATCCGAAGATGTCTTTGAGAGAACTTAAGAGAAATACTAATATCTCAATAAGTTCTACCAGAAGAATTCTT
Organism: Leptura quadrifasciata; assembly: GCA_963675555.1. Lineage (NCBI taxonomy): Eukaryota > Metazoa > Arthropoda > Insecta > Coleoptera > Cerambycidae > Leptura > Leptura quadrifasciata. The sequence goes on along the minus strand of OY776675.1, from coordinate 116,108,122 downwards.
AAGCAAAATAAATACCATCCTTACAAAACGAAACTTGTACATAAGTTAGAGCTAGGTGACCCCGAAAGGCGCATTAATTTTCTGGTAAGATTTGATTATTTAATTTACCGTGATGAAAATATCTTTAAAAAATTACTTTGCAGCACTGAAAGTAGATTTCACAACAATGGAGTTGTGAATAGACATAATTGTCGTTACTGGGCACAAAACAATCTCCGCTGAATTACTGAAAGAGGTAACCAGCGCGTTTTTGGTATAAATGTATGGTGTGGTATACTCAATGGTTATTTAATAGGACCTCACTTTTACGAAGGTACTTTAAATGGTGATCGTTATCGGAATTTTCTTCAAAGAATATTACCTCAACTATTAGAAGATGTCCCAATTGAAACTAGGTGGAACATTATTTTTTAACAAGATGGGGCCCAACCTCACAATGCCCAAATTGTAACAGATTATTTGAATGTTCTGTACCCCAATCGTTGGATTGGGACATACGGTCCACCACAATGGCCAGCACGGTCACCGGATTTGATCCCTCTCGACTTTTTTATTTAGGGTCAGTTGAAAGAGGCTACTGAGGATATGGCGGATCTCCAAAATAAAATAATGGCATCTTGTGCTGCTATAAATAGAAGAATTCTGTTAAGAACTGTAGATTTTGAGTTAAGACGCCGGTATAACTGCTGCGTTCAGGCAGGTGGAGAAAATTTTGAACAATTGCTATAAAATATTGTTTACGTTAGATTTTAGATTAAAAAAATGACTATGTTTAAAACACATATTTTTTCTGTTTAAATATTTCGACGATGCTGTTCTACTTATGTAAATAAAAGTGATATTCATTACCTGTCTTTTAATCTGTTTGTTTTGACAGTTAAAATTTAGGTTAACAGAATAGTAACAGCCTATTAGATGCAGACAATTTATTAACTTGACAAATTTTAATAAAGGGTATTTACATTTTCAATGTCAAATAATTCCGAAACGAACAAAAAAATTGAAAAATTTCGAATAGTAAAAAAAACTTCAGAATTAAAAGTACTACTGGTATATCTTGTTTTCCAAACTCCTGCCATCGAAAATTTTATTCCGGTCGTCGCGACGCCTAAACCGTCAAAGGCGCCGGCATCTATTATAAGTCGAAATATAGCTCTTGATCACACCAATTATCTGCTATTTACAGAAATTTACTACCTCTTTCAGTTTTCGAGTAATTGGCTTTGGGAGTTTTAAGTGGAACACCCTGTATACATCTTTTCCATTAAATAATTATTATACCGCGCGTTAAGACGCACGCCACGCCTTCCTTATATTCTGAGTGAATTATTCACATAATAAAAAAAATAATAGCGCTTTTCGGTATGGACTTAAATTAACTCTAATTTTGAATAACATATCTTTGGTCGAGAATCTAATATTTTCGGAAATAGACGCGAAAACGCTTACTTTTAACCGTTTATGTAATAGCAAGTCAAATTTAGATCTTAAGGTACTTTTTCATTTCATTTACACGTGTATAATATTTTAGCCCTCTGAGAATTTTTCCAAATTATGTTGTCATAATGTCTGGACTATAAATACAGTATTAATATAAAAATTCTATTCAGTTGCTTGTTACACGCGAAGTCAGTCTACCTTATTACAGTAGAGTAATTATTGTGTTTATCTCCGATTTCTTTATAATGTTAGGTATTATGTAAATTATGGATATTTGTCCACGGCGGTCATGAAAATCATGATATGAAAGTTGGCTTCTAATATTGGCCTTCAAAGTTTAACATTACGGATAACTTAAAATTAATAAACAAAATTTTCCATTTCATTGTAACACAGCGGCATTTTGTCACCTTGTCAAATAGTAAGATATACGAGAGAGTTATCACTTTAAAATTGTCTTCTCAAAAGCTACATTACATGCATATGATCAATTTCTTTATATATTTACGGAGACTGCTTCCATATCTTTAACTCAAGCTGAACAGAATAATGCTTTCAGTGGCGTAACCAGGGAGGGGCCGAGGAGGCTTTGGGCCCCCTCAGCAAAAACGGGAAGAAATTTTTGGGTAAGATTTAACCACGCATTATTTTAAATATTTTGAGCATTAGATCAATTAACTTGCACATTGAAATTTTGCATATTGTGCAATAAAGAAATATTTAAGTTTTCAATATAAAATACAAACCTGAACAATATTTTAAATCTCGTTTTAAATACTATAAGAAAGTTTTAAGTGCCTGCGTTGAGTCTTAGACCTAGCTTTTTTAACTTACATGTTAAAATTGTAACACATTATGTCAACTCTGCTTTTATTTATTGCCTTTTAAAATATCATCATGTGGAGTTTGATTTCAATAGACCTAATAGGCGTGCATAAACAACAAGACGATTTATTGAATATGATTAACCAAATAGCGGAATCTGACATAGATAAAGAATTTCTAATCATGGAAGCAAAAATGGACATATGAAAGTATTTCTGATGCGCAACTTGTTAACACTGCAGCATCTGCATTGTCAAAATGTCATAAAGATCTATATCCAAATATTTCAATATTTTTGCAAATTCTTTGTGTTTTACCGGTTACAACTGCAGAAGCTGAAAGAAATTTTTCAACGTTGAGAAAATTGAAAACATGGTTATGTTCAACTACCTCCGAAAATCGACTAAACAGCTTATCACTTTTAAACATTCACCGAGATATCGATATTGACATCGATGAAATTATAACAAGATACGCTAATTCACTCCCCAGACGAATTGAATTAATGTTTAGTTCATTTTCATAAGTTATTTGGAATGTGTCACTACTCTCACTGTCCTTAATTATTAATCCAATAAGCCTGCTCAAATTTGTTTTACTTGTAAGTTTTATATTTTATTTTTTATTTATTGCTGTAGAATTTTCATTTTGTTATTTCGTTTATAGAAACATTATGTTTTAATAAATAAAAGTTTTCATTTTATTTCTAATTCTTAATTTTATTAACATTGAATTGGTTTCCACGTATACCAAACCAAAACATTGAATGCTATATTTTACTTTAGGTGATTAAAATCTATCATCAGAAGCTCAAATCATCTTTCAGTTAGTTTTATCACTTGGCTTTGGCCTCCCCCTCAATTCAGTTCTGGTTACGCCACTGAATGTTTTCAATATTTTTATACCAATTAATATAGCAAGTTAGCCATTGAAACGAAAGATAATGAAGTATGCGATATTTTTTTATGTCATTAGAGCCCATTACGGACCTTGGCCTCTCTAGGACTTCCTTCCAGCTCCTCGTTCAGAGTATGCAAATTATTCGAATATTCTTAATTTCAAAAAATGCGATTATCTTTAGAATAAAATCTTGTGAATATTCCAGAACTTCAAAAGTAGTTAAACATACTCAAAACAACAATGATGATCAAAAAGGGAACCAATTCCATTACTTAATTATGGACCCATTACTTTTAATTATATTCTATAAACGTGATGATCCTATTTTAGGGTAAATTGCAATATTCCAGCGCCTAATATTTATCTTCCACATGTTGTAAAAGCACTTCCAGATCACAGGCGACTTTTTACTATTTGCTATGTTTTATGTGTGTATGTTTGCCATAGTATGATCAATTGCCTATTGCCATAGGCCAGAGTTTCTGTATTGCAAAAATATGGAACCTCGATTAACTGCTGCTATTCTGCTAGAATTTGTTGCAATCAATTTCTTTTTTATTGCGCATAGTTGAAATTATTCAAATGAATTTTGAAATAATTTTTTCTTGTTCCGCATTTGAATCGTTGAAAATGTTTAATTGAAATTCGTTAATTAATCATATTAAATAAAAGTAGCAATCCATGCTGCAAGTTGAAGTGTCGGGCGTGAAACAGTCATTGAAACTGATGATAACTAAATGAGCACAATTGAATCATTTGCAGGGCTACAATAGAAGACTGAAAGTAAGACGAAATCCGGTACAAAGGGCCGCCTCTAGACTATACCGAGCTGGGATTGACGTGCCAATTAATGGCGCCAGTTGTGCACCGAACAGAGACTGTATTGGTCCTGAATTTGTCGTCAGGGCTTCGCTACCAAATAAGCAGCTTACAATACCAGATACTAAGGGAAGTGGCAGAAAAACCATTACTGTTATCATGTTAAATGGCCAGAAGTTGGATGTTAGTTGTAATCCCAATTCTACCACCGCTGGACAACTTTTCGAGGTAAAATGAAAAATGCTGGTTGGAAAGATAAATTCTTTATCGATTTTATTGCCGGTTATTTATGAAATATTTGATGATATTCGGCGGGAAAGTGGTTAAAGAGAAATTATGATAACCCATATCTAATATGGATGTTACTATTTTTAAACACTTAATAACTTATTTGAGATTTTTTTGTCAACTAAAAAGTGCGTTTTTCTGCCAAATTTGTTTTGGGTCAAACATAGCGACTATAGTGACACGTAACTAATATGCAATTCCATAATTTCCCAAGGCGAAATTTCTAAATTCCCGCTTATTCCTTAAAAAAATAATAATTTACAAATCATATAAATCTAACTTTTCTTTGAATAAAAACTATGTTGATATCAATCGATTGTAAATTTCATGCTCTGTAAATAAAGTCTCAAGTGGACAAGAAATCCAAGATTTCTTAGAAACTTTCATAAAACTGAATATTGAATTTGATGTAGTTTGATCTGTCTCTTATTTGAATACAATTTATATGAATATCTATCAATTGCGTGTTTTATGCTCTAGTATTTTCTTCTTCTTCCCAAGCTTATACTATCCACTGCTGAATGAAAGCCTCTCTCAAATTTTGCCATAATTTCCTGTCTTGAGCAATTTCTTTGTGTATAGTTTCCGGCGAGCCTTTTTATGTCATCACTCCAACGACTAGGCGGTATTCCTCTGCTTCTAAATACCTCGAATCTTACTTGGCCTCCAATGTAGGATCTTTTTTTGTCCATCTGCCATCTTTTATTCTAGAAACATGACCCGCCCAGTTCCATTTCAAAACCTAGATATCTTCAACAACATCTCGTACTCCTGTATTTCGCCTAATATTTTGGTTAGAAATTCTGTCTCGAAGAGTAATTCCCAACATTGACCTCTTCATCCTACGTTACATTACCTGTATTTTGTTGATATTTTTTTGTCAATGTTAGTGTCTCCACGCCATATGTACAGGGGGCACGCATTGGTTAAAGACCTTCCTCTTGAAACATGTTGGGAGGTCACATTTGAATGTAGATTTTAATTTACCGAATGCTGCTCAAGCTAAGCCTATTCTGCACTGGATTTTTATGGTATCACTTAGGATAAGATTTGTCATGAACTGCGTTTTTGATAGATTTATTTTCAAACCACCGCCTCATGAAGCATCTGCAACATAATATGCTGCGTCTCTTGCATACTGTCCGCTATTAAGACAATATCATCGGCAAAGCAAAGGTGGTTTAACTTTTCTCCATCAACATTTTTTCCTATTTGCTCCCAATTTACTTTATTCATCACAGTTTGTAGCAGTGTGGCGAATAATTTGGTGGATAGTGCATCACCTTGTCTTAATCCTCCCTCGATTTTAAATTTGTTGGTATATTGATCGTCTGCTATTCTAACCTTTGCTGTTGCAGTTTTATAAATATATTTAATTGCTGTCGAGTAACGGTATTCAATACAACATTCTGCGAGTGCTTCTAGAAATTTTTGTTGGTCTACAAAGTCAAACGCCTTTTCGAAGTCCACAAATATCAGTACTAGTAGTTTGTTGTACTCAATACATTTTTCAATGAGGAGTTTTATTGTGACGAGGTAATCATTTGCCTCACAACCCGTTCTGAAACCTGCCTGTTCTCTTGAGAGAAAACACTCGATTTTATTTGTTAAGCATTTTGTCAGAATTTTTGTGTACAACTTATATATATGACTAAGGAGGTTAGTTGGCCTATAATTTGCGAGATCTGCATTATCGCGTTTCTTATGTACAATTACTATAATTGCATTTTCCCATTATGTGGAAGTTGTTCCTTCCAGTAGACATTTACTAAACAACATTTTAAGAGTTGAATGATATTTTGCTTGCCATTTTTGATAGCTTCTATCACTAGGCCGTCTTCGCTAGGAGCTTTGTTGTCTTTCATGTCTCTCAAGGCTGATGTAATTCCTCGTTCCGTTAGCTCAGGGATATCTTCGGATCCCTGGTTAAGGACTCTCGGGATATCAATGGATATCAATGTTCTTCTTCTTGTTCCTTGATCCTTTAATGAGTACAATTCCTTATATAAGGTCTCGATGGTTCTTATACCATCATGCTTGTCCTGCTCAGAACTTTTAAACTCCTATTTTTTTCTATTATTTTTCTAATGTCTTCCGCGTTCTTTTTCCTTTTATTCTTTCTTATTTCTTTAAATATCACCTTATTGATATTCCTACCTTCGTTGGTTGTCTTGTCTATCATTCCTCTTCTTTGTTCCATTAATGATTTTGTGCTTTGATTTAATATCTTTATTTTGTGTCTGGCAGCATTTCTCGATTGTTATTTCCACACTTTTTTATGTTTTCATATACATCTATTGTTATTTTGTCGTTATATTTCAGGGTATTTGTTATCTGCTCTTCATACTCGTGTGTGTTCTTTGGTGTGTGTTCCATCTCTTGTAATTCTTTTTTAGGATCGTATTGTTTCGTTCTCTTCTTGTGTTTATTTCCACTTGTGCTCTCACTATACGATGATCGCTACCCGTTGAGAATTTATTTAGGACAGTTACATATTGGACTGCATATTTCCTGTTGTTAATGATGAAGTCTACAGCGTTCTTTGTTCTGTGTCTGGACTTGTCCATGTCTATTTTCTATTGTAACATTTTTCAAAGAATATGTTCATCACGAAAAAATTATTTTGGTGTAGAAAGTCTGTTAGTGTATTTCCTCTCTTATTTCTATCTCCTAATCCGTGTTGTACTGGGTGTAACAGGATCATGGTATGCCCCCCTTTCCTCCTTTATTTTTGAAGATAATTGATTGAAATTTAAGATATACTACATACGGCGGCACGTTTTGACATACAATTTATTTTTTTTCCCTTCGGGTTTCGCCGGAAGTGAACTAACTTTCGATTTTTAAATGGAACACCCTTTATATTATTGTATTTTTTAAATCTACATAATTTTCTGAATCTAACGATGCCAACTAAGTGATATTTCAGACATCATTTTTTTTTAATAATATAATTTTTAGTTTTCCATTTAAGTGTGCCATAACGGTTCCGATTTATTCTAAATGACCCGTGTAATGCTACAGAAATCGAAATCCCGTTAAAAACACTAAATCACGTGATTTATGAGCAAATAAAATTCACCAAAATTGTTTTTGGGGCAAAACTCAATTTTTCAAATGGAACCATATCGGTACCGTGGTACCATTTATTAGTACTATTAATAAAGAATTTATTCATATGTCGTATTATAAAATATGCGATAAATACAAACAAAATTACAGCAATAAGAAAATACAATTTTGTTCTAATTAAATGTTAAGAAGTAACTAAGGTGGCTTTGAAAACAATGAAATATTTAGCTTGTCAAACATTTGTTGGTTTAACGGTGTTTTTATTGTGTCTTTAAAGATTGTTTAAAATTCTAGTTAGTTGTGTTCAACATGACGCAAATTTATACAAGAGATGAAAAAGTGGACATGTTAATTATTTATGGGGAATGTAAAAGAAATGCAGTTGCGGCTACCGACCTTTATGCCCAACGATATCCTGATAGATAATGTCCAGCGAAAAATTATTTTAAATTTGTTGAAAATCAATTCCGAAGACAGCCCAACAATTATCCCCAAGAAAACTTTATTATTGACGAACGAATGGAAATTTATGTTTTGGCTCGAACAGAAGCTAATAAGACTGTTTCTTTAAGGCAAGTTGGGTTTGAATTGGACATCAGTCACCAAACAGTAAGCCGAATTTTGTACAAATACCACTATAAATATTTTAAATACCAATTGCACCAGCATTTGTGTGAAAGTGATTACGAACGTAGGATGGAATATTGCAATTGGATTTTGTATAATAACGTGCAGACAAACAATGATTTTTTGGGACGATTTTATTTTCGGACGAGTCTAGGTTTACAAATTTGGGATTATTTAATCGACAAAATACAAAATATTGGTCACAAGAAAATCAAAATTTATTACGGGAATGTAACTTTTAAGTGTGGGGTTCGGTTTCAATGTTTGGCTTGGAATAATCGGTAGTAGAATCATTGGTCCAATAATATTTGAAATACTTCTGACTGGTACCAGATACTTGATTGATTGCCGGAAAATGAGATTGAGGACATTTTAGATGAGTCACCTTTAGATTTAGGACAGGGAATGTATTTCCAACAAAATGGCGCTCCTCCCCATAATTCAAGGATAGTAATTGATTATCTTCAACAGAGATTCAGAGAAAAGTAATTTCGACGAATGGTCCTGTGAGATGGTCTCCAAGGTCACCTGATTTAACGCCCTTTAATTTCCTTGTTTGGGGGTCATTTAAAAAATATTATCTATGCAACCGCCGTTACAACCCGTGAAGACCTGGAGCTACAAGTAAGACGAGCAATTAATAGCATAACGGCCCAGCAATTGGCGAACGTTCTTCGAGAAACAGCTATGCGAGTTCAGAAGTGCATTGACGTTAATGGACAGCATTTTGAACAATTGTTGTAATGTTCTGTGTTAATTTTCGATATTCCAAAACCACCTTATGTGCAACTAGGTAATTAGAATAAAATTGTATTTTCTTATTTTCTCTTAGCTGTATTTTTATTTGTATTTATCGCACATTTTAATACGACATATGAATAAATTCCTTATTAATAATACTAATAAATGGTACCACGGTACCGATATGGTTCCATTTGAAAAAAATGAGTTTTGTCCCAAAAACAATTTTGGTGAATTTTATTTGCCCATAAATCACTTAATTTAGTGTTTTTAACGGGATTTCGATTTTTTAGCATTACACGGGTCATTTAGAATAAATCGGAACCTTTATGGCACACTTAAATGGAAAACTAAAAATTATATTGTTTTAAAAAGTGATGTTTGAAATGTCACTTATCGTTGGATTCAGAAAATTATGCAGAATTCAAAAATGCAATAATATACAGGGTGTTCTATTTAAAAATCGAAAGTTAGTGTCACTTCCGGAGAAACCGGAGGTGAAAAATAACCAATTGTATGGCAAAAAGTGCCGCTTATTACGTGTGTAGTATATCCTAAATTTCAATCAATTATCTTCAAAACTAAAGGAGAAAAGGTATACTATGTTCCTGTTACACCCGGTATATTATATCTGCTCTAGTATTATATTTGTCAATAAATACAACGTTTCTTTCAGGGATTTTTTCGTCGCAGGTTTTATACTTTTTATTGCTATCTTTGTTCGTTTTCAATACAGAATTGTTGAAAACTCAAATAACGCGTTATGCAAAAGCTTAACAACGCTTATACAATATTTAAACAATTAATCACCCGCGGCATGTAGGGACAAATGTTTATTTTCATCCCCTTAACCGATTCCACCAATCAGAATATTCTTTTTAATTTAGAATTAATGCAAGTGAAACTAGCCCGTTTCATTATCTTTATAATTGAAGGATGAATTAACAATAATTGACCAGTCGACAGTAGCAATATATCTGCCCATTTTCCATTCAATAATAGTTGACGTTTCCAATTTCAAGTTTATGTATTTTAGGCTATAATTCAAAAAGAACACATCGAGGAAAATTTCATGTTGGGTCTGTCAGCATTAATAGCCGGGGACTTTGTCTTTCTTCCGTCGGATACTAGAATTTGCAAGGCATTTCAACCAGGAAATACCCAAGGAGTGGCACTAACTTTATTTATGAGAGTCCGATTTTTTCTACCAAGCCTTAGAGGTATACGAGGGACTCAAGCTCGCCATCTACTCTATTTGCAACTGCGAAGGTCCATTTTGGAACATCAATTACCTTGTTCTTTTACGCAAATAATTGAGCTTAATGGCTTGGCACTTCAGGCTGAATTTGGAAATTATAACGAAAGGGTAAGTTGAGCTTTGCTAACTTTGATGTACCTTTGCATTCTCGGTATAATGATTTTACATTTATGTTAACTTCATCAAGAGAGGACTCTATGTATTCATTGCCTCATTAATGTTAAATAAATAAAGAAAAATACCGCTAATTAGATTAATTATGTAATACAATTTTCTTTGAAATGATACCTCAATTTAGAACGTTTAAAATATTCATAAGTATACCCGAGGATTATTGAATATCCGTAACATTTTTCTGTCCATAATTTAAATAGTAGGTGACTCGATTGTTTCATCACAACAAATCTTGCTCCTTGTTTCATTATGCCTTCATATAATAAATTTCAAAATATTGTTTTACGTAGCAGGAAAAGAAATCACTCTCCTGATAGATAAAAATAAAGTTATATTATATTTTTATATTTGATTATGAGTTTGCTTAATTTTAAAATTCACCTTCGCCAAATAGTGAGCTAAAATTTTTTGGTATGCTAAAAATACATGTTTTTGTGTTATAGTGCCCAAATGAAAATAATACTAGTGAACCTTGTAGGGTGGGATCCTTAAAAACTAATATTAGTAGATTAACAATTTATTTACAATTTCACTATAAACATATAAACCTTCGAAAAATAATTCATTTGAGTGTAGTGTAGTTAGAAGTCGTCCCAACGTAGAGTTTAATAGCAGTATATTACAAGTAGTATGGAAATGAGAGAGGGTCAGAACGATGTGCGGTGCATGATCATGAGTAATAAATAAGGATATTCCGACACTTAGTATCCTTAATTACCCTCAATTGTTCTGATTTCTTATCTAAATTACCATTAATTACCCTTATTTTTATCTAAATTATCCTTAATTGCTCTTATTTTTTACATAAACTATCATAGGTTGTCGGTCATGGGGGCTTAAGAGACTGACATGACTTGGGAAACATAAATAAAAAATACAAAGAGAACGCAATAAAAACTTTACGATATAATTATTATCGGCGCAGGCCATGGCGGCATGCCTGTCATCAAACGACCCGACGCACATCATCTTTTTCAATTCATCCAAATTCATCAACATCGAAGCAGACATTTGTGTCGTAAGCTAATGAATGACTAAGTCACTTAGTTCACAAGACAACCTTTCAATACCCGATCCACCGTTGACACTCAACGTTGAGCTGCAATTTGAAACACGAAAGATGAAATTTCCCGAGCAAACACGATTATATGCGCTTATAATTCACGACGCTTATTTTATATGGTGCATACATTTCCTACTTTGATCATTAAATTACAAGGTTTTCAGTATAAGGACAATGTGTTTATAGTGAAAGAATTGGCTGCTCTCTTCTGTAACACTAAATAATACACACATATTTTCAAACCACCGTATCCATTCTCATTATTAACAAATGGCAAAAAGGTACAATATCATTGGTTGGAGAGGAATTTTCATGGTTTAAAATGGAGTCATGGATATATTCAACTGAAAGAATTGCCACCAATCTTTGAGCAAATTTGTCAGAACCCTGTTAACAACTATATAATAATATAATTTACCATTAAACGATGTTAATAATACTATGCAAAAGTGTGACGAAGAATTTTCTACTACAATATCTACTGCGGAATAAAATTATAGAGTTTAATGACTGTTCGCAACTTCTACCTAGCCTTAAATCATTGATTATGCCAGAATGTGTGGAACATTATCAGTATAATAATTGTCATTGTGCTTTCGCAAATGTTCATTTTCTATATACTTATATTGTAGATTTAAATATAAATGTATTTAGTTATGTAATCAAGAATAGGTAATAAGATACTAATTTTGTTTATTTCTAACCTCATCATGATATAAAAAGTACAAACGGTAGACTTTTTAACATTTCTCATTCGCGTCACTTGTGACGTCAGGATGTTTCTATACAGTTTTTAAGTACCTAAAGCTCTTAAAGAGTATATGTTCAAGCCAAAAGAGACTTTGTTATAGATAAAAAGATACTGAAATGCACTGCAATATTTCACTAAAAAATAACAATCCAACGCTCCCTTTCATAAACTAATATAAATCTCAGTCGCAAATGTTCATCAGCATAAGGATAAGGCAAGTAAAATAATTTTTATCGCTATCGTTTATCAGCATAAAGATAAGGCAGGTAAAATAACCCGGAAATCAATGAATATTTGTTATCTCATTGTAAGAAAAATACAAAGATACTATGATTGTGCAATAGGACAATGCATTAACTGCCTGTATACAGACGGACAGGTAGATATGAGGACGAATGGGCATGCGGACAGACGAACAGGTAGGCCTTAGTTACCCTTAATTATCCTCATTTTTAACTCACCCTTATTTTTACCTAAATTACTCTTAATTACCCTTATTTGAACTTACTTACCCTTATTTTGACCTAAATTTTCTGTAACTACCCTTATGTATACCTAAATTACTCTCTAATTGCCCCCACCACTTGACCCTTTGAACTTGACCCCATGATATCTGCTCCTACCACGCTAATTACCCCTTTAAACTACCCTTACTTTCAACTTAATTGCCCTTATTTTCACCTAAATTATCAGTAATTGCCCTTATTTGTACCTAAATTACCCGTAATTATCCTCTAATTGCCCCCCGCCACTCTAATTATCACCGCCCACTACAATCGGCCCCACCACTACAGTTACACCATCACTCTAATTACCACACCACTGTAATAGCCCCCCACCAATTTAATTACCTTCCACTACTACAATTGCCTCCACCACCACTCCTAGGCTCCGCCCTCTTACGCCCCGCCCCCAAGCCCCGCCTCCTAATTACTTCCCACCACTCTAATTACCCCCCACCCCTAATCTGAAAACTGATTATGATCATGCACCGCGCACCGCTCCGAGCCTCTCTCATTTCCATAGTACTATTACATTTGACCAGAAAGCAGGAGTACAGCTTGGAAGAATTTTATTTATTGTATTGTTAAACTGAAAAATATTAACAATTATGCTTTGTTCAATGAAATGTACATGCAATATAAAAGCAATTGCTTGATGTCAGTTGAGGGTCTCGAGTTCTTTACACCATCCCCAGTTTTCTTGGTATAACTCCCAACAGAATGGGATAATATCATCAAGGTCGAAATATAACTATCATCGAAGCGCTGGATCATAACATCTATATTTATAATAAAATAAGGCAAATTGACATGCCTTAAGTCACGTGCTCCACAACTGCCTCAACGTAGCATAGACGAAAAATTGGTAGGTAGCGATAAAGAAGTATTGTCTACCAAAACGAACTATTTATAAATCTGTATGATTGTTTTCCTGTGTTAATTAGCACATTACCTTTTCACAATGTTTGATTTATATTTGTTTACTTATTGAAAATATTGTCTGCAAAATTTTAGGAACACGGTACAAGAGATTACTTCCTTCTAGAACATTACGTGCCAGAGACAATGTCGTGTGTAATAGAAGATTCCAAACGACTCAGGCAAGAGCTCATTAAAGCCCATGTTTCTAAAAGTGGTTTAGACCCAGAGAAGGCAGAACAAGATTTTATCATTTTTGCGCAAACCTTACCTCATTACGGAGGCCATTTTTATACAGCCACTTGGGTATGTTTGATTTTCAAGGTATATACCTGATGTACGATTTCATTATGTGTTTTTCAGATGTTCAAAGACAATAATCATAAAGATGTTTGGTTGTACATAAGTGCCCAAGGAATTAACCTTTATGAGCGCGGTCAGACCACAAGCAATTTTGGACCTCAGCTCTACGAAATGTTTGAGTGGAGAAGTATTCAAACGTTGTGCTATAGCAAACATTATTTGTGTATTTTGCCTCACAGCAACTTGTACCATGCGTCAAAGCTGAAAAAGTATAAACTGAAAATGGACCATAAAAAGTGAGTAAATCATAAGGTTTGTTATTTTGAAGGAATAATATTCATCTTCAACTTAGTTCCGGAATTTTTGCCTGTCGGCAATGTAATATGCTGTTCGATGTTGTTGTCCTCAATCCAAAATAGCATGTAATGTTACAAACTATAGGCAGGGGCCGTTACCTTTTTGAGATGAAAAAATTAATCAGAGGCAACGGCCGGCTGGAATATATAGTTGAGGTCATAAAAAATGAAAAAAAAAACTTTAGAACTTGAGATGAAGGGAAGTAGTGAAATGGGGTGCTATTTAAGGAATGAAAACCGTTTTTCGTTATTTGTGGCGAAACGTGACCTCCTAGAGAAAAGTGTTTCATACAAAAGTTGTAGATAATACAAAAATATAAAACTTTTATTTTATATATTTTTCGACATAACCTCAAAGTTTGCGAGAAAATGACGAAAAACCGATTTTCTGTTTTTATTTTTTTCTCGCGTGAAATTAATTTAATTTAAATGAAACTTTGTGAAAGTACGTAATTGTTTGCATATAATAAGCATGAATTTTTTCAATTATGGGAAATAAATATTTTTGGAGATTTTACCATTTTTCCGAAAAAACACCCCTATCTTCGGCGAACAACTTTATTGATTTTTTTTTTTGGATTTTGATGTTCTACTAGTGCTCATATTTTTCGTCGAGATGTCTACTTTCAAATGGTACGTCGATGTTAGTGATTTATTGTCATTTATCAGCTTAAAATTAATAAAAACCGAAAACAAAATTTTTCGAATCTCGTATTTGTCGAATTTTTTCATTATTTTTTAATTTCTTAGCGTATTTATGTTAATAATTCATAGTATTTTAATGAAAAAACTTACTTTTGTATAAAATAACTAAAGTTGAATGAATTTAGTTATTGGAAACCACGCTAAAATTGAATACAAACAAAGAAAATACTGTTACGTATTCAAACAAAATTTTTTTTTACTAAATTTGAAATTTCTCAGCATACAGGTATTTGAAATGCCCGCCCAAAACGACTGGAGGTTGGGGGTAGAGAGGGGTAGAACAAAGTGAGCCTGCACAAGAGCAGCAGAGCACCCCATTTCACTACTTCCCTTCATCTCAAGTTCCAAAGTTTTTTTTTTTCATTTTTTATGACCTCAATTATATATTCCAGCCGGCCGTTGCCTGCTATTAATTTTCTTTTTTTCAGCAATAAAAATCCATAACGGCCCCAGCCTACTAATCATACTGACTGTAATAAAAGCACACGAACAGGTATACAGAAAACACATAAAAGGAGAGTTTTCCTCAAACTATTGTTAGTTGTTAGTTAACGATTATGTCACTTGTCACTTCTGTAATCATTAAATATTCATTAAACGTAATAGTTATAATTAATTTTGTTTTCTCTTTTTTTTTGTAAACTATAAATTTCATCCTATTTATTTTTTTAATATTCATGGTTTTTGGTGAAATTAAGAATACTCGGAGTTTTCTACTTCGAGTAGGTAGGGGAACCCTTTTTTTCGCGGGAGATGGGTAACTTGGTCATTTTTAAGGGTGGCTTTTTAGTTTTAATTAATTTTGGACCCTTTAAAATACTAGTTAAGAACCTACAACGGTACCCTTTTATTGTAGATGTTCAAGGAACGTTAAGTTCAAATTTCGTGAGAATCGGTTCACCGCTTCCCACGATATGTATATAAATATAGTGAAAAAACGTAAAAAATTGAATTACGGCTAACTTGAAAAAAAAAATTAAACCGAATTTGATGAAATTTTAGACGAAAGTAATCTGCATAACCAATAAATAGCCTGCCAAATTTTAGAAAAAAATATCTATTCGATTTTTAATCCAAATTCCACAAAATTTGCAATACTTTCCCCAATTTGTCCAAATGGCCAAACGAAATTTTTTTTTACCAAAATGAAAGTATTCTCATGCACTTTCACGTGATGTAACTAAAAAATAACTTTTTTTAATTTAGCCGATTTTTGTCATTTTTGGTACCTATATACATGCGCGCGGCGATTTCCCGTCATTTTGTATTGTACGTATGCGCGAACAAGTATACGTGTTATTATTCATTATAAAAATTTCAATATCAATAATAAAAAGTGATTGTGAGCAGGTTTTAAATATTTAGATAAAAAAACTTTCGAAAGTAAGATATAATTTTTTTTCTCGAAAATTCACTTGGTTTTTATTAAACTTTTTACATATATTGGTTATTATTTTATTTTATTAATGTTTTCTTTTTCTAGTAGTTGTACCAGATGTGCTACTACAAGAAGTGTCTACTCCCGAATAGGTAACTGGGGCTTGAAATATTTCTTCACCCCCGTCATCACTAAAATCATATACATCTGAGATATTCTCTGAAGTAATCTTCTTCATAATAATTATCATCTTCGAATTCCTCAATATCATAAATATCAGGACTAATTTCTAATTGCTCAGGCTCTTCATCAACCACAGCTTCTTCAACAATATTATCTGCATTTAATGCAAAGTATTCCTTCCATTGTGGCATAAATTGATGCATGTGGCGCCAATGGTTTTGCATGAGCAACATTTAGTTTTGCAACCGACCTTACAATCACAAGCAATTATATTGAGTAATTTATTAGGAAGATGAGCTTTTTCAGTCCTTATCGGCATCAGTTCATTATCTGTATCCAAAATCCTGTCAATTTTGGTACTTCAGAGAATATCTCAGATATATATGACTTTAGCGATGACGGGGGTGAAGAAATATTCCAAACTCCAATTACCAATTCGGAAGTAGACACTTCTTACAGTGGCGCATCCTAGTCCAACTACTAGAAAAAGAAAACATGAATAAAATAAAATAATATTCAATATACATATGTAAAGAGTTTAATAAAAATCAAGTGAATTTTCATTCCGAAAAAAAATTATATCTTACCTTCGAGAGGTTTTTATATCTAATTTAAAACCTCACAATTACTTTTTGTTATTAATATTATAAATTTTATAATGAACTATTACTAGGGTATTAAAACAATATTTTTGGCCGCAAACTCCTCTATATAATCCTTATTTTACTATATGGAATGTAACCAGACTGCAACCAACAGCTACTCTCCGGGCTATGTGCCCCGCCGAGCGCTGAATTACAAGTTACAAGCCTGGCGCGTTAAGTGTAATAATTGCATATTACCATCAAAACGCTAATGCTTCGATTGCAACAAGCACCAGCCGAAAGAGTGATCCTACTTAAAGGAGCTCTCGTGCCAGGCACATTTGAACTATTACTAGGGTGTGTCCGTTATTTTGGCAAAGTCGGAAATTTATTGCTGTCACCCCCTAAATGAACTCTAATAAATAAAAAAACAAGCCGCAAACGAGTTCAATATTTGCGTGTATTTTAAATGGAGAAATTCAAATATTTTGATTTTTAACTTGTTTTGTTTTCACGGTAAAAATTTTTCAAGATAATTGTCTGAAAGCTTATGAAATAAGCTTTCCGGCTGACTGAAACTCAAGCCATTTAGATAAAAATCAACGACGTGGTGTCAATTTGAATATTAATATTTGTCTAATCATAAAAACGTTAAAGACGTTAATATAAGAACTAAAATTTTTATGTAATTTACACCAAAGTAATAGGGGTCGAGGGCTAAAAATAGACTTTTCAAAATACTTACAATATTTTATTCAAATTAAATCTTTTACAAGAACTATTCTATTGATCTATTTAGTTGGTTCAATCAATGTGCTTTTTCCTGGCATCATCATATATTTTTTATACTCACTGATAATAGTTTTCACGTTTTCAAACTATTTTTGGGGGCAGATCCGATAATAAAATATTATGTTAATATTATAAAAACTAAAATTCTTATGTAATTTACACCAAAGTAATAGGGTCGAGGGTTAAAAATACTTTGAATATTTTATTCAAATTAAATCTTTTACAACTATTCTATTTAAAATTGATCTATTTAATTGGTTGAAGGAATGTGCTTTTTTCAGCATCATCATATTTTTTTTTATACTCACTGATAATAGTTTCACGTTTTGAAACTGTTTTTGGGGGCAGAGCCGAAATATTATTTTAAATATAAAATATTATGTTAATATTATAAAGACGTTAATATTATAAAAACTAAAATTTTTATGTAATTTACATCAATGTAATAGGGTCGAGGGTTGAAAATAGGCTTTTCAAAATACTTCGAATATTTTATTCAAATGAAATCTTTTACAACAACCAATCTAGTTGAAATTGATCTATTTAGTTGGTTTAATCAATGTGTTTTTTTTTAGCATCACCATATTTTTTTATACTCACTGATAATAGTTTTCGTGTTTTGAAACTATTTTTGGAGGCAGAGCTAATATATTAATTGAAATATAAAATATTTTGACGTTTTTTTATGCTTAAACAAATCGTAATAGTCGCCACGTCGTTGACTTTTATCGAAATGACTTGAATTTGGGTCTGCCTGACAGCTTATTTTATAAGCTTTCAGACAGTTGTCTTGAAATTTTTTTAGCATGAAAACAAAAAGTTATAAATCAAAATATTTGGAAAGGTAATTTCTCCATTTAAATTATATTAAAATTTTGAATTCGTTTGCGGCACGGATCATCTGACAGGCATGGTAGTTCAATTCATTTTTTTAATATTTATTAAGAGTTGTTTTAGGGGGTGAGAGCAACAAATTTCCGACTTTGCCAAAATAACGGACACCCTAATAATTACATGTATACTTGTGCGCGCATACGTATTATACCGAAAATGACGGAAAATCGCCGGGCGCATGTATATATACAAAAAATGACAAGAAAATCGGTTAAATTAAAAAAAAAAAAATTTTAGGTACATCACGTGAAAGTACATAAGAATACCTTCATTTTGGTAAAAAAAAATTCTGTCGACCATTTGGTCAAATTGGAGAAAATTTTGTGGAATTTGAACTAAAAATGGAAGTGCGGCCAAACTGTTGGATATTTTTTGCTAAAATTTGGAAGGCTCGTCATACAGGTTACTGTCGCCTAAAATTTCATCAAATTCGGTTTAATTTTGGCCAAGTTATCCGCAATTCATTTTTTTAGGTTTTTTCAGTAATTTATATACATATCGTGGGAGGCGGTGAACTGATTTTCACGAAATTAGAACTGAAGGTTCCTTGAATATCGACAATAAAAGGGTACCATTCTAGTTTCTTAACTAATATTTTAAAGGGCCCAAAACAAACTAAAACTGAAAAACCACCCTTAATAATGACCAATTTACCCCTTTTCGGCGAAAAAAAGAGTTCCCCACCTAATTCGAAGTGAAAAACTCAGGGTATTCTAAGTTTCACCAAAACAAATTTATTTTTCTATGTCACGTTGCTCCATGTAAAATTTTCTCTACAAATCTGTATTTACTCCACTATTAAACATATCTAAATTTATACTAATTTTAAGCATTTATTTGAGTGTTTGCATTTCTAATATTTTTTTCTGGCTTTTTCTGGACTAGATTTACAGTGCCTCAAAAAAATAAATAGCTGAAAACTGATATAAACCAGACCCCACCTTCAGCCATATAACCGTTCTTTCAATACCTTGTTAAAATATATGGCGATTAACGTGGGGCTATAATTACGAATGATGTATTTTCATCAACACTGACATTATACAACTTTTTTCAGGAGCTATTTTACATTTCGATTGGCGTCACTCCACCACCAGTTTTTTCTCCGTTTGCGAACCGAATACATTTCCCTTCAGACCCTCTCGCAGCAGTTCGGAATTCCCTTGAAGGATATGAAAAACGAAACGAATTCGCTATACAAACTAGAAGCTCTCACAAATCCGACTTACATGTGTTCGAATGACGGAACCGTCAATGCTGAAACGGAATTTAAAATCGATTTTCGGGCATCGTCTAGATCGAGTGGGAAAACACAAGCTGAGACTAATTTCAGACGCGCAAAAAGTGTTTGCGACTTTAACGAAGATAATGTAAACGAAGATTATCAGAACAAGGAAAATGAGAACCCCGGGCCGAAACCTCACGCTGGCCTTATTTTGGACAGCAGCTACTTATCTGGCCTTCCTTCCTCCAATACAGGAGATAAACGAAGGGGCGTTAAAATGGGTACAAGGGCATACAATAATATGGGACCAAGAGTATCGAGATCTATGGAGGCTGTGAATGCAACAAGTAATGATTACTTAGAAGAAATGTCCTTGCAGTCCGTTTCCTTACACTGCAGCTCTACATCGATTTCGAGGTCACCTACTGGGCAATGTACTCCGAATGAAGCTTATATTTTAGGTAAATAATTTTATTGAACTTACTTAGCATCGTGGTACTTTTCTGATATTATACAGGATGTGTATCTTTCAAATGCGTATCGAATTAATAAAATTCACCTTTACAGAAAATTCCATTGACAGTGTAAATTGACTTCATCCATTAATACAATTTTTCTCTAATATATTGAGGTTCTCGACTATTTAGTTTGATTTGCTTGCTTCTAGGTTTTGAATATTAATTTTAAAAGCGCCCTGAATTTATATATCCACTCTCATGTCGTTTTGCCTTCTGCTCCATTATACAGCTCCTTGTGATTTTTTGTAATGTTCCAATTGATTTTTTCTCTTATTATGCACTTCCATAGTCTTTTTTTTTTTCAACTCAAATCCTTTCCACTGATATTCCTACGCTATATTTTCAAAAATCCAGAACAAGCTACATCTTACATATTTTATATTTTATGTATGTTATATTATATATTGCTATAATATTCCTTACCTTAAATATGTATGATAAGAAATTAAATAGCACATAAATTTATTTCAAATAACAAAAAAGGAGTCGGTTTTAGCAACACATGCAAACTATTAATTCAAGGAATGCCCCAAGTAAAAGACGATGTAATTCAAATTTGTATTGGCACATAAAATCAAAAATTATAACAGAAACAACAAATTAAAAATTTAGTGTAATCAGCTTTCTATAATTGGGTCCAAAATTCGTAATATGTTTTCCTTTCTTCTCATCTGCTATTTTTAAACTTTTAATATATTTCCTTTCTTCTCAAACTGCTATTTTTCTTTCACCTACTTTCAATTCACCTTCCAAATCTCCTTACTATCCAAATCTTCTTATTTCCAAATCAATTTATTTCAGACTTTTCTCCATAATCATTTAAAAATCTCTTCCCTCATTATAATTATTCTCTTCTTAAAATCCTCAAAAACTGTCCGTGCTTTCAAAATACAAATTGTTATCATCTAATTAAATATTCTGTTCTCCTTCAAATTCATAATTTGTTATCCTATTTTTTTTCACCACCATTTTTTTTTTAAATAAAAATAAATACTTCATTAAAATTTTGCCATTTTCAATAATTTCAAAACAATCGTACCAACACAAATTTACATTATACCCCCTCAATTGACACTGGGCATAACCTCAAATTGCCAGCCTGACATATCTACTAGACCACCAAAATTACTTAACTTAAAATTGTCGAAAGTGACATAACTAATCATAAACATCAAACTATCAAAATGACATGACTCAGAACTTACGAATATTAACGATTTTACAACTTACTTCTAATAATAATATTATGAAACAAATAAACGTTATTAAGAAACATTGAAGGTAGATATCATATCAATATATTATATTATTATTTATCTGAAATGTGGCTCCGAGGTTAGGAATTAGGAGCTACTAACATTAATGGATACACATGTAAGTCAGCGTTTTCTACATAAGAATACTCACGAATATGGAGGGATGTCAATATTTTGCAAATTACAGTACAATATAATCACAACAGAATTAGCAAATGTTGCCAACAGATCGATAGAAAAGATTATAGAAATAGTTGGTGTTGAAATAAAAATGAATGAAAAAAAGATTAAAATAGTCAACATCAACTAGTGCCTCGAAACTTTTTTTATGTAATCTTCTCAAGATATATCTGATCACACAGCCCAACTTTTGTCCCTTAATTAATGTTCCAAACACCATACAAGCTGTAACACCTATAAAATGCAGGTTATATACACAAAATAATTTTAATTTGTTTGAACAGTATGTAAGTAGAGAAAATTGGATTAATGTGTACAGTGCGAAGAGTATTAATGATGGTTTTGAATCATTTATTGGTAATTTAATGCATTATATAGTAGTTCATTGAAGGAGTCGGACGAACTAGCAAATGTTTTGCGCCTTGGACTAGATAATGTCCCTCCCCCGTTTTCAAGGGTGCCGAATCGATTTTCGGGGTCAAATCAATTTTTCCACCTCGGCAACCCCCTCAAATTGTCTTAAAACCACCCCTAAATTCCTCTTTTCCGTGAACTCGTTTACTTTCCCCAGTTTTTCGACTAATTGTTGTTCCCTCGAGTAGAACGGAAGGTTCCTCGAGGGATTTGACCTCAGCCATCCTTACCCCAGACTTTCACCCCTGTAGGGGGTCGGAAAATGATTTTTTTTTGTGAGAAAAACGTTTGATACTTTACAGGAGGTGTTTTATTGAATAAAGTGGTAGGTGAGCAGGGTTATGTAACCACCCCCGGGGGTTGTTTTCACCCTTCAAAGGGACGATTTTTGGGGGGGGGAATTAATATTTTGTAGCAGGCGTCTCTTTGAAGAAGGTGGTAGGTGACCAGGATTGTGTAACCAACTATCTATATCTATAATTGAATCAATCCCGCACTTCCCCATGTGACATATGTAAATTAGCTTTAAAATTAGTAAGTAGAGTATAACTAAAGGAAAATCCACCCATCGATGATTTTAACTCCATCCGACGGCATATTTACATACACGAAAGACAAATTTAAATGTCAACATGCTACCCACAACTGAAGAGGCGATTCGAGAACAAGCTTTAAGAGTGTGTTTTCAATTCCAAACGTGGCTAGGAAATTAACTTAACCTGCTGAATGGGGATGGATATTACGAAACGGACATTTGAAACCGAAATTTTTAGAAAAGATCGAGGAAATGACATTGGTACCGGACTTTTTTTCAAGGATTACAACTGTGCTGTAAAAGCGGTGCAGTTGCGTAAAGTTAGGTGTAGCATGTAGTGTTTTATGTAAAAATGTAAAGGTATCGAGTGTCAAAATTGTACGACAGAGGATGAACCTGACATACCACGATTTAGACATTAGTATCATAAATTTCTTACAGATTATTCTCGATATCAGTATTAACGTTCATTCTCCGAGAACGGACGATGCATGTGATTGATACAAGAAGATGACAGTACTGATTGTCACGAAAATTGGGAAGAAAATGTACACGCCTACGATTTTGTTATTCCGCTGTCATAAATAAAAAGAAAGATATAAAAGTATCTATACACATATGTAGTTACACATATATTAATACACCAATGCCTCTATGTACAACATTTATAAAAACAATTTAATAAACATATTTTTTATACTATTTTTCAATTGCAGATGGAAAAAAAAATTCACCTCCTTGAAGGGTGAAAACAACCCCCGGTGTTGGTTACACACTCTTGGTTACCTACCACCGTCCTCAAAGGGATGCCTCCTACAAAATATTAAATTTTTCCAAAAAAAAAAATCCACCCGTTTGAAGGGTGAAAACAACCTCCTCCGGTGGTGGTTACACAACCCAGGTCACCTACCACTTTATCCAAGAAAACACCTCTTATAAAATATCAATTTTTTCTCTCACAAAAAACATCAGTTTTCTAACCCCTATAGGAGTGGAAACCTGGGGAGGGGTGACCAAGGTCAAATCCCTTGAGGGACCTTCCGTTCTACTCGAGGGAAAAACAATTAGTCGCAAAACGGGGAAAATAAACGGGTTCATGGAAAGGGGCTTTGGGGGTGGTTTTTGGCCAATTTGAGGGGGTTACCGAGGTGGAAAAGTTGGTTTGACCCCGGCAATCGCTTCAGCACCCTCGAAAACGTGGGAGAGAGACGTTGTGTTGAACATTTGCTAATTTCGTCATAAATCCCGACTCTTTAAATAGACTATAGACATAAGTTTCCCCTTGTTGATTTTTAAACTGACAGTAACTGGGTAACTTCCGGTATTTAGATATCTGCACAAAAACTGAAACTTCTCCATAAAATTATGACATTAACTAAACGAATCGAGGACAAAAATAGTCAACAATCTTACAAACATAAAGAAGTCATAAAGGCCGTTAAGCGGCTATATAATGACAATCTCTACAAAAAAATCTCAAATAAATCCAAGGTTGCTTGGTCAATTATCAACACAGATCTAGGTAAGAACAAAAGTAAGTCCAGTAATTTGCAGGAAGTAAAAATAAATTAATAAAGATCCTCAGGAAGTAGTAAATAATGTGAATGACTACTTTGTAAAAATACCCTTAAAACTGACGGAAAAATTTACTAATGCAGATGTCAATAATGTTGATATAGATGAAGTCTACCCCACAATGTACATTGAACCGGAACAGAAGCAGAAATATTTAATATCATTGTTAAATTTAAAAAATCACACTCATCCGATATGGACAATATCAGTAGCAATATATTAAAATGAATTATACATCATGTAACCAGCCATTGACATTTTTAATTAACTGGTCTATTTCGATAGGTGTATTTCCAGAAGTACTAAAAACAGCAAAAATTATACCGTTATTTAAAAAAGGTAATGCAACCTCCATTGATAATTATAGACCCATTTCACTTTTATCTACAGTTTCTAAAATATTAGAAACAGCAATTTAAAACAGAATGCAAACATTTTGTTCTAAATATAATATAATTTGTGATGAGCAACATGGGTTTCGTAAGGGCAGGTTGCCTCAGACAGCAATTCTTGCTTACCTCAGTGAACTTCAAGAACATTTGAATAATAATAAAAAATGTTTAGGTGTCTTTATGGACGTAACTCATTTGATTTGGTTAGTTACGCTCTACTTATAAAAAAACTGGTGAAATATGGTTTTAGAGGTAAGCTGGGAGACTGGCTTGAGTCATATCTGTCCAATCGCAAACAGTTTGTGGAGAAAGAGGGTGCAAGGTCAAGTGCATTGACAATTTCTCTGTGGAGTTCCCCAAGGCTCAGTATTGGGGCCATTTTATTTTAACTTTTTATATATGACTTACCTGCTATTGTCAACGAGAGTATACTAATTATGTTTGCCGATGATACTTACTTTTAACTACAAATGATAATGTCGATAATTTGATTGAAATTACCCAGACTGAAATTAACGATTTTATTATGAAATTTAGTAATGATAAGTTGATGACAAATGAGAAGAAAACTGTCTTCATGTACACCGAAAATGTTAAACTATAATGAAAGCTATTTATTAAAAATGAATAGTAAGTCCTTGGAACAGGTGAAGACCACAAAATTCTTGGGTGTTCATTTAGACAATTCCCTTAATTGGGAATATCATATCTGAAATTTGTGCAAAAAATTGTCCTCTACCTGCTTTGCGCTGTACAAATTAAGACTTATTACAAAGAGGGAAGTTTTGCTGACCTACTATTATTCACAGTTTTACTCTAGAGCTGCTGTGGTATAAAGTTTTGGGGTACTTCATGTCACCTTGAACGAGTGTTCAAAATGCAAAAAAGGCAATAAGAAATATAGGAATTAATATAAGACAATCTCATGTATAACTTATTTAAAACAGTTGAAAATTTTGCCGCTTCCGCTGTACATAAAGATATACATTTTGGTGCTTGTTACTCTTACGAAATTAAATATTGAACAGCTTTTACGAAATAACTATAATCACAACTATAATACAAGGTGACAATCTGATCTAATAATTCCTAAACATTTGTTGTCCCTTTATGAGAAAAGTATAAAAGCATAAAACTTTTCAATAAGTTGCCCAATCATTTAAAACAAACTAATGATGTCAAGTTTAAAAAAAAGTGAAACAACTACTGTTAGATAATGTTTTTTACATCAATCAGAATTTCTAAACTTTGATTTTAAATATGTATATTTTCTTCTACTATTTATTATATTTTTCACTTATGCCAAAGGTTTTTTATATAAGTGTTCTTGATTTGTGTAGTATGTTATTATATGTTATCTATCTGTAATCTATATGCATTCTTGTATTCTGTATAATTGACGAGTCCGACACCATTGTTTTCTTTCTTGTACTGGTCTTATGGACAATAAAGCATAATTATTATATTGTTGCAGACTCTACTATAAAATCATGCTCTCAACAGTTCTTACCAGATTTCCAAGAAACGCTGAGCGAATCTCTATTGGAAAAATTAAACAGCATATCCTTTGCGGAAGAGCGAGTTTTATCCACAGTATCCATTGAAAGGGACCGTAAAGGAAGTCTCGGTATGCAGATAACTGAAGGATCTGACGGTAATGTTTACATTCAGTCAGTTATTCTAGGTGGCCCCGCCCATATATCGGGGAATGTATTAAGCGGGGACCAAGTAGTAGCTGTAGATGGACAGTCCTTGCTAGGAATTAAGTATAATCAAGCTTTGGATCTATTGAAAAATAGAGGCCAGAAAGTGGAATTTATATTATCCAGAGTCACACCTTCTAGAGGCAAAGTTCCTTCACATTCCGCCTTAAGGAGCAGAATGAACTTATCTAATATTAAGGAGTCACATATCAGAAATGAAAAGATCGAGTTATCAATGAACAAAAATCAGAAATCATATCCAATTACTAACTTAAGTTCGGTGCGACAAAAACCATATCAAAAGTGCAGTGATAGTCCAATAGAAAAACACCTAACAGAGAGCTGTCATGATATCTCCAATCTACATAAATATGGATCATCCTCTAAGTATCACTCCGAGGTACCATATCACAAACATATCCGCTATGAAATTGAAGCAGAAAGGGAAAATTTAATGTTGAAAAAATGTCTAGCACCGATAAAACACAATAGCAGTTTGAATAAAAATATGTCTAAGTCATGTACGCATTTGTATTCTGAGAAGAGAGATAAGGCAATAGTAGTTGAAATGATTCCAAAATGTAACGTGGATTTATCTAATTTTTTTTCCCTGGATAGACAATATCTAAAAGGTGCCGGCAAATCTACCGAAGAAAAAGCAGATGCCGCGACTATTGCACTTCCTCGCAGTTTAGGGCTTAGTCGAAAATGGAGAGGCCCTGTTCGGTATCCTGTCACACCAGTGAAAAAGGTTATGGATCCAGTAGATACGGATAGTTGCACTTACGTATCAACATCAGATGAGGAACAAGTTTTTATTTAATTATTTCTCAATTATCACGATTCAGTTTTTCACACATAAATTGACAAAATTATGTGGAGATTTATTAATATTGTGATTGAATTAAAATTCAATTTTTACCTTCAGTAATAGTAAATTGAATCTAATTATTGTTGCCAATTATAATATTAAATACCTTATTTTTTTATTTATTTTATTTTCTGTTGCATCACCGTATCCTTACATAACATCCTAATACGTACACTCTAATGAATATTTGATGATGTGAAACTGATTATTCTCTATTCTCATTAATGTGAATGATACAACTCATTATTATTAGGTTTGGCAGACATAATTAAACCGATCGATTTAATCATAGTAATTACATATTGCTTATATGTTCTATTTATAGTTTGAACATAAAAACCTGAATTTTCGTTGTTTCCCTCATGTTCCTGAACAATTTATTGAGAATACCCTACTATATTCTGTGAACTTTGTCCGGGAGGGAATTGAAATCTTTGATAGGGCACTATATGTTATGTATTTTTCACAAGCATCAAACATTTCAACACTGCATTCGAATGCATTTGCATTTCACCCACCATATTTACATCATCACGAAAATCTAACATATTTGGACAAACACCAAGACGATCGAATAGAGTATTCATGTGAACATAACGTCAAAAATTGTGAATTTCATCAATTTTCATGCAATGCCCAAATTAATAGAGGTGCATTCTTATAAAAAACGGTTGGAGGCAGGAAGGTTTCCTTTTACGATATATTCAAAATTCTAAGATAAAGTTTAATGAACACTTTTCTCCTAGATTTTTATTCTTAAGCTTTTACCAGCGCCCTCTATAAATTTTAACGTATTAAAATTAGGCTTTACGTGAAGCAAGAGCGATATACAGGAAATTGTGTTCGAAATTAAAAATATTTTACACCTATAATACTGCTTTGTGGTAGACACATTGTAAATAGGGGTCATCCACAAATTACGCAACGCAAAATTCGCCAATTTTTGACCCCTACCTCCCCCCACGTAACAGGACCGTAACTCCCGGCCTGACACCCCTCTCTCCATTCCGTTACGTAACACGTGTATTATAACGCCATGATCTGTTTGTTGACATTTATTAGAAAACATACAGCAGTAGCGCTACTTTTTAATAAGCCCAAAAGTCCGGCTTGCTTTACTAAAGTGCTCGATCGAAAATATCAACTTCAAACCTTATCTAACCATGCGCTCTAATATTATTACTTGTCAAACTAAAACAAGGTACTGTCGTGAGCAGAAAAAAATAGGACAACTTTTTTTTTCTAATATAAATCTGTCTCTATTTGAATATGTAATGAGTAGCCGAAATAAAACAGATATCACTTTTAATTTATTTTTTATTTTAATGCTGTAGTTATTGCTATAGTAAATGATGGATGGTTAATGAGACAAATTGCCCTGCATTATAACATTAACAAAAATTTGGTGTGTAACATTTTGAGAAAGTGGAGAATAAACGGTATGATTAGTAGAAATCCTGGATCAAAGACAAAGGATATCTTACTTAACAAGAAACTAACTATTAATATTTCGTTATTGCACTATTTCTATTTATAACTTCTATAAGTCTGTCTGGCATAGAATTAAATAACCTTATACAATAATCATCAGTAATAATATTTTCCCATGCATTATTTACTATTTCCAGTAATTCTTCGGTATTCCGTGTCTCACATTTCGTTTTTGGATACTTCTTACGAGTAGTCCCCATACTTCTTCCACGGGGTTAAGATCTGGACTATGACTGGGCCAGTTAAGAACATTGATGTTGTTTTCTTGAAGCCAGTTAGTTACGGTATGAGCAGTATGAACGGAACAATTGTCTTGTTGAAATATGAACTCATTATTAGGAAATAATTGTAACACAGAAGAGACCATAATAGTGTCTAAAATCCTAATATACGTTTCACTATTAAATCGTTCCTCAATATGCCACAATACACCAGGACCACGTGCCGATATCCAAGCCCACATATTGACGGAAAATCTACCACTTTTATCATTGTTAGATATATATTTCTCATCGAATCGAGTATTCGGAGGGCAGTAAACACGAATACAACCGCTGTGTGTTGACTGGAAAGTTTTTTCGTCTGTAAAGATTACATTGTTCCAAAAATTTACATCATGCGCTAAAAATTCAAGCACAAATCCTACTCGAGCTTCTTTATGTTCAGCTTTAAGTAAGTATTTCTGTGCTGCTGCATGACAGCGTAGCTCCGATTCTCTTACTCGCCGGCGACCAGTACTACTCAATCCAGGAAAATTCGTTTCTTCGGCAGCCTGAATAACTGATAAAAATGGATTTTCTATTAAAGCATTTACCAATTGCAAATCTTGTTGTTGAGCTGATATCTTCCGTCGCCCTGGTCCAGGATTTCTACTAATCGTACCGTTTATTCTCCACTTTCTTAAAATATTACACACCGAATTTTTGTCAATATTATAACCCAGTGCAATTTGTCTCATTGACCATCCATCTTCTGCTTTAGCAATAACTCCAGATTTAACTAAATCGTTTATATGAGGCATATTAGTTTTTTGCACACTTACAATAAATTATGACAACTAACTGACAATGTCACAAAAATTAAAGTTAAATGGACACAACTAGATTTTAGCAAAATACCGTTATAAGACTTGCCCTATTTTTTTTTCTCACGATCGTATAGTAAACGCCACGAGTGTTGGCGAGTGCTGGGGACTGTAGCGGAACATACTCTACCCATCGGAGAACAGCACGATTACGTGCTATAATAATTTATCCCTGACTACACCAATCATGATAGCGATGCGCACGCTGTA
The DNA here is from genome assembly GCA_963675555.1 of Leptura quadrifasciata. Taxonomy (NCBI): domain Eukaryota; kingdom Metazoa; phylum Arthropoda; class Insecta; order Coleoptera; family Cerambycidae; genus Leptura; species Leptura quadrifasciata. The sequence continues at coordinate 116,078,094 of OY776675.1, read as the reverse complement.
TCACTATCTACATACAGATTCCTCTACCCTCGCCAACACTTGTGGCGTTTGCAGTAACGAACTCGAATATTTTCACCAAATTTCTTCACCAAAAACTAATAATCACACCTACGCCTAATTTGTGTATCTATCAGACTAGCAAGTCAGAACTGCCAACTTTCCCTGGTAAATTGCGTGCGAGTTTTAAATTCAAAACTTGAACATTAATAAATTTTGCTATTTCTGGCGGTTGTCAAATCGTTACGTAACGTAAACCTTGACTCCCCTCCCCCCACGTAACAGCACCGTAACGCCAGGCTGGACCCCCCTCCCCCTAAAATGCGTTACATAATTTGTGGACGACCCCCTAGTAGAGATCTAAAAACTCTTCCCCTTCCTCCATTAAGAGGGCACCCCACGAAATTGTTTTAAAAGACTGTCAGAAACATATAAACGCGGCATGAATGCGGAAACGTCATAAAACTCAGCTCCCCTTTTGGTGGACTGTTAAGAAGTTACACCCCTGATATGGTTATAAAAATCAGTTATAGCGGAGTGAAAATTAATTTCTTTGAAAAAGCGTCTGGGTAGAGGATTTTTTTACTGAAATGTGAACTACTCATATAAAGCAATATGACTGATACATATTTATTTTTAACTCAATTTGCAAAATGTCGCTTTTTATCCACTTTTTGCAAGTACTCAACATTATCTAAAAAAATATCATCAGTTCTATGTTCTGTGTAAGTAGTAAGTATCTATGGAAATAACATAAACAGAATCTTAAAGCTGTGTATTTGACATACACAGCAAAATAAGAGTTCTTCAAAAAATAGCTTTGAAAACGGAAAGAGATTACTTTCCGAAACGTCAGCAAAATACATTATTTTTGTGTTTATTCCGATTTATATTATTTGCAAAACATAACCTCTGACTTTTCCTTTGGCGTAAACGTCACGGGCGCAGAGGCTCTTTTTTCCAATAATTCTATTATTTTGTAGATCCGGTGATTTGTTTTGAAGAGGATAATAGTACATGTGGTAGAAAACCCAAATAATAGGAAAGAATATTCGTAGAATGCCACAAATAACTTTCAGACAATATTCCCGGTCGTATTGATCGTATTGCATAAACAAAAATGGACATTGTTCGCAATACACTTTGAGTAAATGGAAATATAGGTCTCTACTGAATATGTACTAACCTTATAGTCCCCAGTACAGCGTCCTTTTTTGAAAATTATTACAAAAGTGGTAAAAATGATCTCAACGGCGTCATTTTAATGAGTCTACCACACTGTAAAATTTTCAGAGTACGGGATGGGCGCTTTTCCGTACATGCAGCACCTAAACCTGTCGTTCCAGCGCGGTTACGATGTTTTATTACAAAACTCAAATTTGTTATTTTAATTGAAAGATTATGCGTCAAATCAAAAGAAAGTTTTTTGACCGAAAAAAAAGAGGGCGCGATTGACGAGTTCGACACCTGCAACACGTCATTCTGGCGAATATGTCAGTTATGGCAGGTTACATTTTGCGATTACAAAAGTTATAATCTAAATTTTTTTCACTTTCAAATAAAATATGTTTATTAAAACAATAGGTATCCGACAAGAAAATGACGCAAACTTATAAAAACTAATTAACTAATTAATTTTTGAAAGTAGTGCCAAAGCGCAAGCACTAAACTGTGCTAAAGAGTGTGCGCGGAAAGAGCAGCTGATGAATTTATCGCCTCATGGTCCGCCAGGCTCCATTTATATATATAAGCTTTGCTTTGCCGGCTTCGTTCACGTTTTACTCCATGTAACTTATAAAAATCAAAGTGTTAATCAAAAGGTGTATTGGTGTATTTATTTTTTTAATTATGGAGTGCTTCTTGTGTAAAAGTCGCTGTGAAGATGAAAATTTCCTTCCGAAACGATTAAAAAGTTTGATACAAAAATTTTGGAACTTTGTACAATTTTTTTGGATGCAAGAAAACATCATGGCCCTTTCAACAATGTCTTTTTACACGATTCTCCGAATGATTATTGGGGGTATCATTCCTCTGATGATGAAGGCGTTTCGAGTAATAAAATTGACAACGATGAAGAATACGATAATGAAACTGACGATAATTCGAGTGGTGATGATTCAGAATAGTCTTAGTTTTGATGGTGTTGACATTTTCAATAAATTAATTTATATACCGCATTAAATAACAAAAGTTAAGAACGATATATGGTTTGATTATATTTCATAATTTTTTAAATAAAAATAACTAAAATTAACCGATATATAAGTATTTATTCATTTATTAGTATTTATTTACTACATTGCATAGTTTTGGTCTATAAGGGTATGCATTAAATAAAATATAGAAGTTGTAATGAACAAAATTTGGCCTGATTATTTTTCATAATTTCTTTCACATAGTAAACTAAAATTTAATTGAACTGAAAATCAGAGCTTTTTAATATTTATTCATTCTTTAATTAGTATTTATTTATTAAATTGGATAATTATCTTCTCTAAAGGTATGAATTTAATAAAAGATAAAAGTTGTTATGAACAAAAACAGGTCTGATCATCTTTCATAATTTTTTTCACAAAAAATCTAATTTTATTTATTAATTAATTTATTAGTACTTATTCATCTACAAATACATTGCACAATTATCCTCTATCAGAGTATAAATTAAATAAAATCATAATACAACATATCAGCATTAATTTACATAATATTTGCAGCTAATTATACACGAAAATAAAAATTGGATTAAAGATGCATCGTATTAACCTTTTTTTTTTGTCGGACTGGTAATATGATCCACTATTTTTGTCGGACAGTGCTATATTTAGTTCAAAAACGTACCAACGTATCACGTGTGATTTTTGTCCAAAATTTTGCAATCGCAAAATATAACCTGCCATAACTGACATATTCAGGTTGTCGGACTTAAAAAACGAGGCTGAAAATTTGTCGGACAAGTTATGGACTATCTTTTTTAGGCAATTATGAGCAATTGCAATTGAATATTAGGTGTTGTGCAATAACAAAACAGTACCGCGCAAGAGTAACATGTTGCAGTGTCGGACTCGACAATCGCGTCCTCTATTTTTTCGGACCAAAAAATCTTTTCTTTTGATTTGACGCATAATTTTTCAATTAAAATAACAAATTTGAGTTTTGTAATGAAAAATCGTAACCGCGCTGGAACGACAGGTTTAGGTGCTGCGCGTGCGGAAATGCGCCCATCCTGTACTCTGAAAATTTTACAGTGTGATAGACTCGTTAAAATGAAGCCGCTAAGACCATTTTTACCACTTTTGTAATAATTTTCAAAAAAGGACGCTGTACTGGGGACTATTATAGGGACCTTACACGATCAATAATGTTGTCAATACTTAAAAATACTGATAGTATTATTGAACGTGTAAGACCAATATTCATGGTGACTGATGATGAATTGATGGATACAGTAATACTGATCGTGTAAGGTGTAGAAAAGGATGGCCCGAATATTGGTGGAGTACCGACAATATTATTGAAGTGCCAGTGTTGACAATATTATTGATCGTGTAAAAAAAGAAAAAAGAAAATGAATTGAATTCTCTCGCAGCCATCTCAGGGGTGTAACTTCCTATGGTCGATCGTGAAGGGGAGGGAGCTGAGTTTATGATATTTGAGGTATAAGGAGCATACCCTGTGAGAGCGTATAGCTCTTAATTGGCTTATCATAGAAAGATAACGACCTTCGAACGTCGGTTCGCTTTCCAGTATTTGGTCGATTAAAAAATTATTTAAATAATTAATAACATATTTTTCAAACGTAAAAAAAGCATGACTGTTATAACAAATTTTGTAATTTTAAACTATCATTTCTCTGACACTCCTGAGTGAGTAAAAATTTTCCTGACGCTCATGCATGAACGGGACTGGAAGTGTTTCAAGAAAAAATAACCAGTATTTATTTAATTTATATTCCATATTTGAAGAAGAAATAGCATGTTATATGTGGAGAGATTTTTATGTCTCGTATCGTCTACTATTTTTATTCAGACGTCAAAAAAATTTGACAGATGACAATTTCGTAAATTTAAACTGTCATTTCTCTCACACTCCATCTGGGTGGCACTAAAAGTCTTTTACTGTCGCTTACGAACGGCGCTAAATAGTATATTGTTTTATTAGGAGTAAAAGTGGCTTTATTCCGAATGAAACATAATTTTATTTTTTCAAATGCCGATTAGCTATAAAAAAATAAATAAAAAAAATTCAGCTGTGCGTTACCATTAGCAACGCAAGTAAAAGTCTGCTCGAGCGGAAGAACAAGAACTTTTACTTCCGTTGTTAATGGCGACGCACATCCGTCTGAAATGTGAAACTTTAATGTCATGAAATGAGTAAGAATGTCGTGATTTTCTGACGTTTGAAGAAAAAGCAATATTTTTTTCAAATTAACAAATTTTTTTAATTTAATCGGCTTTTGAAGAAAAAATAGCATGTGCCATGTCGAGTAAAAGTGACACAAACAAATGTCACTTTTATTCGATGTAAACAGTGTACTATTTTCTGAATCCATTTTTTTCCCTATTAGTTTGTCAAATTCCAGAAACATTGGGGTTTTATTGTAAAATCGATTGCATTTACGTTTTAGATTTTTGAATGTCTGAAAATACGTGAATTTATAAATATTTAACCCTTCAAAGCCATATTGGACTTTTTTTATAAAGTACAGTTTGTTTCTTGAGCCTATAATAATTTCAGCAAAGTTTTATAATTTTTAATCCCCACTTCTTAAAGGGTTTATAAAAACTTTCGACAACGTATTAAAATACGAATTAATGTTGTTTACAAAAACTTTATCTGTGGCGCTGAGAATTCTATTCATTCAGTCAGTAAAACGTTTTGGTCGTTTATTTATAGCAAAAGCAGAAAGGCTCGCATACCGGGTGTAGCCGCAAGCTATAGTTGACAGATTCAGTGATCACTTCCGCAATGTTTTTCAGCGCAATGATGTTACTCTAAATTTAGCTAATCCCGGTCCATATAATTTGTCTTACATTAATATTAACTGTTTTACTGAGGATGAAATTATTATTTCAATGAAGAAACTCAAAAATAAACCAACCCGTGGACCTGATCAAATTCCTAGCTTCCTTGGTAAGGACTGTGCACAAGCATTGTCTTATCCGTTGAAAGTGATATTTAATCTTGCTATAAAGATGTCTACATTTCCTTTAAAATGGAAAGAAGCAAGTGTGTGTCCAGTCTTAAAAAGCGGTGACCCTGCCAATATAGTTAATTATAGACACATAACTTTATTAAATAATTTTGGTAAAGTTTTTAAAATGCCAGTATATAATCGCATCTACTATTCAGTAAATAATATTATCTCACTGGAAGTTTTGTGTCAAGCAGGTCCACTGTTTCTAATTTAGTTTGTTTCAGGCAATATGTGTCGAATATACTTGATAATCAGGGACAAGTAGGTGTGATTTATACTGACTTTTCTAATGCTTTTGGTAAGATACATCATGGAATTTTATTAAATAAATTAGTAACATTTAGATTTAGTCAGAACGTAGTAAACTTTTTTACATCTTGTTTATCTAATAGATCCCAATATGTCACATTCAACGGCTAAAATATATGACTCTGGCGTACCGCAGGTTTCTAATTTGGGCCCTTTACTTTTTCTCTTATTTATTGATGCCTTAGCTAAAATTTTAGATTGTGAAAGACTTGGTCAAATGTTAACATGCTTGATTTAAACATAGTAAAATGTAAAGTGCTCACTTTTAGTATAGATGTAATTTTTGTAAAGACCTTGGGATAACTTTTGTTGAATCTTTGAGTTTCAATAATCACATAGAGTGCATAAAATTTGCAGCATATAAATCACTTGGTTTTATCATCAGAAACAGTCAAGCCTTTTAGTAATGTGAATACATTGAAAATCTTGTATTAAAGGGGTACGTTAAAAAACTATTTTCATTTTTTTACTCAAAAAATAAAATTCCAAAAAACGAAATATTTAGCGTATCTACTACACTTATCGAAAGGAATTTTTTTTTCATCCCCTTGATTGTTTCACATAGTTTTTAACGTAACCTTTTAAAGGGGCTTTAACTTGAAAACGAAAGGTATTTTGAAAAATCTTATATGAAGGACCTCAATTAATTTAGGCTAAGGAATCTACAGCTATTTTTTTCTACTTTGTTTCCGGACACCCTGTATGTAATTTAAACTACTACAAGATCAAACAGAATCAATAAAGTTGTCTCCAAACCTCAACAAGCACAGCAGATCTTGTGCCAAAAGAGGGTTACAGTTAATCACAGATCATTTCCTACTGCCATTAATCATAGTGTTGGAGTTAGTGTTGGAGTTAGAACCCACTTACGACAGTTGTGTTGCCTATGTGCATATAGCAACGTACGTTAACTGACAAAGCAAGAAAAGTCTTAAAAATCTAAAACTTTATATAAATGAATGAAATGAATAAATATTTCTTTGAAATTTTATCAACTGTGTGCAGTATTATCAGATGTATAGCCATATTTGTTTGGCAGTTTTTTCAATGGACTATGTACGATGCAACCTATTAATGAAAGATGCGCCTCTTTTTAAAATTGAGGCAATTATGCAAACGAATGTGCTTTAGAACAAACAGTTTCATATGGAAATTGTAAAGGATCATATACTTCATTAAAAAGATCTTTGTTATTCGTACTGCATTGAAAACTATCGAATACAAAGGGGTTGAACCAAGCCTTACAATTTATCCTCTTGTTAGTAGACATGCTTGTATAATGAGACGTTCATGTTGAACCTCTTGAATACAAAAATATTTTAATATTTAAAACGTCATTTTACTCTTAACAAAACACGCCCAACACATCCAATAGCAAATATTTCCATATTTGTAGTGCAATGACAATAAGCGAATAACGAACCTACGTTTTAACAGAATAACATTACTTTTTATGCAACTAAGTAATATGTAGTTCTATAAATTTGTTTTCGTTTGCACAATTAAATTACAGACATAAAACAAAATAATTAGCACTAGGTCCGCATTTATTATGTTATATTTGTGCTCTAGGCATTGTGTTTCGTGTGATGATGTGTTTCTCTAAAGTGTCTGCATTGTAAGTGTTCCATTAGTGTTTTGGGATACTTATAACTCTCTCGCCTCTTATTCTGTCTCCTTTTATAATGTCATTATGCTGTCTCAGATATTTTTGGAAATATATCCGTTATTCTTAAAGAAATAATTTTCGTCTAAAAAAGTTTCTTTACCTGGAGACAACAGACGACGTCGTATTTTAGCAAAAGGCAATTGTAAAATAGATTTGGGTTTTGAGTGAAGGTGTGATACAAGGACTTCGAAAATGTTTAAAAATATTTTTTTTGCCGGCTTCTAGGTCATCTTAAAGACCTTCTTAGATCTAGCGGTGGCTAGATTTATTTGAGAAAACGAGATGGCATCATACAGGTTATAGTGGCATCCAAAACCGCTTTATCATTTTTTCCACTCTATATTAAAACATAAATATTAAATAAAATACTAATTTAAAAAAAATCCTTGTAGATATAGCTTGTTTATACCTTAAATTTCAATCTAAGATTAATTTTTAGAGTTAGGAAATTTCCACTTTTTTGGTTTCTCGCTCTCTCGAAAACTGTTAGTCCTAGAGGAAAAATTATTCTTATCTTTTTGAAAGCTGATAAAATTTCCTACAAGTTTCTATTTTGGCAAAAAGTTTCTATCTTCAACCGTTATCGAAAATCGCTGTTATCCAGAAAACGCTGTTTCGGATCACAATTTTCGTCATACTCTGTTCCTAACGATGATGGATTTCAAGATTATTTGCTGTAATGTGATAGGGTTATTGCTTGAAATCATACCTACAAAGAAGAAGAAGAGCAAAGTCAGGTTTGCAAAATTATGCAAAAAAGACAAATCGGTCAAAGAAGCAGCTGAGGTGTTTAGCAGCCCTTCATCGAAAACATCTGAGGTCGATAAAGCAGGGCATAATGGGGAACAATCCAAGCCAGTTCTTAATATATCCAATAGATGACACCATGCGTACCTGGTATAATATAACTTTTAAATTGTTTAAATTTCCCGATTTCTGAGAGATTCCCAATCTCTTATTCGTAGAAATGAGTCAAATTGATAAAAAGAATGAGGAACAATCCAAGCCAGTTCCTAATATATCCAATAGATGACGTCAGTCATGCGTCTCCGTTTAATTTCATTCTCAACTTGTATCATATATAACTTTTAAATAATTTAAATTTCCCGATTTCCGAGAGCCAAATTGATAAAAAGAATTACGGTAGTTTGTCGCTAAATCATTTAAAAGTGGAGTTGAGAAAAAAAGTGCTAGAGTTCATCGAAAAAAGCTGATTTGGTGGAAAGGTATATAATTACATTTATTATTATTGAATTTTTTGTTTATAAATCCTCTTTCATTCTAGATTAATCAATCATGACAATATTCTAGTTAGTACACTTGAAGTATAGCACTTTGGTACACAGCAACAAGTTTTCATTTTACATCCTAATTAATTTTGTTTATTCAGAGACATATTTTTTCGTATTGACATTGACGGACAAACAACCGAGTACAGCTGGTGCACTCTGGCGGATAAAATAAAAGAGAAAGTTCCCCATTGCATCCTTAGATGGTACGGTACTCCATCTAAGGAGATAATCCTTAGATGACTACAGATATCGGTAATTTTTAAAATATGTCGCTTCGGTTAAGCCAAATATTTCCACTCTCCCACCATCTGAGGGGGCCACGAAGTACCATTCCTACAGGGTGTATTACCAAATCCAGCATTGGATGGGAACCATTAGGAATTCCTGGTTGGAAGGAGAGAAATGGGGAGCTGGTGCCCAAACTAATAGACAAAAATGCTGCCGCTGACGAAATTTTGCAGGTTATATTTTGTCGTTGGAGACTCTGGAAGATGCTGAAACAGAAAGGCATCATTAAATTGTTCGCCGGCATGCCTCAACTGCCATGGCAACTGCCATGGCAACTGCCATGGCAACTGCCACAATGCAGTCCTCATAACAGAGGATGAAGAATTTGATGACATATAATAGTTTTTTTGTAGGATTCATTTTCCTCTTCTGCTGGCGTGGCGACCCCATAAACTATTAACCCGCCCGAAAATTGATCGGTTTTTTTTTCTTAAAAAAAAACATTAGCTAATTAGCAATTATTATATATATATACCGTGTTGTTTTCGTATAGAGGTTACCTACCTACCTTTTCCCACTGTAAGATTATAGCTACTCATTACTATATTAACTGCAACAACTTCCAGAAAAGCCAAATGAATGCAATAAAATGCATTTCCTTACTGATCGTATCTTAAAATAATTCGTTAAAGGTAACAGAAATATTATAGAAATCGGAGGTTAGACCTTTTCAAAATTGAATCACAATACATGGTAAAAATATAAGTAGACATTATGTCACAAACTCATAGAATGTCAAATTAATACAATAAATTAACTTACGGACATGCCTACAAAAATATGGCTTCCACGGAAATCATTTTTTTTACAGGAAGCCTTGTTCTGTACTCAGGTCGACGGTAAGCCGACGAGACGTTGAAGTCCCTTTGTGCATCACACCCTAGAAAAGATACACATACTTGCTTAGTATATCGTTTCCGGGGTTGTGTTGTTTGCGCTCTAGAAAAAAAGTCAACACATTCAGGAAAAATTATCAGATTTATTACTTATGTAGGCAGGAAAACAGTAAAAAATTTACTAATTCAAACTGTTAAAAACTAAATAACGGGTCACATTGTCATTGTCAACACTAAGCGTTGAAAACTCTAAGAATAATTGCATGTCTCTAATCAAGTGGCACTTAAAGTACCTACAGTACAGGTACAAGTTTTATAATATTTGAGACTATAGGAATCACTCAATCCTATTTACGGATCGCACGTTGAAGGCACTGCAGGCGCATGACTTTGACAAGGCAAATTACTTTTCCGGTAACCACAGGTCCAGGTGGCGCATCCCGTCTTGCATCCACAAGTTAGAATGTCCTTGCAGGTTTTCGAAACTGATTCCAATGTTGTGAGAACTGGAACAAAATTCCAATCTACAGCTTTCCATCCTATTTCCCGAGAGTCCGGTAAGGGAGAGTCTGTCAAGTGGGAGTTTTTCCAGACGCAGCATAGCAAGTGAAAAATGTAATTAATGGTGTGTTTTAAGTGCTAGATATACGTGGTCTTTAAAATAATACTTGCTTGATAACGACTTCTCAGTATGTGTAGTCTTAAAGCATCAGTTGTGGGCGGAAGACCCTCAGGCTTAACTGTCCCAAATAGAATGTGTCGTACTTCATCACCCGTGGAAGTTTGCGGTGGCACCTGTACGATTAAAAAGAATGATTTTAAAATATTTCAATAGTGGGAAGCGGTAGCGAAGCTTTAGTTTGATATTTATAAGTGCTGACCTTGTAGAGTTGGACGACGAATTTCTCCACATATAAGAAACAGTCGGCTACTCCAGAGGGTAATTTCCTAGTGCGGAGAGCAGGTCAGATGACTTTAAAGTACCGCGCCCATGCAGGCGGTTTACTGACGGCGGCAAGTTTGGATGTGGTGATTTTCTCGCTGCATTGGGAACAGAGTTTCTGCGATTGCATTAACTGGAATGTATTTCACTTTGGCTGTCACGTGTTTCAGAACTTTGTGACATCACCCCCGATCTTTCACTAATGCAGGTTTACACTTGCGGGCAGGTTCTGGGGCCATCGCTGAACCAAACATTTAGTAACGTAATGCTTTTCCTAGGCTTACTAAGTAAAGAAGGATAACTGGAGAGCGCTCACGTCGGAGGTGAAAAACTTTCATTTTATGGCATTTAAACGTTTGATACTGACCACAATCATGAATTATTGACTGGCAATGGATTTTTGACTGTGATATTGCCATATTTAGCTCAAGCGGTGTCGAAAACCTCCGATACGCCCTGGAATTCCTGTATAAGGACATATTTACAACATTTTAAAAATAGCCGCCATATTGACCACCACCGGACTTCCGGTGAGCCATATGACTAAAGTATTATCAAATTTGGATTTAGCGATGTTGGCAATCCCCAGATGGGCACTGGAGTCCTTTTATAGGTTCATATTAACAATATTTCAAAAATTGCTACCATCTTGGACGCCATATTGAATAACGGACTTTCCATTTATTTTTCGATGTGGCAACAGGCATTTTCGGATTCAGAGGGGTCGAAAACCCCAAAACGCACCGGTTGCCAAATTGTTAATCGAAGTGCTTCTCACAGCTCGAATTTGGATTTTTGTTCCTAGTCGAAAGCAGTCCGCTTGAATAGTTTAATGTTTTAATAAAATTTTGTCAATAACTTCGTTTTCTGAACTTTCATTATTTTTCTTTCCTAAAAATTTCATTGTTAGTTAAATTCCGCAACATAAACATCATCGATGTATGTTTTAAAAGGTATGTCGCGTACCCTAACTCAATTTAGAGCAATAATATAAAGAAATGTTCCTTTTTAATAAGAATCTTTTTTTAAAAGTTCAAATCACATATCCATGCCTCCCATTGCACAGGAATATTTTTTTATTCACTCAAAGATATCTGTGATAAAAAAAATTTAAATGTGATAGATGCCAAATTTATGTCAAACTAAGAAAAATTTTAATGTATTTTTTTTTGTCTAAACTAGCCACCAAAATTCCATCGAAGAATGCTTCGTACGCGTCAAGGACAAAAGGCCACATATCCCAATCAAGAATAATTAGAAAATCCAATGAAGATCCGCGCAAAAGAACAAAAAAACTAAAAATGAAAAAAAAGAAGTCATCTCCGGAAAATGCCACAATTGAGGCTCCACATTTTCTGAGGACTATGGGCCCCAAACAAATAGAAGCGTTATCCTGTTTTATTCCTAGTATCATAACTTTCGGCATCACGTCAGCGATGTTGGCTTGTTATATGACTGAATGGAAAACTGTGCTTCGATATGTTCCGTATTATTCAGGAAAATATACTACATAAGGCGATACTATTAAGGCAAGAAAATATATATTAAAGAAAAATAATCTACCCATTATTATTTTGTAACTATCACATTAAATAAATATATTATTATATAGACAATATACGAAATTATTACTATTTAGTTAAATTCGGTTTGTGGTATAGATCGCAATTTCACCGTACGAATAAGTGTATGATAGTCCCAAGCTCAAAGCTAACCTTCACACATATGCCCAAGATCAGGAAAATTATGTTGCCAGACAAGCGTCATTAGTAGTGCATTCTGTGAGTCGGAAAGAACCTCGAAAAATAAGAATATTTCCTAATCTCACGAGGCTAAAAACCAGCCCCGAAAGGAGTAAACCACGTATCCGTCGTCTCCTACCAGTCAAACCCGCTTTACCCCCGTTTTCGAGGATGCTGAACACGATGATGATGTCGAAACCCTTCCTCGACCATTTGGGGGGTTCTCGGAGAGAGATTTATCCACCGCCATCGTGTTCAACTTCCTCAAAAACGGGGGGAGACATAGCCTCGTTAGGTTAGAAAATGTTTATATTCCTCTCCGACATACAGAACGCACTATAGTGGCAACTATTAATTGTAATCGTAAACCTCCCTACCTTCAAATCGGTGTAACGATTGTATTTGTTTATGTAGAGGAAATGACTGCAAAAAAATGGTAGAAGTTCTTAATCACTCCAATATAAAGACCTGAAACACGTTTGCATTATATTAAGTTTCGACAACATATGAAAGGTAGGTATACCTTTGAAATTTTGTGCACTCACCCCGGGGGGGTTGCAGCCCCCATTTTACACCCCCAATTCAATAAGTTTTTAACGAAATCGACTAAAATTCATATCATGGGGGTTTTTAGGGTCGCTGCTTACGAATCTGAAAATTGAAAAATTCAAAATGGCGGACTTTAAGAATTATTTCCTAATTTACGCAGTTTCTATTGATTTTACTAAAAAAGTGTTTAGAATGCCATTTTACATAAGAGTACACTATTTTGGTAACCACATTATTGAACCCTTTCGCTCCTCCCTCGTGGAAATCCTCCTAAGCCTGACCCTTTCTTTTGCATAAATTGCGATAAAATCTTTTTACAACAATTCATATTAGCTTGCTGTATATAGACCGGGGATTAGCGACAGATTTTTGGGCGTGATTTTAGTCAGCATGCCTTTCAGAGGGCATTATGCTACGTAAATTCTCATGATAATAAGTGATATGAACCAAAGAATCATCCTGGGTTCTTCCTATGCAAAAATGAGTCTCCAGATTTTAGTCAGGCTGCCATGTCTTTTAAAGTGAAGTTCAAGATAAAAAATTTCAAGGAAAGCCATAGGCATACCGTTAGCGAGGGCCCAAGAAGCTGTTATGGTCACGTGAACTTGTACTTGTTCTAAACAGGCTGATAATAATAAGTATACAAGTTCTTATTGTAAACTGCTTGAGAAGATGGCACACCGTTTGCGAATACCCAAGTACAGTTTACATTGAAACAATTATGTAAAATTATGGGATAACTTTCTGTGATTTTAGTCAGTACGTCATTATAATTTTCATACAGTTCATGATAACGTACGTATACACATGAAATTGACATATCGATTATGAGGGTAAAAACTACAGGCATACACAAAAAACATTGAAAAATAGAAACAGCGATTTCCGTGTGGTTAATCAGTATGCCACTCTGTTTTTAATGCAACTAATTTAGGTGGAATAACAAATGGCATACCGATAGATAGAATGTAAAAATATAAAAAAGAATGAAAGCAGAAAAAAACCGGTGTAAAATAAACGAAATATTTTTTTGTGTTTTTTAAGCACTATGCCTTTCCGTTTTTAGAATAATCCTGATATTTTTTTTAATATGACAAACCCGCTCAACTCGTATGCCATTGTACATATCAACATTTTAGGATATATTGCCGTGTACAACCCTGTGCAATCTGAAATGCAAATTACACCTGTACAACCCTTTCAAAAAAAAAACAAACCCCTTTATTAATGTGCTGGAATTAAATTCCCACTCTAAATTATTATTAACAAAAATACTCCTAATGCTCAGAGCATGAATTCTGATCTTCAAATTTGACACTCAACATACACACAAAGAAACAAATTCGAATTCAAATCTTTTTTATAAAAATGTAAAATATAAAAACAACAATATTAACTTAATCTGCCTGATCTAACTTAAAATATAAAATATAAAAATGACAACAAATGGATAAAAGTTCAGTATTAAAATTAATAAAACTCACAAATGTTTTAAAAGGATATTAGATTTCAAAATAAATTCCAAACGTCTATGTACTCTCTCCTGGCTTTCCAAAATTATTAATTAAAAAAAAACTCCAACTATTTCGTTTCCACTCCACTATTAAATTTCTATGATACCAATTTCAAAATGTTTAGACTTTTCTTCATAATTATATTTTTGACAACTCTTGTCAAATCTCCAATTTTTAGGTTACGTTATTACATGTTTTCAGATTCGTGGTCTAATTGAAAAAACATTTTTTTCAGTTATTGCAGCTCTTTATATAGGGTCGGTTTGACGCTTAATATTGCCATAGCAATGTTACAGTTCTAACAGTACGTTTTCTGTCTACCCCTTTTAAATTGGGTTGACATTCCTTAATAAAATGTGTGACCGAGAGCCTTACACATCTTTTGTGCTAATTTTTATCTTATTCTGTGAGTATTTATTTCCTGGTACAGCTTAGATCCTTTTTGTGTCAAAATTCGCACTCACGCACAAATTAATTTACAAATTTAAAAGTAATAGAACAATAAAAGTGCAATAAACAATTAGAGATGGTTTAGAAGTAGAATTATGATCACTAACGATGATTTTGAGTAATCTTAGTTTTATGACTGTCCGATACAGATACTCAGATGTATAAAAACTATTCATATCATAATTCAACTCTTCTTAAACAGTTTATATAATCTCTTATTGCTTATATTGGCTAAATTAAGAAATTGTATGGAAAATAAGAAATTATTTGACTTATGTCAAAACCAAATATTAAAATTTGCTTTAAAATAGCAATAAAACCCAATAACTATCCATACAGATTCCCTAACTAAAATGGTTTGCATCACAAACACAATATACTATAGAATTTTTTCGAATTCATTCCATGGCTTATAAAATGTGAATTTGTCCCTTTCTCTTTATCTATACCAGTCCTTCTTGCTATCTACCATAATAAAACCCAGTACAATATCCCATCAAAGGTAAGTTAAATATAATAGATAACATGCAATAAGTATAAATACTTTAAATTAAAATACTGATAAAGATAATTTTTTTAAAACTAAAAACCCCTATTGAAAGTATAAACTGAAAACACTTTTCAGTGTATTGCGATCTACAGACTCGAATTCCTACAAAGAATACCAAGAGTACTCAAAAATAATAATAATTTGTGTATAATACAGAGTATTCATCTAATTCCACACACTAGAAAACATATTCCTCATGTTTGTAATTAAGTATAAGTGCATATCATAGCAATATATTTTATAATACAACAAATTTTGTATTGATAATCACGGAAAGTTATCCCATAATTTTACAAAATTGTTTCAATGTAAACTGTACTTGGGCATACGCATACCATACCATCTTTTTCTCCAGCAGTTTGCAATAAGAACTTGTATGCTTATTATTGGCAGCCTGTTTAGAAATACCGGAAAAAAAATTATACAAATACAAGTTCACGTGACCATAACAGCCCTTTGGGCCCACGCTAACCGTATGCCTATGGTTTTCCTTGAAATTTTTTATCTTGAAATTCACTTTAAAAGTCATGGCAGCCTGACTAAAATCGTATAGTTTACGAACAATTGGAGACTCATTTTTCCATAGGAAACACCCAGGACGACTCTTTCACTTATTATCATGAGAATTTACGTAGCAGAATGTCCTCTGAAAGGAATACTGATTAAAATCACAGCCAAAAATCTGTCGCTAACCCCGGTCTAAGATATCCACATGTTAAAGATCACAATAACGATAAATATGTATCCCTAACGTATAATGACAGCTTTTCTGAAAAAATTGACTATCACAAAGTAACGGATTCCACAACAGAATTGTCATAAATCACCCTATTTACAACAGACTTTTTTTGAAAAAACATACTACTTGATAAAAAGGGATTACTGTTTATTTGGCCGCAATGGTACAACTGCAATCAACTGTATGACAATTGATAATGTATGTAGGATGCGGTGCTTCAATAATTTTCCTTGTCTATTTTGAAAACTAGTTTCCAATATAACTATTTGAGTGTTGTGGCAAAGACAAAATATATAGGTAGTTAACCTAACTTGTTATTTGTTTCGTAATTCCATTTTGTTAATTTGAAACTCTTAGTTTAAATTATGCCACCCACTAATATAAACATTTATAGGAATTAACACATTTTTGAAAATTGATATCATGGCATAAAGACAGAAATTTCGATAAGTGAATATTTTTTTGGTAAATGTATTGCAGAAACTGAATGTAAACTCTCGTTTTACTACTTATGATACCCACCGAACTATAAAAAGACCAATATAACTGATGGGTGTATAAATGCGATTTAACTTAAATTCGGCGCAGCTCGTCGTCACAAAGATTTAATAATAATAATAACAACAGTTTCTTGAACTAATAGTAACAATACGGAATTAAAAATAATAAAATGTGGGTTGCTCACTTCTCAATTATTTTCCATATATTCCCAAATTGGACGCTTCAAAAATCGAGAAAAATAAATGAGTTAATATATTTTTCGATTACTATTTTCAAAAAGAAATTTGCTAGTGCAAGTGCGTATTCAAATAATTATGTTATGCTTCAATTTTATGATGATATCCTATCAGAATCAATGAAAGTTTACATACATTTTGCTGCTGATATTGTACATTAACTTATGTGATTTAAATTATATTAATGTGATATTAGAAATAACAATATCGTTAAAAGGATTATGAGAAACTGTAACACAACTCTCCCCAATAGAAATTTTGTGGTACAGTAGAACAGTATTTATTTAAAAATATATTCTCGGTGAATTGTTGTCTATATCTATCTTCTAATTTCGATTTCTGCTGCGGAGAGTTCCGTTTTGTATATTGAAACGCAGACCAAAAAAATGCATAGAGCTTCCGTAGGTAGGTAATCAATGTCAAGTGCCAAAATTTCTAGAGATTGTTAAATGTAATTGTACTAAAATGAATATATTGTCAGAATTAGTAAGATATTATAACTAGCACTGTATGTACACCACCAAGTTCATTATTTTATATATGTAGTTATTTTAAAGTTTGTAAATAAATATTAAAGAGGAACTTAATACCGTTATAAAGTGAGTGGAATATACAACTTGAAATTATCACTACTTGCATAGTAAATATTATAAAGTGACATGATAATAAATCATAAATATACTTTAAGACTCGAGTCACAAAATATAATTTGTGCTCTATTTGTTATAAAATAAATGCTTAATAAGTATACGTGTATGTCGCCGTTATCACGAGTAAATCTTCTACAAAAACAAGAAAATACCTGAGGCAATTTAATAGCTTGAACACAGGAAAAATTATCTCTACCCATCTCGCATTGAACATTTTACAATTGACAGGCCGTCAACAATGTAAAGAACACATTATCCTAATTATTTTCGGCTCATCTGTCTTTGTTAAATTCGTTATAACATCATGAGAAAGAGAAAATACTCCGGGCACAAGCAGATATTCTGAACATGTTTGAAAAGCTGCTCCAATTAGTCAATTTAGTGCACAAGTTTATTTAATTATGATTCCCTGTATATATATATATATATTATCTTTTTCGAAACGGCCCCAGAAAATCTAAGCATTTAAATTGAAGGAAGGTGGCCCAATGTTACAAATCAAGATGTACACAAAACTAAGAAATGGTCTATGAACCAATTTAAAGACATCCCTAGGACTTCAATATGCACGACATTTTTCTTTGACTGCATCCTCCAAAATAAAACTCCTGTAATACTTTTAACATTTATGTATTATTACAAAAATTCAAATATATAAATATGGACATACACTCTTTCTCAAACAAAAGTGAAGTTAACAAAGTAACAAGTTAGCAAATGATGAGTATTTAACTGCACATTATGTTCAATAAATCCACATACTGTTAAAATTATATGGATACCTACCATGAAATAAATAAAACTAAAAATTGCGATCAGAAGTGACCACATTGCGGTTTATATCTGATAACGGTATCATCACACTATATAGACCAGTTACGAAGCAACAGATAATTTTTGACAATGCGAATAAAAATAGGTCACATTTGCAATGGTTTATCTATGAGGTTAGAAGCTATAGTAGGGCCAATGTAAAACTGTGCCTAAACGTAATTTTGTAACAGTCTGATTATTATTGTAATTAATATTACAAAATGCATTAATAGTGAGTAAGCCTAAAATTGTACTGACCATGTTTAGAATAAACGAATTAATAATTTTTTTAGATTTATTTCTCCTTCCTCATTATTATCGTTACTTAATTCTGTGATTTAAGTCCTAAATCCTTATGAAAAGACGCATATCGGGTGCCTACGATATTACTAGCCAACCTATAAATTTCTTGTAAACAAAGATATCGATTTCAAATTTCAGGAAGTTGTACGGTTGAATACGGTGCACAGTTTGGTTGCTCCAATATCTGATTTTCCGTTCCGGTTAACCGGAAACAGTATAGACTTTGTTTTGTTTAACGAAACATCCTGTATATTATTCGATATTTAGATTGTCCAAGAAATTCTAGGTCCAAAACATGAAGCATATCCTATATCTATCTTTAACAGTTTTCGAGAAAATGGTGGTTGAAATTATTATATAGATCATAAATTATTTCATTTTCATATAAAATAAATGAATGTAGGAACAAATCTGTTACGGTTATTTAAGCTTTTTGGTGATTAAAATTTGATAAAGCCAAACAATTTCTTTTCCGGGTGAACCGGAATTACAAAAAGTGATTTTCAGGCTCAAATTACTACGATATTTTAATGGAACCTTAAATTTACATTTTACCAACCTTTCTGGATATTTTTTGTTCGTGATGTCCTCTGTCTAATGAGATATTGGCGACTGAATGTTCACCTGCACTATAAATATGTCTGCTCAAAGCCGAAAAATAAAATAAAGATCAAAAGTGAAACACTAAAGGTAATAGGCAGGTATAATTTATTTTAACCATAATTTAAATGTTCAAAATGTACACCGTTGACTTCTCGGCAAGAAGTAATCCTTTCTTTAAATTCCCGAAGAACGTTATCCATCTGAATTGGAGTAATAAAGTTTATCACTTGCGTAATTCTATTTCTAAGGTATCATATGTGATGTGGTTGGGTGTGATACACCTTTTCCTTGATATGGGACCTGTAAAATGCAGAGGTGTAAGATCTGGGGATCTCGCCGGCCACCGTATAGGACCATGGTTACCTATCCAGCGATTATTAAAAGTTTCACTTAAATAGTCGGTGACTATGTTAAAGAACGCTATAACCCCGATATACTTTTCGACGTTGTAACAAAATCCGACTTAGGAAATACTTCGTAAGAAAAGCGTGTTTCACGTAAAAACGCCGTGGAGGAGGTTTTTAATTCTTGGAAATATATTTTTGCTCTTCGGATCGTTTTTTATGCCAAATTTTCGCTAACTCTTCGAGGAGCGTTAATTTGGTAAGTGTAGTAAATGTCGCTGCACAGGGACGTAATGTCGCCCCGACCACCCAATTTTAGAAAGTATAATAAAATTGGACTTGAACTTCCAAATTTCCAAGATTAAAAACCCTTTTACGAATCCACGTTGTCAAGCACTGCAACTCTTACGAGGTGTTGAATATGAGGACAAGTTAGTCCAACGACTATTCAAAGTATATCGGAAGTTATAGCGAAAATAGCCCTTAGCGACATGGGACCCCCATCATTTCCTAGCAGTCGGATTTGACGGGGAAATGATGTGTTTTGACGGGGTTTGCCCTAAACCGGTTCCTCAGTGATTCGGAATCAAAAAAGTATCTATACCATGTACTCACACGTGCATGGGATCTGCCTTGCCTGAACGTAAAATTTGTTATTGCATAATACAAACGAAGTAGATACGCTTCAAGCAATTTTAAGCTCCGAGGAGCGACCAAAATTTATGTGAATTAATAAAATACGTTTATAAGACAGGCAAGCATAAGCCCACCAAAATTTCAGTTACATGAAACTTTCCTTGAATCTTTTTGTGCATCGTTAGCTTTTCAAACTGCATATTGGATGGTAGTTGGTACCGTATGAATCGTCCCGTTCCTCACCATGTGTTGTACACGGGTCAGACCATTGTTTGTTAACATTTTCTCTGAAGAAGTTGTAAAAACATAAATTTTTTAAAGATTTAATATACATTTTTTGAACTTTATATTGTCTTTTACTTGTGTTTTCTAACAAAATTTCCCTTTCAGATTTAATTTTAAGAGAGTGTGAAACAAACAGTGTTAGATTTATAGTGTTACGACGTCTTCCAATTGATACCATCAGAGCCGCAGTTAAGCATAAACGACAGTAAGTATGATTTATCCATTAATCTCCGTCTGAAACAGTCACTTTGAACCCAAAAAATTTTGTGAACGTAATATTTTTATTTAGAATTTAGAAAAGGTTGAGGAAAAAGAAAATTAATTTTTTCTTTTTCCTATTTTTTTTAATTTTTCTAAGTTTTTCGAGCAGAAAATACGTCCTTCAGACTTCCATCAAAGCATGGATCGTTCACAACTACTCGGGCGTTATGGGGCGGTGCACAATCTTGCTGATCGAAAACATTTTCATGCTGCACAGGTAAAACTTCAATAAAATTTTGAATTTCGTTCTATAGAATATGTAGGTACTGTGCCCCGTTTAAAAGTCAATCAAAAGATAATGGTCCTACAATGCGTGTTCCTGTAACTCCTAGCTAAACGTTGATGCCGAATCTTTCTGGAAAAGCCTCTCCTCTAAATAGATGATTATTTGTTGCCCAATATCTCGTACTGTTCCTGTTAAACATTCCCATGTTGCTAAATCGGGATTCATCCGAAAATAAAATGCATAATTTTATATTTGGCTGTTGACGCTCAGTTTCTAGATACCAATTGCAAAAATTCAATTTTCGTTGATAACCTCCCTCCCAAAGATGCTGATTGATTTGTTACTTAAAAGATTTGTACTTATGTTTATGTAGAATTTTTCTAACACTTTCGGGAGATATCCCGATACTACTGGCAACTTTTCTTGTAGAACTTGTTAGATCAATCTCAACACAGGCCAGTGTGTTTATCGCTTCCTCCTTTACAATAAATCTCATGTTCATTATCATTTTCTCTTTTTAAATGTTCTTCCAACCATGAAAAATATTGTGCACAAGGTTGATCACGTTCTGGATAACGTCGAACATACACAATGCTCTGGTTTCTCTTCGGTTTTTCTTACCTCTCCATATACTAATAACATATCAATTTGAGCTTGCGCCTAAACACAGCCATTTTGAACAACCAGATTATACTTAAAAACACTTACTAAATGGTAAATCAAGAATAAAAAGTAAAAATTAAATGGCTGTAAAGAGATATTACTCTTAAATAATGGAGCAGTACTGTCAAAATCTAAATGAAAATCGGTAAATAGTTCTTTTGTTTTTGACAGCCCTCTTGAATCAACGCTCTGTTTAAACATCATTTATTGTTTAGCCTTTCTGACAGTGCAGGTGAACATTCAGTAGCCCATATCTCATAAACTATTAGGTTTAGACAGAGGACATCACAAGCAAAAATATCCAGAAAGGTTAGTAGAATGTAAATTTAAGGTTCCAATAAAAGTATCGAAGTAATTTGAGCCTGAAAATCACTTTTCTTAGTACTTCCGTTTCACCCAGAAATGAAATTGTTATGACTTTTCACTCACCAAAAACTTAAATAACCGTTAACAGATTTGTTCCTACAATTATAGGATATGCTACATGTTTTGAACCTAGAACTTCTTGGACAATCTAAATTTCACACAATATAAAGGGTGTTCCATTAAAAGTAACAAAGTTAAACCGGTTAAACCGGAAATGAAAATCAGATCTTGGAACAATAAAAATGTGCACCGTATTCAACCATACAACTTCCTAAAATTTGAAATCGATATCTTTTTTACAAGAAATTTATAGGCTGGCTAGTAATATCGTAGGCACCCGGTATTTGTGTACTATTAGCACGAGACATTTGATTGCTACTTTGATTATGTGAAAATCAAATACAAATCTGCATTTGGTGTCGAATTAGCAATCAAATGTCTCGTACTGATGGTGCAAAAATATACGTGTTTGCACATGCTATTTCAATTTTAAAAAGTTTAAGTATTTTTGAATCTTCAGTGTCTGAAATTCAAATAGGTACATTTCTTTACCTCCAGAAAATCTCCTTAGGTATTTATTATAATTTCAGAAAAAAGATATGCTCGTGGAACGTCATAAAAACCTTTTAAGGAATACTTTCTGTAGTTTCTAGAACAGTTCACAGAGTATATTAAAAGTGATCTTAGGAATGTTGTATGAAAATTATAGGAACGTTTAAAACACTTCATTCTTAATGTCCATAGAACGTACTTAGAATAGATTTGCAGTTTGTGAGACCACTCTTAGGTTATTTAAATTTGTTCAATATATATTCTCTGCATATTTATAGAATGTATTATGTGTGCTATCTGAGTTGAATCACACTCCTTCAAAATGGCATTTAAGGACGTTTATATTAGTGAATGATTTCCTTTTTAACCAAATGTGACATATTTTTCATTATATTTCAACAAGATTTAAAAGAGTATTTGAAGAAAGTTGTATTATATAGGCTCTCTATTCTTCTCGATCCGTTATTTCAAAAATAATAAAAACACATGTGTTCTGAAGTAACGTGTATAATTTGAAATGACGTGAAAGTAGGCTTATCGATCTGGCGTAATCAAAATAGAACCAACTATTAGACTGTAAAAATATCGCATTTGTTTATTATCGTTATTAAACATTTTATAAAAGTATAGACCTATGCGAAGCGAATAGAAAGATGTAAACCTTTTTCTAGAATGCCCACTTTTAGACGGAGAATAAGTTAATAGGTATTTTAACGTCTTCTGATCACAAGAAATCATTTCCCATTTCTGAATCGGAACCTACACCAACAGATTTACTTTCCACTTTAGGAGCTTCTTCGATTTGTGTAGTTGCTATTTTTTTAGATATAGTTCCAACTTTATCTTTTAGTGTTTGACGATAATCATTAGGTTGTGTGCTCATTTCTCGAGTTGATATGTTTGGTGGATTCGGTGCTTTTTTCTGCTGTTCCAGTGAATCATCCAAATAAAGTGCACCCTCCGCAATGGATAATTATAATATATATCGTTTTTAAACAATAAATATTAAGTGAAAAACCTTTTTTTCCCCTTGTTATCATTTGCAAGCACCTTCTTGATGCGTTTCTCTAACCGTTCTGTGCGTGCAAGAGCTGCCGAATTTAGTTTTTCCATGAAATATAGTTGGATTATAAGCTTCTTTTCGGGGATCGTTTGATTTTTCTCTTCCGACAAAATACTCGCTGCAAATCCGAGTATATTTAGTTGGGATCCAGGGAACTTCATTCACTTTAAAAAAATTAAAATGACATTAGAGTAGGTCAAGTGTGCGTTGACGTCATAGTTTTGAGACCTGGGGCAATTCTCGAGCGTAAGAGAACGGAAACGTCCACACCACTGGCACTGATATGATCGTTCACATCCCCTGCGCTCTGATATTTGTATTCTTGAACGCAAATGATATATCCCGTTAAGGGAACAAATGATGCCAGATGGCATTTTGGGAGTTTTCAAACACGGGATTTTCAAATAATCATTACGTAAAACAGGTAATTGCTGAAAGATCGCACAATGCCACGGTGGAAAAAGGAAGGATGGTATACCTATTTACTTTTTGTTAAAATATTTACAGTTAATTCTTATACTGCATATTCTGCAAGAAATTAACAAATTAACAAATAAACACTTGGGAGATCTCTGGCCCCAGCGGTCAACCACACGAGCAAATATACCTACGTCTTCTCTAACAACGAACGCTGAAGAAAAATAAGGAGACAGTTCGATGGCAGTCTGAGAAATTAATGAATCCACGTCTTCGACTGCCTGCTTAACAGTGTAATTATATTCTCCCAAGTTTAACTTCAGCAATGCAATAGGGCGCCTTTTGTTGGAGCTATTCGATAAAAAAATTTCTTGCTACACGGTTATATATATTGATATATTTCCACTACAGATGAATAGAATATTATTTTATATGAAGAAAGTGGTACGCGTTGCATACCCGATCAACTTTTGGGTGATGTTAATGACGAAAACGATGCTGCAGAACATCTCGATCAGCGCAGTTTTGCCGACCCTACTTTAGAATTGATGCCTGAAGATGATGAGAATGAAAGTGAGTCTGGTTTGCATCATCCTAAGTGAAGCAAGGTGAATTAAACCTCGATTTGGATTGTGGATTAGCCCCATTGGAGATAGCACATAAAAAACGCACCGATCAATTAGAACTGAAGAGTGGTGCGGGAACGAGCTGAAAGTAATATATTTTATATCGTGTATGCAAAACTATAATATATTTGTCGATTATACAAAAATATATAAACATATATCGAGTTAATTAAAAAATCCACATATTTGAGTAGGTTGCGGCGCACTTCAAAAAATCACATCTTTCGTTGCATACAACTAAACCTTACAAATCAGGTATCATCAAACTCACAAAATATTGCTCTATCATAAAAGAAATATTGGGGAAGTATTTGCAGTCGATCTTCGTACTAATCCGCGATGAAAATGTGATTTTTTGGAAAATTGCAAATCAACCCCCAACTTTGGCGCGCTGTATCTCGGAAACTATTGGTCTCAGATAAAAAATGAATAAACCAAAGAGATGCAGAATTTTATAATCTACATTTTTTATTTAAATGTCTTTTGTCGTCACTCCAAATAACGGCGCTATTCCTGAGAAACAGCGGCGATGCACAGTTTTCCACCCCCACCCTTCGAGCGGTATTCTTCCGAGGTCGCAAATTTAAGTGTACTATTAGGAAACCTATGTCTACCATCCTAATAAATTTCATTTCTGTCTGACCTTTTACAAGTCAACCCCCTTTTTTGTCCCCATTGCCTGGATTATTACAAGAACGTTTACAGTCGCAAACAAAACAGTTGATGGATTGAAACTACTTACACTATACAAATGTTTCCTTTACACCAACCCACACTCCTCATAATCGCCCATTTATTTATTACAAGAATAATAAATGCACAGTGCAACCAATCGGAAAAAATGTATCTAGTAAAATTCCAAGCAAAATAGCAACTTGTTTAAACTGCCTGAACCTAATACATACGCAGGACATTGCTT
This sequence comes from Leptura quadrifasciata, assembly GCA_963675555.1. Taxonomy (NCBI): domain Eukaryota; kingdom Metazoa; phylum Arthropoda; class Insecta; order Coleoptera; family Cerambycidae; genus Leptura; species Leptura quadrifasciata. The sequence continues at coordinate 116,052,558 of OY776675.1, read as the reverse complement.
CCGCCGTAGTTCCACAACTCTACTGGCTAACTCTGGGAGTGATTTGCTAATACTTAAAAAACATGGAGGGTTGCATGGCGTTCTTCTGCAGTTGCAGAAGGATATATCGATGACTGCTTATCAAAGAAGATTGACATTTCTAAAAAAATCCTGACAAACTAAAAACAACAGTCTAGTACTAGAGAAAATAGCACAACTACAGGCATAATCTGCAAAACTGTTCCCTTAAGTCCTATTGTTTGTAATTTTGTTTATTATCGCAATAGAAATATTCGCTATATTGATCACTTACTTTTCTCGACGCACGGAAATAATCCATTTCTTTTTTCTTTCTACTGCTCAATCACGATTTGGAAATGAATTTAATGTCAGATTCCGATGTTTACTCTCGCGATTGCTGCAACCCGAGATGCAACAGTGTTATTATTTGTGATTAGAACATGTAGATGGTGCTAGAGTTCTCGACTTTTAGGTTTACTATCCATCTATCTGTTTTATATATCTATGCTGTGTATTGTAACTTAACCTTTCATGTAGTTTGATATAAAAAATATTAATAAATGACAGTTCTCAACTAAACGGTTTGTCTTGTAACATCGTTAATTATCACTGCAATCTCAACAGGTCATGTGCCCAGTGTTACCGCGAATTAACGACCGTGAAAGTATAGTTACACCGAAATAAGTATTTTTTTTATTGTGCGTGAAATACGCTGAAGTAAAAACCGAGAACGTGTTAAGAACTTTTCCGACAACATAGCGAACATAAATTCCGTAAGCACGTTGCCGCCGATAGAAAAGTTAAAAGGACGTGAGAACTATTCCACATGGAAGTTTGCAATGAAAGCGTATTTGCAACATGAAGATTTATGGGATACAGTTGAAATTCCAGCTGATGAAGCTATATCGAACGATGCGCGAAAAATCACACGTGCACATTCAAAAATTATCCTCTCGTTGGATCCAATAAACTATGTGCACGTGCAGGACACCCAAACTGCAAAAGATGCGTGGGATAAACTCAATTCTGCATTTGAGGATAGTGGACTTACTCGACGCGTAGGACTGCTCCGTACTTTAATTACCACGCAACTTACGAATTGCGAGTCCGTTAATGATTATGTGAATACGGTAATCACAACCGCACATAAATTAAATGGTATCGGTTTCAAAATTAGTGAAGAGTGGATCGGTACTTTACTATTGGCAGGACTTCCAAACGAATATAAACCAATGATAATGGGCCTCGAAAATTCGGGTACACCTATAACAGGAGATGCCATTAAAACAAAATTACTCCAAGATGTGAAATGGGAAAAAAGTTCGAGATCGCCCACGGATGACAAGGCATTCTATTCCAAATCGCCAAACACAAAATTTCCAAACAAGCAGGCAAAATGAAAGTCACTGCGTTGTTTCGAGTGCAACAAGCAGGGTCATCGCGCAGTGGACTGTAGACAACGTAAAGAGAAAGAGAAACAGTCAAAGGCCAATAACTGCGAAGTGTCAGACTTAAGAGCATTCTTCGCTCTCCAGTCAAGTAACACGACAAACCAGAAGGACTGGCTGATAGATTCTGGTGCATCAGCACATATGACGAAGAATCGTCACTGGTTTAGGGAGCTCAACCCATCAGGATCAAAGAAGGAGATCGTCGTCGCCAACGATCAACGACTACCTGTCGAGGGAACAGGAGATATCATTTTAAAGGTCGGCCATAATGGTATGACAGAGGATGTGTTGGCAAAAAATGTCCTATATGTTCCTGGGATTTCGTCGAATTTGCTCTCCGTGAGTCAGATTGCCAAGAAGGGTAACAAAGTTATTTTTGAGGGACCTGAGTGTCAAATATTGGACCGAAATAATGAATTAATCGCTTCAGGATCTGCAGTGAACAATACGTACAAGCTGAATTCAGCGGAGGAACAGACACCCCGTCCTGCACCGTTAGTAGATGAAAACATATGGCACAGACGCCTAGGGCACATGAACAGAAAATTCATGTGCGACCTCCGTAATCACGCTGCCATAGGAGTAAATTTTAAAGACGAAAAAAGGGAGATTTGCATCACGTGCAATAAAGGTAAGCAAACTAAAGTTCCTTACGAACCTCAAAATAAAATAGCCAGAGGAATACTAGACTTAATCCACACCGATTTATGTGGTCCTATGGAAAATAACTCAATTGGAGGAGCTAAGTATATGATCACCTTCATGGATGATCACTCAAGAAAAGTATTTGTTTATTTTCTGGCAACTAAGGATCAAGTACCAGATACCTTCCTTGAATTCAAGACATTCGTAGAAAAGCAAACAGGCAGACATATTAAATGCTTGAGGAGCGATAATGGCACCGAGTATGTTAATCATAAGATGAAGGATATCATGCGCACAGCAGGAATTCAACACCAAACCACCATTCCATACAACCCACAACAGAACGGAACTGCCGAGAGAATGAATCGTACGCTAGTGGAGAAAGCTAAGTGTATGCTGTTAGACGCGAAGCTGGACATAATATTCTGGGCAGAGGCGGTCGCCACTGCTGCCTACCTGGTGAATCGTGCACCAAACCAGCGACTCAATGGATGCACTCCGGAGGAGATTTGGACCAACCAAAAGCCTGATCTCAGCCATTTACGCATATTTGGATGCAAGGCACTAGTGCACGTCCCGAGTCAACTCCGTAAGAAATGGGATGCAAAGAGCATTGAATGTGTTCTTCTCGGTTATTGTGCAGATTCTAAAGGATATCGACTCTGGGATCCTACATCGAAAAAGGTAATTAAAAGTCGTGACATTACTTTTGTAGAAACCAGTCAAATTTCTAATGAGGTAGAGCCATCCGGACCTATCATGATGCTACCGTTAGTCGATTCCATCGACACCGAAGCAAGTGAGGAATATGGTTCCGAGCTAAAAGATGAAATAATCGATGCAGAAAATTCAGGCGACGAACTAGCAGATCAAAATGTAGATCCACTTACTATACGCAGGTCCAGCAGGCCACATAAGCCACGAAATTTTGACGATTATGTGACGTACTCAGCAGTCGTACAGAGTCATGATCCAGTTACTTACAACGAAGCCGTGGATAGACCAGATGGTACTAAATGGATGGACGCCATGACATCTGAGTTGCAATCATTAATTAAAAATAAAACGTGGACTTTACAGGACCTTCCTGCGGGCAAAAGAGCCATTAAATGTAAATGGGTTTTCAAAATAAAAACCAACGCTGCAGATGGAAGCACACGTCACAAGGCAAGGCTCGTAGCCAAAGGCTATTCACAACGAAGAGGTCTGGACTACGAAGAAACTTATGCCCCCGTAGTGAGGTATACATCCATCCGTCTATTGTTCGCATTAGCTACAAAAATGGACTTGGACATCGAACATTTGGATGTGGTTACAGCTTTCCTGCACGGTGACTTGAAAGAAGAAATTTATCTAGCACAACCAGAAGGCTTCGAACAGCCTGGAAGTGAAACTAAGGTATGCAAATTAAATAAAGCAATTTATGGGCTTAAACAAGGCAGCAGAGCCTGGAATGAAAAACTTAATGAAACATTGACACGTATGGGATTAGTACGATGTAAATATGATCAATGTGTATACTATCATATATACGAGGGCTCTATAATAATAATTGCCGTATACGTTGATGATCTTCTTTTGTTTACTAACTCCACGAAGCATAAAACACAACTGAAACAGGAGTTAATGAAAGAATATGAAATGAAAGACCTAGGAGAGGCAAAGAACTGCTTAGGAATCGAAATTACCAGGAATCGTGAACAAGGTAAGATTTGGCTTAACCAATCGAAATACATAGCCGACGTGCTTCAAAGATTTGGGATGTCTAACTGTAATCCTGCACGAACGCCCTTAGAACCTGGACTCAGACTTACTAAGGACATGTCTCCGAAGACACAAAGCGAAAGGGATGAGATGGCGAAACACCCTTATCAAAGTGCCGTTGGATCCATAATGTATGCCTGCCAAGGTACAAGACCAGACTTAGCACATGCAATAAGCATGGTTTCTCGTTTCAATCAAGATCCTGGGAAGACGCACTGGACTGCAGTAAAACGAATACTGCGATATTTAAAAGCTACCATCGACAACAAGCTGGAGTTCAGCAAGGACAAGAATCCTGAGATACAAGGTTTCTGCGATGCTGACTGGGCCAACGATTTAGATGAACGGCATTCCACCACAGGATACAGCTTTACGTTGCAAGGAGGAGCCATCAGCTGGAATAGCAAGCGCCAACCATCGGTAGCCTTGTCCACCACGGAAGCTGAATATATGGCCTTATCTAGTGCTACACAAGAAGCTTTGTGGTTACGTGGACTTGCAAGTGAGATCGGCTTGAAAACTGAACATCCGATATTAATTCACTGTGACAATCGAAGTGCCATTCAATTAAGTGAAACCGCGAATTTTAGTGCTCGCACAAAACATATAGACACCAGGCATCACTTTCTGAGAGAAAAGATTACGGAAGGCAAGATTAAATTAATGCACTTGCCCTCAGTCGAAATGCCTGCGGACATGCTAACTAAATCAGTTACAGGCACTAAGCTTAACAAATGTTCTAGTTTATTAGGTTTAAGTGCTTGATGAAGAACTCTGTTTAAATCAAGTGAGGATGTTATTATTTGTGATTAGAACATGTAGATGGTGCTAGAGTTCTCCACTTTTAGGTTTACTATCCATCTATCTGTTTTATATATCTATGCTGTGTATTGTAACTTAACCTTTCATGTAGTTTGATATAAAAAATATTAATAAATGACAGTTCTCAACTAAACGGTTTGTCTTGTAACATCGTTAATTATCACTGCAATCTCAACAAACAGCCGCGTCCCGTGTTGATTTTTTCTTTTTGTTCATTATTTTATGGCCAATTTCTTTAGAAACAATCAATTTTCACGATTCTAATACCCAGTTTGAATATGTTAATTTACCAAGTAAAACTTGCAGGATTTCCCCACATGGTTGCGCGTTCAGAGTTCAGAGTTATTGTAGAAACCTGTACGTACGGTCGTGAGCAAAAAAAAAATAGAACAAGTCTTATAGACCATTCCAGAATGACGTCATTGACAGTTCGGCCATATTTGCTGGGTGGCATACAAAACCATTTACGAATGTAAACATTGCAAGTATTTCATCATTAAATTGTTTAATCTTGCTTTAATTGATAGAAAATGCCACATTTTTGTATTGCTGTTAAATGTTCAATGCGTGCTAAAAGACATAATGCATCGTTTTTCCGATTTCACGCTGTTTTAACCAATAGGGGGATCATCTTAAACATTGTCTATAGAAAGAAGAAATGCTCGGATTAAGGCTTTGGGACGGGGGCCACTGAGTAAAAGCCACCTAAAACACGGTCGTATTTGTTCAAAACATTTTATAACTGGTAAGTACTTAATTTTTGTACAGAAACTCTTAGGTTTTATAAGGTTAGAATCAAATGATGTATGTGTGATTTTAGAAAAACTAGCTGCTTTAGAGGCTAAAACTACAAATACCCTACTTTACAGAAGGCCAACCTCAGTTGTATCCTATAGATTTGGAATACACACGAAACATTGCATGTTCATGTAAAAAGAATTATAGGTTTGCTCAAAAGAAAATTTAAGATTTTTCATGAAACAATACCCATAAGCATGTTGTCAAAACGAAGAAATTGAGTGCATTGGATAAAATTGTCGTGGTATGTAGTGCAATAATAAACATGTGCCTTCAAAAATACTAAATAATATAAATAATGAATTATCTGTGTCTATTAATAAAAAACAATTTTAATTATATGTACCTATTTATTTCAATATATTGCACATCAAGAATATGTATTTTTTATCCACAGTAAAACAAATGTTATTTAATATTCACTTTATTTTAAAATATCCAAGTTCAGGTTCAGTCAAGCAAAAAAAACCATAAATTAGATACGGATATAAATAGGCGTAAGTTCATTTTTATCTATCAAAAGAAGGATGTTCCTAAGATAAACCTCTTGTTTCTACTTTTTTGGCCAATCCATATCCCGTATTCGCAACATTTCTGCATTTTTCATGGAAGGTACTGGCCATGGTGTAAATATACTACACCGTGGTACTGGCCAAACAGAAAGTTTTTCAGTGGACGCTGAACCTGGACCACTGTCTTCGATGGTATTTGGACGATCATTAAGGTACAGAATGGCTATATGACTGCATACTTCTGATAAACCAGCCATACATGTACAGTGAACACTGGAAATGCTGGCATCCTTTAAAATAATAATCCTAACTTGAAGTAACTTTTCCCTCTTTCGTTGAGAGTGTTTAACCTACAACAAAGATTTAAAAGATGTTAATCAAGTTTAAAACCTCTGTGGCATATCACAGTTATATACATTAACATGCAGAATGTAACTGTAATATAAAATTACGCATTAACATTGATTTCTTACCTTCCTAATGACAACAAATGTCTCATCGCTGATTTGCTTTGCCAAAATTCCTTGAACAGAGCCAGATTCGTAAAGCCTGTAGGCTTTCAAGCTTTTATGAGGCTAAAAATGTTGACCAGTATAATAAATATGAGTTAGTATTAAATAATTCACGTAGTCCATCATGGTAATATTATAAATTTCAAGCCTGCTCTCTTCAGGAAGAATTACATAGGGGTCAATATTGTCAATAATCTCAATTTTTTTAACATATCTGCACTTAACGTCACCTCTAAGGGTTATATAATATTCACTTCGAGACATCTTGGCGAAAAAATTTGCAAAAAATCACAATAAACCAAATATACAGCACCAAAAACGAATGTAAACACACGGATAATAATCGCTTTGTGTGCCACCCAGGCAAAATGGCGGATATGTCAAAGTCACGTGTTCTGGAATGGTCTATTACGGTATTTTGCTAAAATCTTATTGTGTACAGCTAACTTTAATTTTTGTGACATTGTCAGTTAGTTGTCATAATTTATTGCAAGTCTGCAAAAAGCTAATATGCCTCATATAAGCGATTTAGTTAAATCTGGAGTTGTTGCTAAAGCAGAAGATGGATGGTCAATGAGACAAATTACTCTGCGTTATAATATTGACAAAAATTCGGTGTGTAACATTTTAAAAAAGTAGAGAATAAACGGTACGATTAGTAGAAATCCTGGATCAGGGCGACGAAGGATATCAACTCAACAACAAGATTTGCAATTGGTAAATGCTTTAGTAGAAAATCCATTTTACTCAGTTATTCAAGCTGCTGAAGAAACGAATTTTCCTGGGTCGAGTAGTACTGGTCGCCGGCGAGTAAGAGAATCGGCGTTACGCTGTCATGCAGCAGCACAGAAATACTTACTTAAAGCTGAACATAAAGAATGTAATCTTTACAGACGAAAAAACTTTCCAGTCAACACACAGCGGTCGTATTCGTATTTACCGCCCTCCGAATACTCGATTCGATGAGAAATATATATCTAACAATGATAAAAGTGGTAGATTTTCCGTCAATATGTGGACTTGGATATCGGCACGTGGTCCTGGTGTTTTGTGGCATATTGAGGAACGATTTAATAGTGAAACGTGTATTAGGTTTAGACAATATTATGCTCCCTTCTGTGTCACAATTATTTCCTAATAATGAGTTCATATTTCAATAAGACAATTGTTCCGTTCATACTGCTCATACCGTAACTAACTGGTTTCAAGATAACAACATCAATGTTCTTAACTGGCTCAGTTATAGTCCAGATCTTAACCCTGTGGAAGAAGTATGGGGACTACTCGTAAGAAGTATCCAAAAACGAAATGTGAGACCACGGAATGCCGACGAATTACTGGAAATAGTAAATAATGCATGGGAAAATATTATTACTAAGATTATTGTATAAGGTTATTTAATTCTATGCCAAACAGACTTATAGAAGTTATAAATAGAAATGGTGCAATAACGAAATATTAATAGTTAGTTTTTTGTTAAGTAGGATATCCTTTGTCCTTTGATCCAGGTTTTCTACTAATCTTACCATTTATTCTCCACTTTCTTAAAATGTTACACACCAAATTTTTGTTAATGTTATAACGCAGTGCAATTTGTCTCATTAACCATCCATAATTTACTATAACAATAACTACAGCATTAAAATAAAAAATAAATTCTATTCTATTTCGGCTACTCATTAAATATTCAAAGGGAGACAGATTTACATTAGAAAAAAAAAGTTGTCCTATTTTTTTCTGCTCACGACAGTACCAGGTATAATCACGCGTATCGTTTCATTTCAGCGCAAACTTCGCTGCCTTGTCCTCAGTGGGATTAGGCAACCTCCTTTACATATATAAGTTTACGGTCTTGCATATATGTTACCGGTTCAATAAATTTTAGTGCACAGCGCCATCGGTTAATGAAGGATTAAACTTCCAAATTCTGTTGAATAGGATTCTTTTTATTACTAATAAAATTTTCCTTACGGACCATATGGTGGCACCGCCTTTTGTAATTGTTATTAAGAATAATTTACAATTATTTCACTGTTCTTCTCAGAATTGCAATTTTTTTACTATTTACAATAACTCTTGTTTGGTTACATTTTTGTTTAGCAACATGCACAGTCTGTGATTAGTTGTCGTGTTTAATTTGGTGTATAGTATTATTTATAGCGATATTTATGAGACATGTTAGAGACTATTCAACGCGTTATTTACTAAAATACGTATATTATGAAGATTGCCCTTAAGAATAATAACTTCCATTATTATTATTCACTTCATATGCATGTATTAACAATTCTCATTACCAAATTTTTTGACATTGTGGATAAAACATTTATAGTCCTGTCGACAAATTATTGTAGAATACATGGAGGGCAACACAATTTTTGACTTCAGGGATTGGTTCGGGGTAGTTAGAAGGTAAACATCCTGAAAGTCTCCGACCCTAGGAGATGAGCTTTGTGGGGGAGGGCTTCCGAAAGGCCTTAAATTTTAACTTTGTTTGGTTTCTCTCTAATAACTCGAAAACTATTGGTCCTAGAGGAAGAATTATTTTTACCTTTTTGAAAGGTGATAAAATTTCCTACATTTTTTAATTTCGACTAAAAGTTTCTATCTTCAAGTCACCCGCATCTGAAAATCGCATACTCTGCTCCTAATACCTCAAATCTTCTTTGTAAAATAAAATACAGCCAAATCAAGTCAAGAGGATTAAATTGACTTAAAAATGATATATTTTACATATAATTAATGGCTGAGACGATGGATTTCAAGATTATTGGCTGTAACGTGATAGGGTTGTTGCTTGAAATCATACCTACATTTTTACAAGCTGTCGATGAAAAAGACTGGAGGAAAATCATATTATACCTTCCAAGCAGAGGATGATGTAGGTGTGGAAATTATATCCACAGCCATAGAAAAGTCACTTTTCTCTTCAGTAGCTGTGATAGGCGAAGATGTGGACTTGGCAGTCCTGTTGTTGGTGAAAACCCCTTCCCAACGTGACATATTCCTCGTGAAACCTGGCAGAGGAAAAGTATGCACAGCAGCATACTCTTCACACTAGCTGCAGCAGCTGGGGCTGGAGCACATTGAAATCATACTTACATATTATTGCATTCATTGTTTTTTTTTAATCTATTTATTGTTGTAACTTGTTCCATTGGTATAGTAATGAGTAGCTACAATCCAACAGTGGAAAAAGGTAGGTAGGTACGTCCATAACAAATCAACACAGTATTGTGGTTTGAACTACTTTTAATTACATATAACAGCTACTTTTATTTATATATAATTGGCTAATTAGCTAATTCTTTTTTTAAAGAAAGAAAAAAGTCGATCAATTTTCGGAAGGAGGAATAGTTTATGGGATCACCACGCCAACAGAAGAGGAAAATGAATTCTCCAAAGAAACTATTATGTAATCAAATTTTTTATCCTCCTCATCCTCTGTTATGGGGACTCCGTTGTGGCAGTGGCCCTGGCAGTTGAGGCATGCTGGCGAACAATTTAATGCATCCACATTTTTCGGTGTCACCATCTAATTTATTAAGAAAAAAACGTTTAAGAATCCATTATATTTGTCATTTCTTTTATCAAAAAACTTGGTAATTGAAACTTTGAATAGATAAATATTTAATAAAAGTAATAAGAAAAGTTGTTATGTTGCAAACAAATATCAGTAGAATTTTTAATGAACAGATATCAATGAAAATAATAAAAAAGTTGTTAATCTTTTATATGATATATTGTGTGTTAGTGGAGAAAAATAAAAGACATTATAACATTGATAGACAAAAATAAGAGATTAAATTAGGTTTAAAAACATGACGTTGGTTTTTAAAGTCACTTTCCCATTTTTTGTCTTAGGAATATATGCCCTGGGCAAAGAATCGTAGGAGATTCTGGAGATTATGCCCATATTAAACCATGGTAAGCAGATAAGTATTCTTATGTGTACACTCCATAGAGTTAGAACTAACTCTAGGGTATACTCCCTTCCAGACAGAGCTCTATGTAGGAAGTTCTTCTTAGTAGAGTTCGCTCGTCGGTTCAGAGATGAGGTTACTAGCAGACTTGGTACTTCCTACCATAGAGTAGCCAGATAAATTTGAAAGCTGTCTAAAATCCCGGGGATAAAGAAACCAACGCACTGGAGTAGTTCTAGTTAAGATAGCAAAGTGATCAAATCAACAGAAAGGACAAAGTAATCAGGCTAGTAAAAAATACAGTGACAAGTGTGAGTTGTAGTGATTCAAAGCAGTAATTAGTGCTAGTTGTGTTGCAATTATTGAATGAACGCTTGGACTGTAAACACCCAACAATAAAAACATTAGTACATATTGACATGATACTCATTAACACATTTATTTTTAAAGGGAGACTCGTTATAAATGAATCCTTACTTAATAGATATTATTTGGATATTACAAAACTTGGTGTTTTAGTATTTTATTTTTGAATATTTTTTAATTGATAAAAATTATTTGTGTCTTCTAAATTGCATAAAGGGTAAAGTAAGTAAGGGAACTATCCATGTGTTAAGCTTAATAAAAATCATTAAAATGATTTTAGATGAAGGGAATAATTTAATTATCTGAACGACGTTTTGGCGGAATCTCATCTGCCATCTTCAGGTTCTCACTGAAAGCTGCCTACTGCTGCTCCTCGTTGCTCGAACTGAACTCAGTTCAGTTAAACAGTTGAACTGAGTTCAGTTCGTAACGAAAGTCGCCTTATCGCTGAATAAAATAGTTCCAAGGTTCCAAAGTATGTCAAAACTTGGGTTTAAGTGGTTTTACCTTATTTTTTTAAGGCGAATATTTTCTCGAGGTAAATTTAATTTGAGCTAGTTATTGTCACATTTGCATTAGGATTGTTATTTAAATAATTTAACAGTCTACTTCGTACCTAAGTCGTCTTTGTATATTATCTGTTTTTAAAATACGTCTTGTCACAGCGCCACATGCATTAAAAATTTTGTTTATTTTATAAATGGTAGGTACTTCGAGTGATGTTATGCCTGTTATTAAATATTTCACGTATTTGTCTCACGGTTCTGTCATTATCTCCTTTAAGGCGTGCAAGTTCAATTTTTCCTATAAATTTAAACGATCACCCATATGTACCTGTAAAATAATAAAGTAGCACTAGGTTATTTCTGAATATCTAAATTTCAGTAGGTAAGTGTTCTACCAACCATAAGTTTCTGCGGTTCAGTGTGTATGTTTTATGACGAACCCCTTGGCGTAATAGCATCCCGTATATACGTTTCTTCTAAAAAAGGAGAAAAAAAAATGAAAATCGAAAAAAAAAAGAAAAAAAGTATTAAAAAATGAATAAAAACAAGAAAAAACAAAAGAAAGAGAGAGGGATAAGGCACAATGTAAGCGTTAAATTTTAAACTCTAAATAAAGAAACTGGTTTGTAAAATTGTATCACTGAATTCACTTATTTAAAATCTGGGGTATTCATGTTATACGCGTATGTAAATATGAGTGCGCACAAGGAACGAAACGTAGTAAATTTATATGTACATATTCTCACTGACGTCTAGTTGATTTTTTTCCCTCTTCACTAGTTTTACTTCCACGTCCAGTGGAAGTATAGAAACGCAAAAAAATTATTTACTTTTGTTGAAATAGGCTTAAAATGTCATGAAACGTCGAGATTTTAAATTTGAGCGAAAAAAAATTCCTGCCTGTCGGTCTGTCTGTCTGTAACTTTTTGTGCGCACGCCTACTCTGAAACACCGTTTGTTATATTGACTTGAAATTTGGTACACGTATGTATTGTAACGAGATCTGGAACTAGATTATATTTTAATCTAATTCTGTTGAAGATTTCGGGGGTAAATGGGATAAATAAGGGTAAATAGGCAAAACAAGCGAGTAAGAGTCCATAAAATTGCAATTTAGGGCATGTACGAAAAGTTAAGATGTAAAAAATGTTTTTGGCATCCCCCCCCCCATTCACCCCCAATACCACCCTTACACTATTATGAAAGGGAGTAAAAAAAAATAAAATATGATTTAGTGTATATACAAAAACGATACGTCTAACGTTATCTACCCCCTCTACCCACCCCATTGCCACCCCCACCCTATTATTAAAGTGGGTAAAAAAAAATAAAAATTTTGAGATTGAAAAACAATCATAGTAGGTATTTGAAATTGAAATTAATCTCTAAATTTTTGTTGCAAAGTAAAGATATTTTAAATAAAGTTCAATTTAGTTCTAAATGGAAACGACGCGACGTGAAAATATTGCAGTTTAGAAAGGAATAATTTTTTAATGAAAATTTTTTTTCATTTACTTCGCTCCACTACAGAAATCTTTCCAAATTTGAAAGTAAATATTCTCTCCGCAAAGTTCTTCAATTATATTGATTCTTCCTTTAACTGAATTTACCAAGTAATTTTCGATATTAGCTAACACAGTAAAGAAACTGGGTACAAACTAATATTACTTTGTAAAAATAATCTCGTTAATTCCATTAGATCCTATTGGTGTACGCCCGCTTATGCTTTGACGGATTTAATGAAGTAGAAAATTAGCCTTTCATTCGGGTGATAAATTGATAAAATCTCATTGATAAAGCTACACAAATTTCAGTGAGATTGAATAAAGGGAACAAAATTCAGATAATAAGGGGGAAAAGAAGAAATACGAAACGGCTAAGTCAGTTGCGATATTAATGGACATTTAATTAAAAGTTGTGTTATATTATACCAGCTATTGTTTCCATCATAAACAATGAACGCCTATTATACGAAATATTTACGCACTTGATTAATTTTCATTTTGTATTATACGAGTAGTTGCTTTAGCAAATTGTCTGTATAGTCCCTACATTTTGAAAATATTTTACGTTAAAATTAATTTGGTTTACACGGTCATGCTATTTCACGTATAGTTAATGTTTCAACATTGTTTTCATAACAGTACAACCAACAATTTGAAGCTGAATTTCACAGGTGCAATCTAACACAGGACTTGTTCAAGAAAAATTTTGTTTTCCAAAAGTTACCTACGTTTAATAATAATTGATTACTATTTTGTCTTTACTTCTGGTAGTACCACCGTAGTAGGGGTGCCTTATTTTTGCTGGCTGGGATACTCGAATTATGCAAGAAAAGCAGCAGCGCAAACATATGCCATATGTAATAGAAAAAATTACATTTATGAGTACGGGTTACATGCGTATTTAAATTTTTTGTAACACGTGCATTGATAAGGAGTCGCCATTGTAGACCTGATCTACGGGCTAAAGTTTTCGGATTTCAGGCTGACGACTATATGACTCAGAGCAGGTTCAAAACTCCTAGCAAAGAACGGGCATAAATGTAGCGGCCCTGCTGAAAAATCCAGTTGGCATTTCCAACTGAAACACTGTCTAATCGAAATGTTAAAGAACACGTCAAAACCCTCGATAAATTTTTCGAAACTGTAACAAAATCCGACGTAGGAAATATTTCGTATGAAAAGCGTGCTCCACGTAAAAAAGGCCGTTGGAAGAGGTTTTTATATATAAAATAACATTTTCGCTATACGGAGCGTTTTTTATGCAAAATATCAAAAACTCACCAAGGAGTGTAATTTTAGAAAGTATAATAAATGTCGCTGCACAAGGACGTAACATCGTCCCGACCACAAAATTTTAGAAAGTATCATGAAAACCGAAAATAAAAACTCTTACGAATCCACGTTGTGTATCATAGCAACTCATGCGTTATGTTAAATAAAAGGACGAGTTAAAAAAGTCTCTAGTCAAAATTTTTCGACGTTTTTAGCGAAAATATCCCTAAGCGTCGAGGGTGCCCTTTCAATTTTTAGCAACCGATTGTGACGAAAAAATGATGAGTTTTCCGCGTATTTGCCCTAAACCAGTTCCTTAGTGATTCGGTGGCAGAAAAGTATCTTTACCATGTACTCAGACGGGCATGGGATCACCTTGCCTGAACGTATGAATATATAATTGCCACAGTATAATTCAAAATCGTTGCGATTCAAACATTTTTAAGCTCTGAGGAGCGTCCCAAATTATTATTGAAATAATAAAAATACGTAAATAGACAGGCAAGCAAAAGCCGACCAAAATTGCAAACATTGAAATTTACATTGAATCTTCTTGTGTAATCGTTTGCTATAAACTAAACATTGGATGGTACTTGGAGACATTGTAAGTCGTTACGTTCCCCACCATGTGTTGTACACGGGCCAAACTATTGTTATCATACATTTTCTTGAGTTTTTTGTAAAAACATGTTTTTGAAAATTTTTCAATTTTATATCGTCTTTTTCTTGTGTTTCAAAATTCCTTTTCATGTTAATTAAGAAAGTGTTAGTATTTGCAGTGTTAGACTTTACAGTGTTACGACGTCCAATTGATGCCATCAGTGACAGCAGTTTTTTCGTCTGAATCAGTCGATTTGAACCTTTAAAGGTGAACAATATAATATCCACTTTAAGAATGGTAATAAAAGTCCTTCAGACGTGTTAAGACGGATCGTTCACAGAAACACTGCTGACAAGCAGTGCTGCAGTTCCTAAAAAAAAAAAAAACGCCAAATAAGAGTAATTTGCTGTTGACTTCAGAACTGAAACACTGTATTTCGCTAGTGTTGCGTGTCGGTAGTGAAACGCTGTTGCCTCGATATAGTGTTCCACTGTCGAATCTTCGGTGTCAATAGTCGATACTTACGCATGTTCGATTCGAAAGTGCTGCACTAGTTTATTTTTTCCCGTGCAGTAATGCCTCGTACTTTCTATATTTTTCTTTCCTCTTCTGGCATTAAGGTTCATATAATGATAGACAAGGATGGAAGATATCGAAAGTACCAGGCATTATTGCGCTAGACTGTACGTGTATTACTCTATATGTATTACCGTATGTAAAGGAAACTCTTTGGAATTATTTGTAGGTGGAAAAAATGAGCAGCGCTAATTTTTTCTATTGCATATGGAGTGTTTTATGCTGCTGCTTTTCTTGCATAATTCAATGGGTATCCCAGGTAGTACTGCTAGAAGTAAAGACAAAATAGAAATTCAAGTAAAGTAATCAATTATTTATCTATGTTTGGAAAATAAAGTTTTCCTCCAACCGTGTTAGATTTCAACTGTGGAATTCAGCTTCATATTTTTGGTTGTATTGTTATGAAAACAATTTATAACCTGCAATATTTCACTATAAATCAGGTTTAAAATAATACGATTTCATAAATTTCTAATCTGTATTTTGTTATGGTAACAGTAAAGTTATATTTTATTCTCTACCATCAAAGTACATTAATAGGAGAAATTTTAGTCTGTCAAAATAAAATAAACAAGGGTAAAAATGAGCTTTACACGATTTCATGAATTTTTGTCTGTATCAGAAAGTAAAGGTGGTCAGAAGGTGCAGGGGACTACGATAACGGTAAAGCGTCTTTTGTTATTGTCTTCCAGTTTGGTTTAAGCAAATGTTATGTTGCTCATCATGAAGTATATAGTCAAAAAGATAAACATAATGGATGGTCAAGGGGTGCGGGGAAGCCACATAGAAAATTAGCTTGTAGTTTACATTGGCAATATTGTGGGGGGGGGGAGGGTTGATTTTTCACTTATTTTGTCATTATGAAGTGGTTTCAAAATTAGCTATTAAGATAGGTTATGTAAAAGAACCATGAAATTTGAATATAGACATGCTAATTCATTCATTTCTAACAGGCAAAGAGGAAAAGCACTACAAGTAGTAGTAAAGTACAAACAATACCATAGGATACTTCTTCTACCATTTGCTTCAAGCATTTCATTTATATTATTGGCGAATGCCAAATGATAAAGAAACAGCAAAACCTATTGCAAATACTCCACAATCAGAACTATTTGTCTACTGTTTGTACAAATGGAAATTGAACAGTAGACTAATCTCTAAATAAGGATATAATTTCTGCAGAAGTTTTTGTTCTGGATATAAAAGATTAGCTTTATTCTGTAAGAAATCATAAATATAAATACTGCGAACGTCATAATTAATTCATGTCCAATGATTTGACAATTACAAATTTGTTATTTTGGATATTTTTAAAGTTAACACAATTCGTATTTTGGTTAAAGACAGGTATTTATTTGAAATACGAAATGATAAACAACTAATTTCACATATAATTACCAATGTTAAACGATTATTTTTTTATATAAAAAAAATAAATATCCAGGTGGCACAGAAAGCAACATCTTGCTGTATATGAACCCTGATCTCGTTTCGTTTTCACATAGGAGAGAGAGAAAATTAGCACCGAAACCCGACCGGGTTTCTTGATGAATATAGTACGCTAAATTAAAGAACGACAAATATAGGAATAACGTTTCAAGGATTTATTCAAATATCCGACACTTTTTGATCTCCCGACCATCAGTTAAGTCTAGAAATAATTTTTTTTATGATTTCTTCGTTATTATCGAGAGCGTAACAACAACAATGCAACTTTATTTAATATTAATAACAATACATAACATCCCCGGGTCTCGCCCGAAGCCACCCAAAGAAGCATCCACGACTTACAACATCGTGACAATTGAGGGGATGGACAGTACAGGTCCGATTCAGCGTAGAAACAAAGGGTGTATAAATAAAAACTGAAGCTATGATTATGTAACGTTGGGTTCGAAATACATTTTGATTTTAATATAAAAAGAGTGATTTAGAGAAAACAACAAAGGGAAACAACCAAAGAGGAAGAAGAAGGATGGCAGAAAAAATTTAAAGATAACATGTAAATTATTAAGAGCAATTTCCTCAGCTACTAAGTGCTTATTTCAGTCCTCTGCTACCATCTTAATGGGAACAATACACGGAGACATTTAAGTGTCTAGATCGAATGTCACCGTCTATACAATATCTAGAACAGTGTTGATAGATCAGTCATTTTTTGTTACGACACCGCTCTAGCAAGTTGATAGTCTATATAGTCAGGTAAAGTCTAACTTGGCATGTGAATGAGTTGATAATATGCGTATGGTTTCCTATGTGTTGCACACAAAGTTATGGCAATAGCAGAAAAACTCGGTAGACATATATGCGACAATAAGTTTGGCTAATGCAGTAATTTTGTGTGCCACACAAAGTTAGACCTTACCTGACTTTAGTCTGAACACATTTATTTCGGCGTGTCGAGACACAATCTAGGTACCGACAGACTCTAAATTTATTGCTAGATTAACAGTAGAGAAATACAGTTGAGGTATATAAGTTAACTTTTTTTTCTATAATCTACTTTAACTATAAAATAAGTTACCATACAAAAATAGAAAAGATGAATTCGAAATCAGAAGTACACATTCGAAGAAATTTTTTATAATACTCTGCGTCTTGCAACCTAAGTTCAACTCGAAATTGAGAATATGGGTCTAACTTAATTCTATTTGCAACCCGCTCTTTAACCCCTCACATTCGCGGTTTTCTTCTTTTTCGTTTTTTAATAATACAGTTAATAATCACTGCTGCAGCAAAATGTCGTCTCCTTGGCATAGAAACTGTGATGTAAAGTGTCCAATGTACATTTCAAATCGAATATTGTGTGGGTACAATCGTAGAGAAGTTTAGAAATTCCAGTGTACTGAGTTTACTAGTCTAGACATCTCTCTATGTAAAAATTAGTTTCACAATGTGCATTCTACAGTGTGAGAGTAATCTAGACACAAGTGTCGACATTTAATGTTTACGTGTCCTTAGCTTAACGCATTAAAAATGCCATCCAACATCCATGTTTTAGCTGAGATTCGAATCTGGGAGCCCTTAGTAGCAAGCCTAATATGTAAGTGTTGGGCTACTGAGCCAGTTTCGACGTAAACATGCAAAAACTCATAAATTTCTACATTGTAATCTGCTTATTTTAAAATTTAATTACTATTACATTTTCACAGTGTTTGAGGTTGTCGTGCATATTCTAAATATTTAATCCATAGTAAATAATACGGAGTGACTATTCGTCCATGCAGGATGTATGAACAGCGTCAGGACTATTCGTACATGCAGTATGTATGAATAGCATCAGGACTGAATAGTACGAATGTACATGCGGTATGTGACATATTGATATAGTAAGAAGTATGCAGGTTTCTCATAAACAGTCCGTGGTGTAGTGGCTAGGTTACCCGATTCTCACACGTAAGGTAGATGTTCCTCCCGATCCTGTAACCCGTCACCGTGTCAACGCGGTGGTTGCACGGTCGGTCCCGGAGCAGGCTCTGGTTAGGCAACTGTTGTATTATTTTACTTTTAATAAATCTTTCTTGTTGTCGTTGTTCATGAGGTAGAGGGTTCGAATCAACTTGCTATAGTTTTTTACTACATTTTGTTGTTAACTAAGATACGTAATACGAATACTTATTTAGGTTAGTTCGTTAGGTTAAATATGTTAATATTATTTGGTGTAGTATAGTTGCTTGTGATAGATAATTTCTCTTGCCCTTGACATTTTATTAACAACTAAAATACGTAATATCGCTCTAAGCACAATCTTCGTGTACATTATATTAGTTTTTCGTTTATTGTGAAAAAGCCGTTGGGAAAATCATATTTTTTCATTTTGATTTTCTTTCATAGAGTGCACTGGTTTCGAGTTATTCTTGGTTTTCGGCTAAAATTGTCGAAAAAATATATTTAATAAACTTCCCACGATCCCAGGACCAAAATTTTGGCGCCCTTTAACACCACGTTTAGCATGTCGAAATCTAAAAAGTACTGCCTCCAGGTCTTCTGAAAAACTCCGTTATTTTTTCTATTTCGGTTGGACTAATAAGTGATGATATACATGGTGCCCCAAAAGTCAACGTCATCCCTTGGAGGGCTGATAGGCCAGCTCATGACTAACTAGAATATCAAAATATGACCTTAGTAAAAAGTTGTTAGTTTTTGAGATACTGGCACTTTTATGAATTTTGTGAAAATCGACACCTTAGATGAGTTATTCGGGTGCTACAGCTACAAAATTCCATATTTTATGATTCTAATTTTTGTCACGCAACCCTGAATAGCCGTGCTATTGATCACAGTCCAAAATAAAATTACTAGTGCCCATACCTTTGTAAAAAAACATTTTTGCCCGATTCATGAGTTAATTTTTTTTTATTAGCTCATTGTAAAAATAATTCAATAATTAGTCTGAGTGGCTTGCAGTGAAGCTATTCGACGTCCATTAGGTTTCGCGTTGCGTAAACGCATCTTTAGACTAAGTTAGATGGTGACGCCATTTGACATGAGTTAGTGTGGGATGAGTAGTGACGCTGCTCAACATGGGCTGCATACCTCTGGTTCTTATTGTGTTTCGCAGTATGTTACGCTACCTCATTTACTCTGCATCGTTTCGCATTCGTGTTCCTCTTGTACTCATACTAACGGTTTTTGCTTTATTATTTGAACTTCTGTGTTGCCTTATGATTTGAATTTATTGTACCGGAGATCATAACGGCCCGACCTGGCCCGTATTTGTGTT
Organism: Leptura quadrifasciata; assembly: GCA_963675555.1. Classification (NCBI taxonomy): domain Eukaryota; kingdom Metazoa; phylum Arthropoda; class Insecta; order Coleoptera; family Cerambycidae; genus Leptura; species Leptura quadrifasciata. The sequence continues at coordinate 116,032,582 of OY776675.1, read as the reverse complement.
ACGTGTTTGAGGTTCAATAATACTCATTATGCCGAACCAGTATATTTCTCAGGAATACGCTAACATGCATTATATTTATTGGGAATGCAGAGGAAATGGCGCTGCTACAGCTATTCTCGATTACGGTGAAGAAGTTTTACAAGATATTGAAAATAATCCGACTACTTAGGTATGAGCAATTGAAAGCCGTACAGGGATTCCAAAATCCACTGTAAACAGAATGACACACCCATCACGTGTAGCGTGTGCAAGCATTGCATCCTCGTGACTACGCAAAACGTACCCAAATAATGCTTCAAAAACATAGAGAAGACCCAAAATTTCTAGATAAAATTTTATGGATAAATGAAAGCACGGTCAAAGAAAATGGCTTCATAAGCAAGCGCAATCTTCATAGTTATGCTCTTGAAAACCAACATTCAATTCGAGAATAAAAGATAAGAATCGCTTCAAAGTATTCTGTGGACCGGCATCTTGAACGGTCAAATAATTAACAACTTTGAATTACCTGAAAAACTAAACGGGGAAATGTATCACAATTCTTTGGCAGATGAACTGCCAAATCTTTTGGAAGATGCACCTTTGGCCATACGCTCTGCATTATGGCTTCAAAATGACGGCTATTCAGCTTACTACGCGCAAGGAGTGAGAAATCATTTGAATCAAACTTATCCACAGAGATGGATCAACCGTCTTGGTCCAATTTTATGGTCTTCTGGGTCTCCGGATTTAAATCCACTAGACTGTTTCCACTGGGGTTGCATAAAGGAGAAGGTCTATGTAGAACCAATGAATAGTGTAAACCAATTGAGACACCGTATTAATGAAGCCGCGCAACAAATAAAAGTCGCAGTTGTTTAGTTTTTCATAAATACCTGTCACTTTAATTTAACAAATCTTCATTCGAATTCCTAATTATATTTAGCAGTCTCGTCTCGAATTACAACACCATGTAGTTGTAGCTTGATGCACGAATCGTACGATGTTCAAAGATTAAAATTTTTGAATCCTATCCTGGCTGCGTGGCTACCCAGTTCGCCTCTGTATGTACTCCCACCACGCAGCCGTTGTTCATCACATACATCACTGTAGTTTGTCGTACGCATCTAGAAGCACGTATTAATTAAAGTGCTAGTCCGTGTGATTTAGAAATTGGAAAAGAGAAAATAAAAAGTGGGAGACAAATGAAGAAAATAATTAAAATATAGTATACTAGTAAACGAGGTAATGGCCGACATATTGTTAAAGAACGCTATAACCCCGATATACTTTTCGACGTTGTAACAAAATCCGACTTAGGAAATACTTCGTAAGAAAAGCGTGCTTCACGTAAAAACGCCGTGGAGGAGGTTTTTAATTCTTGGAAATATATTTTTGCTCTTCGGAGCGTTTTTTATGCCAAATTTTCGCTAACTCTTCGAGGAGCGTTAATTTGGTAAGTGTAGTAAATGTCGCTGCACAGGGACGTAATGTCGCCCCGACCACCCAATTTTAGAAAGTATCATAAAATTGGACTTGAACTTCCAAATTTCTTCTTCTTCTTACGAAGTATTGAATATGAGGACAAGTTAGTCCAACGACTATTCAAAGTATATCGGAAGTTATAGCGAAAATAGCCCTTAGCGACATGGGACCCCCATCCTTTCCTAGCAGTCGGATTTGACGGGGAAATGATGTATTTTGACGGGGTTTGCCCTAAACCGGTTCCTCAGTGATTCGGAGTCAAAAAAGTATCTATACCATGTACTCACACGTGCATGGGATCTGCCTTGCCTGAACGTAAAATTTGTTATTGCATAATACAAACGAAGTAGATACGCTTCAAGCAATTTTAAGCTCCGAGGAGCGACCAAAATTTATGTGAATTAATAAAATACGTTTATAAGACAGGCAAGCATAAGCCCACCAAAATTTCAGTTACATGAACTGTTCCTTGAATCTTTTTGTGCATCGTTAGCTTTTCAAACTGCATATTGGATGGTAGTTGGTACCGTATGAATCGTCCCGTTCCTCACCATGTGTTGTACACGGGTCAGACCATTGTTTGTTAACATTTTCACTGAAGAAGTTGTTGTAAAAAACATAAATTTTTTAAAGATTTAATATACATTTTTTGAACTTTATATTGTCTTTTACTTGTGTTTTCTAACAAAATTTCCCTTTCAGATTTAATTTTAAGAGAGTGTTAAACAAACAGTGTTAGATTTATAGTGTTACGACGTCTTCCAATTGATACCATCAGAGCCGCAGTTAAGCATAAACGACAGTAAGTATGATTTATCCATTAATCTCCGTCTGAAACAGTCACTTTGAACCCTAAAAATTTTGTGAACGTAATATTTTTATTTAGTATTTAGAAAAGGTTGAGGAAAAAGAAAATTAATTTTTTCTTTTTCCTATTTTTTTCAATTTTTCTAAGTTTTTTCGAACAGAAAATACGTCCTTCAGACTTCCATCAAAAGCATGGATCGTTCACATGGCGCCCGAACAGGGACCATGCCGTCCCCAAACCCAACAAATCCTTTCTCATTCATGGCGGAAGACTCCGAGGGGTCGACCCCAAGAGAATTTTATGAGCGAGTCACCGCACCGCTCGTCGACGACGGTTCTAGAGGGATAGAACCACAGCGACTGTTTCCGGAGGGAGATAATGTTAATTTATCAGCTTCACAGCCACAAACTGCTTCGATGGAAAGTATGTTTCTGAAAATGGCAGAGGGCTTCGTGCAGGCGATACAGAACGTGTCGACCTGTACGCCCCATGAGAGACAAAGATGTCCGAACGTGACGTTCCATGGGCTTGATCATGAAGATCCAGAAGCATTTCTGAAAATTATGGAGGAATATTTCGACAGAGCTCGCATAAGCCACGACTATGATCGCCTCCATAACGTAACCGGCCAACTCAAGGGCGAAGCTCAACGATGGTCCGAACAATTTAGGACGTTGACTACTTCGTATGCCTTATTCAAGGAAAGATTCCTTACGAGATTTAATTCTCCCGACATACAGTCACGAGCTATTGCTCAACTGTATGCCGTCAAGCAAACGTCTTTAGACGACACGGCAGTGTTTATCACAAGGAAAACCTGTCTCTTCGATCGTATTGATCCCTTTAAATCCGAAGCCATCAGAGCTCGGGTCATCATGGACCAACTGCGTCCAGAAATTAGGTCACGCTTGAGAAGCAACCTAATTTCAAACACAGAGATGTTAATAGCAGCGGCTACTAACGTCGAGCGGGATTCAGCTGACGAACAGACGTCGCTAATCCAGCTTATTGATCAACGTCTGTCCCGCGCGTCTTACTATCGAGAGCCGGGACACATCAGTCAACAAAATTCTAGTAACAGGAGCAATGGAAGCCCAACTCCGACAGCACCGAGGGTGCATTTCAGAGAGGACGTATCTCGACAGGACGGTCCAGGCAGAGCGCCTGGTCGTCCTTTTTTTATGCCTAATTCTTCAAGCGGATCAGTGAATCCTGACCGCAGGCAAACTAATTTCAATGGCGGATCGGGGAAATTCCGAGTACCCGACCGACCGGCAACCCCGTGCCGATACTGTACAGACACAGTGCAGTGGCACTTCCATAGCCAATGCCCGAATAACCCGCATCTCAACAGGAGACCGGGAAACTTTCGAGGGGCCAGAGACCCAGGCCAGGGTCCATCTGCAAGATCCCCGGCACCACGGCCGAACCAAGGCGGCAGCAATGTCCAGTAATTTTTTCCAATACTCATGACCACTACGACGCTCCTCTGCACAAGACAAGAGAGTCAATAAATTATATGAGCGAAGCGTTCCCTTTGCCTCGTATAAAAGTTCAAATTAATGAACATGCGGTCGACGCACTGATCGATTCAGGCTCGACGCGAAACGTTATCCATCCGAGGATGTTGGATAATTTTAAAAATCTCACGACACGTCGATCATTTGCTATGGCGTGCGGAGATCGAATGGTGGACTCTCTTGGCACGACAAAATTACAAGTAATAATTTCAGGCACCTCTTTTGAAATTGATTTTCAAGTAATCGAAAATTTGAACGAAACGATAATATTAGGATCACCATTCTTATATATGAACAATGTCGCATATGATTATGGCCGAAAATGCCTATATGCTGGCACGGAAGAGCGTATTACCGTCTTCTGGAATCAAGCTTCTCAGAGGGAGAGACAGCAGGCAAAGCTTCCTGAAGAGCTTGTTATTAAAGACAAATTTCTACGGCCGCTGTTCGAAGAATTTGTCGATCTGTTCACTGCGGAACCGACTCAAGCAACCACAGTGACTGTTAAACACAAAATTACAGTAAAAGACACGAAACCATTTAATATCAGACCATATCCGATGTCTCCGAGTACTAAGAAAATCATGTACGACCAAATCGAAGAGATGTTGAAAGCTGGCGTCATCGAACCTAGCACTGCCCAATATAGTTCACCACCCGTGATAATAAAACGCTCGGACAAGAAACCACGATTTTGCATCGACTATCGCCATTTGAACGAAATAACTGAAGACGAGGCTTCCGTCTTACCAAAAATACACGAAAGTATTAAAGATTTAGGCAATTCGAAGATTTTTTCTGTGTTGGATTTAAAAAGTGGATATTGGCAAATACCGCTAGATGAAGCATCAAAAGATTTTTCGACTTTTACCACTCCTGATGGGGCAGCTTACAGATTTAATGTCATGCCTTTCGGCCTCAAGACAGCTCCCTGTACCTTTCAGAAATTCATGACAAAGGACGTTTTAACGGGTTACCTGCACCATTTCTGTAAAGTGTATTTAGATGATATAATCGTTTACAGCGTAAACGTGAAGGAGCATATGTCCCACTTGAGGTTAGTCTTTGAAAGACTACGTCTGCACAATCTGAAAGTGTCACCGGAAAAGTGTGTAATAGCGACGAATGAAATACAATATTTAGGCCATACAATTAGAACCGATACTTCCCAACCATTAGAAAAACATGTCTTACAAATTCAAAATTATCCCGTTCCAGCTACAAAAAAGCAGCTACAAAGTTTCCTAGGGCTTTGCAACTGGGTACGAGAATATCTACCAAATGTGGCGATGATCACGAAGCCACTAACGAGACTTCTTTCGAAGGAAAATCGTTTTCACTGGAACCATACATGCGATGAAGCGTTTAGAAAATTAAAAGAATTATTATCCGGACCGCTGGAACTCCATCGGCCGGATTTTTCACGTCAATTCATTTTGCAAACAGATGCATCCCTCCAAGGCCTTTCGGCCGTATTATATCAATTAGGCGACAACGGCGAGAAATATATAATTTCGTATGCAAGCAACACGTTATCTCCAGCAGAGAGACGTTACCACATAAACGAGCTGGAATGCTTGGCGGTGGTGAACTATATTAAAAAGTACAAGATGTACTTAGCAGACAAACCGTTCTTGGTGAAGACGGACAACAGGGCGTTACTTTGGTTAAACAAACATAAGGACGACAAAACAAAATTTACTCGATGGTCATTACTATTGCAAGAATATGCATTCAAAATTGAACACTGTCCAGGAAAGGAAAATTTATTAGCAGATTTTCTAAGTCGTAACCCACAAAATCAGTATGTCGAGACAGACGATGAAGAGGAAAGAATGTTCCTACCAAATTATAAGTGTCCAGAACGTATTTCTGTTTTAACGCACTCAGAAATATACGAAGATATCGTACAGGCTCAATTGAGTTCAAGAGATATTCAAGACAAGATCCGCCGTTGGAATGATCTATTTCAACAGGAACAACGTTCCGATGCGGATCTTATTTTTATGAAAAATTTTCACGTCCAAGACGATGTACTTTTTAAAGATTGCGATCGAAATTTTAAATTAATAGTTCCAAAGAGGAAAATTAAGGAATTGATTTACCATTATCATGACCGAGATGAAGCATGTCATCCAGGAAGAGACGAGACTCTCAGGAAAATAGCGAAACGCTACTATTTCAATAATATGGCCAGGATCGTAGGCAGATACATAAACGACTGTCTGATATGCCAGTCTGTAAAGACAAGACAAGCCCAACCCAATGCTCCACTTAGAAGTCATGCACCACAAAATGCATTTGAAACCTTGAGCGTCGACGTAATTGGCCCGCTGCAGAGGACTAGAGACGCCGAAAACAGATACATGATTATCGTCGAAGACGTTTTCAGTAAATGGATAGAGGCAAAGGCATACATTCAGGTCGACGGCAGAACGATAGCCAAATATATCGACGAAGAAATAGTAGCAAGATTCGGTGTCCCTCGGGTCATAATATCAGACAACGGTGGTCATTTCAATTCCGAATGGTACATCACATTTTGCGAAAGGAATGGTATCGAACGATACTTAATTCCGGCCTATCACCAACAGTCCAACCCCGTGGAACGACGGGTTCAGGAATGCAAGAAAATTTTAAAGACTCTTTTATTCAAAAAGCCAAACGACACTTGGGATCGCTACGTGCATCAAATGACATACATATTAAGAAATCGTAGGAACGCCGCTACAAATCAAACTCCTAGCATGGTCGTGTTAGGATATGATCCAGCCGAAAGAGGCGAATGGGATTTGTATGCCTGGAGGCAAGAAAGAGCCAAGCAACAAACGCTTCCACGATACGAGCGAATCAAGGAAGCCCGTCAGGCCCAACAAAATTACAAACAGAAATATGCGCCGAAAGAGGCCGTCACTCCGATCGTTTACAAAGTAGGAGACAGAGTCATGAGTAAGAGAAAAAAGAAGGTACATACCTTCACGCCGTCTTGGTCAGGCCCAACCAGAATTCTGAAGAAGTTTTCAGACGAGGTGTATCTCGTGCAAAAGGGAAATGTAACGACAAGAGTACATGTCGATGATTTGAGACCAGCCCCGCCAGAGGAGCACCAATTGGAAATCGAATCTTCCGATGAAGAAAATGCTAGTCCAGGCGGAACATCACTCGATGGAAATGATTCCCCGTTCTCAGACGATTCCACAGAACCTCCACCGCCGGAGCAAACGGTTGTACAAATCCATGCACCGCCACGAGATGCTTCCACTTCTGATTCCGAATCGAGTTCTGGAGATTCAATTATATTTTTATAACATTTTTCAACCTAGGCTAAGTTTTAACTTAGTGCTAGGTTTATTTTATATCAAAATTTCCATACCAACTTCTTGTCGTGTCAGGCAAGAGTTGGTATTTTTTTATGCATTTTTTACAAGTTATTTTCATTGGGGATATTGTATCGTCCATACAAATTTTCAAAATTCACTGCAGCAACTCTGACCGTGTCCGGCAGAGTTGGTAGTCCTCATATGTTCAAAACATATACATCTGTAAGCAGAGTCCGACCCAAAGGGTCCAAACAAATGTTCCATTGGCACGGCATGGAAAGACGACGACTCTGACGCAAGGGCGCGATTCAGACGAGTCTAGCAACTCAAGGGCGAGATGCCGCCACGTCTGCTGGAGGGGCAGATGCAACGATCCGACGGATGCAGATTCTGTCGCAGATTTCTCCCAAGAAGAGATTTTAATAAAAACTATTTCAATCAATATAAGTCAACAAAATTCAATGTTCCTATTCTCAAAGACGACGATGTGATATCGGTCGCAGATTTCTCCCAAGAAGAGAATTTTATCTACACGGAAAACATTTCAATCAATATAAGTCAACAAAATTCAGTGTTCCTATTCTCAAAGACGACGATATGTTATCGGTCGCAGATCCCCAGACGGGATGTAAACAAACATTTTACTAAAATTTTGTTTTATATTGTTTCATATAAACCGAGCAGAACCAATGTATAGCTGGAGCCAAGCAGTCCGAGGACCACCTAAGCTGTTCCAGAAGGCAGTTCGACACCGAAGGTGATCGACGAGGCATAGACACGAGGAGGAGCAGACGCAAGCCCGCATTAGTGGACGAACACTAAGAAAGATAAGTGCGTCGAAAGTGTTTGTGTTGTGTCATCGAGAATCCGAGGATTCTCGATTTTTTTCTTTTTTTTTTTTATGCCTTTTTCATATACAATGTTCAATTATTCAATCGAATGCTATGCATCGATATATGTTCAAAAATTTATCACCATTTTAGATTTGCATCTATGTTTTGTTCAGATAGGCCGGTCTGAACGATAACCGAATACAACACATGGGAGACTACATCCAATGATCCATTTTATTTTCAAACAAACAATTTACCAAACGTTACACAAAAAGATTCACGGAAAGGAGGGGAGTGTTAAAGAACGCTATAACCCCGATATACTTTTCGACGTTGTAACAAAATCCGACTTAGGAAATACTTCGTAAGAAAAGCGTGCTTCACGTAAAAACGCCGTGGAGGAGGTTTTTAATTCTTGGAAATATATTTTTGCTCTTCGGAGCGTTTTTTATGCCAAATTTTCGCTAACTCTTCGAGGAGCGTTAATTTGGTAAGTGTAGTAAATGTCGCTGCACAGGGACGTAATGTCGCCCCGACCACCCAATTTTAGAAAGTATCATAAAATTGGACTTGAACTTCCAAATTTCCAAGATTAAAAACCCTTTTACGAATCCACGTTGTCAAGCACTGCAACTCTTACGAAGTATTGAATATGAGGACAAGTTAGTCCAACGACTATTCAAAGTATATCGGAAGTTATAGCGAAAATAGCCCTTAGCGACATGGGACCCCCATCCTTTCCTAGCAGTCGGATTTGACGGGGAAATGATGTATTTTGACGGGGTTTGCCCTAAACCGGTTCCTCAGTGATTCGGAGTCAAAAAAGTATCTATACCATGTACTCACACGTGCATGGGATCTGCCTTGCCTGAACGTAAAATTTGTTATTGCATAATACAAACGAAGTAGATACGCTTCAAGCAATTTTAAGCTCCGAGGAGCGACCAAAATTTATGTGAATTAATAAAATACGTTTATAAGACAGGCAAGCATAAGCCCACCAAAATTTCAGTTACATGAACTGTTCCTTGAATCTTTTTGTGCATCGTTAGCTTTTCAAACTGCATATTGGATGGTAGTTGGTACCGTATGAATCGTCCCGTTCCTCACCATGTGTTGTACACGGGTCAGACCATTGTTTGTTAATATTTTCACTGAAGAAGTTGTTGTAAAAAACATAAATTTTTTAAAGATTTAATATACATTTTTTGAACTTTATATTGTCTTTTACTTGTGTTTTCTAACAAAATTTCCCTTTCAGATTTAATTTTAAGAGAGTGTTAAACAGACAGTGTTAGATTTATAGTGTTACGACGTCTTCCAATTGATACCATCAGAGCCGCAGTTAAGCATAAACGACAGTAAGTATGATTTATCCATTAATCTCCGTCTGAAACAGTCACTTTGAACCCTAAAAATTTTGTGAACGTAATATTTTTATTTAGTATTTAGAAAAGGTTGAGGAAAAAGAAAATTAATTTTTTCTTTTTCCTATTTTTTTCAATTTTTCTAAGTTTTTTCGAACAGAAAATACGTCCTTCAGACTTCCATCAAAAGCATGGATCGTTCACAATATGACGTGCCATGAGTGCGTTCAAAATAATTTTGTTCACATGAGTCCGAAATATAGACGTACCCCTCGTCTAATCGCTGACATATGTCATGCAATATCTGATAAATAAAATCTTGTTTATTTGGAATATTTCGATATAATTAAGCCAAAAGAAGAGCTACGCATTATAATCCTAAATATGGTAAGAAACCGTTGTTATGGGTTTTTACTGAGTTAATGAAATTCATAATATATCGAATGGATGCAAGTAGTTATTTATTTTAGGTAAAGACTATATGTTGATCTACTAATGAATAGAGATCATGAGAATATATTAAGTGGTTTTTAAAAAGATTTTTTAACATAAGTCTATTATATCCGGTGTTAGTTTATTTGTCAAATTTTGTATCCGGTAGAATATTTGACCATGGAAAAAACATTAAAACTAGCAACTTTATTAGTTCATATTTTAGTGCATAGGATACAAACTATATGATCAAAAATAAGTAATATGTTACAGTTGGAAAATTGTATCCAAAGAATTATAAAGGACAGGAATAATACTGACAAAGATAAACAGCAGCCAACACTTGTCTTATCTTATTTTAGGGATATTCCCAATCTTTGCTTGGCGTAAACTTTATTTTTAATTATTTATCAAAAACTGTAAAACATGGACTGCAAAAATAGCCTTATTTAAACAATAAAAAAGCCATTATGCGCTACATCTACTCAAGCATTAAGTGAGTGGATTCAGAATGTGTTAAAGGCATGTGGAATTGATACAAAGCTTTATATAGGATATTTATAGTGCAATGTAATTTGTTTTATTGAGTTTTGTTGGCAATTTGTTGGCAGGGAGTTAATAATTTTAATACGTGGCATTGGAAAACTGGCTGTAGTATTAGTAACTAGCATAAATTATACAGTATTATTATATTATATTTAATTATGTATCGGACTACTGTAAATTTGAAGATTGTTTGGCTAGCATTAGAAAGTGTTAATCAAATATTTGTGGAGAGGTATTGTTTAGATGTTAATAACGGAAAACAATACAAAATACGAGGTTAAGTTTAGATTGCATAGTCCTTTAAACATCTACATGGTGTTATAATTCGAGACGAGACTGCGAAATACAATTAATAGATCAGTCGACTTACCTGTAAAGAAGAATGATCTTAATTATATGAGCAGTCTCGTCGAAGGATTATAACAACCCTTTTAAAAAGTAAAATCCCAAATTCCAACCCGTGATAAAAGCAATCTAAACTTAAAATATTTTAAACCAGTGATGTATGTGATGAACAACGGCTGGGTGGTGGGAGTGTATACAGATGCGAACAGGGTAGCCACGCAGCCAGAATAGGATTCAAAAATTTTAATCTTTGAACGGCGTACGATTCGTGCAGCAAGCTACAACTGCATAGTGTTATAATCCTTCGACGAGGCTGCTCATATAATTAAGATCATTCTTTCTTACAGGTAAGTCGACTGATCTATTAATTATTGAAATAATTTCACAATGAGCTCCTTTTTCAGTAAAATAGCAATATCTTGTTTTCTAAAATAAAACATAGAAAATGTTATACCATTTTAGAAACTACATTAAATGACCAATTTTTTAAAATAATTTTCAGATCAACGTGATAATTTTTTACAGCATGAAGAGTCTAAGTTAGCTAATAAAAAAAATTTTTTTTTCCAAAGTTATGGCACTAATAATTTTATTCTGGGATGTGATCAATAGCACGGCTATTCAGAGTTGCGTAACAAAAATTATAATCTTAAAATATACAATTTTGTAACTGTAGCATCCGAAGAACTGATCTAAGGTGTCGATTTTCATGAAATTCATAAAAGTGCCAATATCTTAAAAACGAAGAACTTTTAACTAAGGTCATATTTTGATATTCCCGTAAGTCATGAGCTGGCCTATCAGCCTACCAAGGGATGACATTGGCTTTTGGGACACCCTGTATATCAACGAAAAATAGTATTTGAGATATTTTTGCTTATAATTAGCTAATTACGTTATCAACATAATGAAATATACAAGTTGTGCAATATGTGCATTCCAATTTAATTTTGAATCAGCCAAACAATTTGACTGAATTATATTTCGTATTTCCTGAATGGAAAATATAATGGTTTGTTTTTCATTATTCATATTCATTTGATTCGAATTAAATCACTGATACTTGATTTATTATTAAAGTGTTGTTTGTTCCCTCTAGCTGTACCTCAATTTTAGCAATATATAAAAATGTAATAACATCAGCGAATACAATGCTTTTCGTTGCTATTATATTTGGCGCAAAATCATTAATGTTTATAATAATATTATTATTATTAGTAAAAGTGGGGTCCTGTGACACATATTAATTTGGTTAATAAAAAATTGCGGTTAACAAAGTCAAAAGTTGTACTTAGATCTATTAAAGTGGCACCTGATATGTTATTGTTGTCTATTTCTGCTAAGACTGATTCTACAATTTTTATAATATTTAACATATTCTTCCTGTAACCATACTATTCATCATCAAATAAATTATTTATTTCAAAATATTTTATTATTCTGAATTTTAGGATGAATTCACATAATATTTGTGGTTACAAAATTAATGTCGCATTTTAACTAAAGCCTTTGCAAAATTCCATCCAATGCGTTAAAAATATTGATAAAATGTTTAAAGCTAATGAAATTCGGCAAATAATTCTATCAATTTCAGTTTTTTTTAAAAGTTGTATAGTGCCAGACTTTAATTTTCATGAAAGATTTTGGTCGATAATCGGCGCCGCTTAGGTTCCCATTTTGTTCAACAAAACAAGTTCATTCGGAGACTTACTTGGTATAATATAACTTTAAAGTGTATTTACGTTTGTTACTTCAATTTGCTATTACCTTTTTATTTCCCATGAAACATGTAGACCGGTTTTAAATTTGCAATGTAAGTACTGTTAGTATAAATCCAATATATTATTACAAATTATATCAAATAATTTATAGCATTTTTTCTTTCAATTTTTAGTAAAATAACCAAATTTGTTATGGTCTCTTTTTTATTCTAAAATTATTATTAGTAATAAAAAAAAACTATGAATACATAAATTGAGATTTGTTTTGGTATTAAATCGTATGTCCCTTGTTCGCAGCTATAAGAACTTGTCTCCTCTAGAAATACTTTCCAAAATAGATTAGTTATAATAGTAGCTAAGATTATTGCATATTTTTTATTTAAGTTTACTTAATTTAGTTGCTATTAAGTGTCTGAATACTGTTTCATGTTGTTCATGTTCCGTCCGGTTACAACAGTACAAATAGCACACAAAGTTGAATTGTTTAAGTTATCACTTATCTCTGGGATTACATATTTACCAAACAATAATAAGCATTTACATTAAATACTACTTGATATTCCAAACATATGGGAAGTTTGCAGACTCTTCAAATCTCTCATGTTTACAATTTAGGGTTAATTCCTTGGGGTACTATCCCTCCAAACACTAGCTCGCAGCCACAGCCAAGCATGCATTAACATTATTTACCTACTTAACTAGGCGGGATGTTAACGTACCGAATTTATTGCTGTAGCTTTATTGTTTGGCGAGAGTTAAAATTATATACGTGGTTTTATAACGTGTAGAGCCACAAGTGTGCACAAAAAATAATATTGCCATTAAACGTTGGTTCACAATTTACAATACCTCGCAAAATGTTGGCAGTAGCTAGAAAGATATGCTGTTATTTTTCATTGAATATAATTACAAGTTTTTAATAAAATGATGTACCGGGTGTTTTATGAAATTATATTGTACCATTTTTATGCAACATTCCTTCCAGATTTTCGTCAGATTTCGTTCTAAAAGGAATGAATACGTCTAAAATAGATGGAAAATATCTCTAAGGTCTTTGAACCCAAAAAAGTGGTTTTAAAAAGTCTGTCTACCGTCTGTGGTCGCAACTAGAGCCCAAACTACTGCATCGATTTAGTTGAAATTTTGCATGTGTATTCAAGATGGCCACACCTCGAGGAGAAAGCGTAAAATCGATCCTAGCTCAAATGTGGGGGGACTAAACCCCTAAAAACAGGAAAAAATATAGAAAATAATTTTGTTCTCTAAAACGGCTCTAAAGATTTTGGTTAAATTTGATACATGGACGCTCCCATAGTGCCGATATGAAATGACATGACCAGTTGCTCTTAGAAAATAAAGGGAAGCTGAGGGGGGGGGGTTGAGTTTTAAATAATTTCTTAATTTTTAACATCAGGTAACATGTACTGGTTACCGTTTGTACTGTTAAAGAACACGCCAAAACTCTCGATAAACTTTTTCGAAACTGTAACAGAATCCGACTGAAAAGCGTGCTTCACTTAAAAATACCATTGGAAGAGGTTTTTATATTTTAAATCATATTTTCGCTCTACGGAGCGTTTTTTTTGCAAAAATTTCAGAAACTCGTCAAGGAGTGTAATTTTATAAAGTGTAATAAATGTCGCTGTACGGGGACGTAATGTCGCCCCGACCACCAAAATTTAGAAAGTGTAACTAAAATCGATTTCGGAAATTTCAAAATTAAAAACCCTTTTACGAATCCACGTTGTGCAGCACTGCAACTCATGAGTTGTGTTAAATATGAGGACAAGTTAATCCAGTATCTAGTCAAAGTATATCGAGAGTTTTAGCGAGAATAGCCTTTAGCGACAATGGTGCCCTATCTTTTTCTAGCAGTCGATTTTGACAGGAAAAAGATGGGTTTTAACGGGATTTGCCCTAAACCGGTTCATCAGTGATTCGGTGTCAGAAAAGTATAGCTACCATGTACTCACATGTGCATGGGACCGCCTTGCCTGAACGTATGAATTTATAATTGCTACAATATAATTCAAAGTCGTTGCGATTCAAGCATTTTTAAGCTCTGAGGAGCGAACCAAATTATTATTGAACTGATAATACGTAAACAGACAGGCAAGCAAAAGCCCACCAAAAATTTTGAACTTTGAACTTTTCTTGAATCTTTTTGTGTAATCGTTAGCTATAAACCGCATATTGGATTGTAGTTGGTACATTATAAGTCGTTCTGTTCCTCACCATGTGCTGTACACGGGCCAGACTCTAGTTTGTCGATACATTTTTCGTGAAGTTTTTGTAAAACATGTTTTTTTAAGAGATTTAATATACATTTTTTGAACTTTATATTGTCTTTTTCTTTTGTTTTCAAAATTCCTTTTCAGGTTTAATTTTAAGAAAGTGTTAGTACTTACTGTGTTAGATTTATAGTGTTACGAGGTAGGAAATAAATTAGCAAATAAAATTCATTCTCCAAACAAAATTTTTCCGATCGTAACAACCAAAAATTCTTTTTTCCTTGCCCCTGTAGATGATAAGGAAATAGTAGAACTCATAAAATAATTAAAAAGTAACAAAACCCCCGGAATTGACGGTATAACGTCAGAAATGTTAAAAGAAACAATAAATATAATTACACCACTACTAGTCAGCCTTATAAATAAAATATTTCAATCCGGAGTATGTCCATCCAACTTCAAAATTTCTATAATCAAACCTCTATATAAAAAGGGTGAAAAAAATCTAATGGAAAACTACCGACCTATATCTTTGACATCTAATATCGCAAAAATATTTGAAAAATCCTTTAAAAAAAGGTTAGTGCAATACCTCAATAAATTTAAGTTGCTCTCAAAAAACCAATATGGATTTAGAGAAAAAACTTCAACAAGTCATGCTAGAACTTACCTGACTAAAAAATTTTATGAATGTTTAGATAATAATACACCATCACTTTGTGTATTTATAGATCTGGAAAAGGCCTTTGATACAATTAGTCATAAAACAATACTTAGAAAAATAAAAAATTTTCGTATTAGAGGTCTTTGTCACAATTTATTGAAAAGTTATTTAGATAAAAGAACACAAGTTGTAAAAATAGGTAATCACACAAGCGAGACAAGAAACGCGCTCTATGGTCTCCCACAAGGCACGGTTCTAGCACCAATTTTATTTATTGTGTACCTAAATGACATATTCAGTTTAAATATTAAGGGAGATGTAGTATCATTTGCAGATGACACAGCCATTTCCTTCAAAGGAAAGTCATGGGAGGATGTGAAAAGAATATTTGAAATGGAATTAAAAGCGATAAAAGACTGGTTTGATGAAAATACTTTGACTCTAAATATCACAAAAACAAAATATTTGCCATTCTGTTTCTATAAAAATAATTTACCACTATTCACTGAAATAAATATTGTGAACACGAATCTGGTCATAAACACATGTGCAAACATTAATTACCTTGGAATAACATTAGATTCTCACTTAAAGTGGAATCACCATATCACAAACACTATTAAAAAACTAAGATCTTTACTATACAGATTTGAAAAACTAAAAGAAACACTGAACGAAAAACATATTAAAATCATATACTATGGAATGATAGAATCGATTCTGAAATATGGTATAATAGTCTGGGGAGGAGCAAATAAAACTAATATTAGGCCATTAATAATAATCCAAAAAATGTATCAAAAAATCTTATACGGAAAACCCAACCTGTATCCTTCGGAACTACTTTACAAAGAGTCGGAAATGCTAAATATACGCGAGTTATATTCGCATTGTTTATTAATCCAACAATACAAAGCTCACTCGGAATCAACACTCGTGGATCATATTTACAACACAAGAGGGAAAGAGAAAACAAGTAAAGGTTACAGTTGCACAAAAAACTATAGGAACTAAATGTTTTACCTACTTAGGTCCCAGACTTTACAACAAGCTCCCGGAAAGTATTAAGCAAATCAAATCAATAATAAAATATAAAAGAGAAGTGAAAAAATGGATGATGAACTTAAAATACACTCTAATAGATATATTTATAGATACTGGAAATTTTCTAAACTTTTAGGTTATAAATAATTTTATATATCTCATAAGACTTTATTTTTTATGAATTTAGCACATAATTTAAATATTCAAGATTCACCCTGTTACAGTACAATTCTGAAATAAATGTAATACGTGCTACCTAAACTACTTAAACAAATAAAAATTATATAACACGGGTCTATTATCCTTTGCATTCAGGTACCTAGGAACCTTCACAAAGGAAAATATATCTCCTTAGCACGTACCTACACATTTATTTACATATTAGTGAAACTACCCATTGCTCTCAGACTCGACTGAATCTATGCAATTACCCATTTATTTATTTATATGATTACACTTATTAAAATTAAAACTAATTATTGTAATTCTCTGTTAAGCCGTATAAATAAATAAATTTTCTATTCTATTCTATTCTATTCTATTCTATTCTAATTGGTACTATCAGTGAAGCAGTTAAGCATAAATGAACAGTAAGTATAAATTTTGTATTATTCTCTGTCTGAAACAGTCGTTTTTAACTCTTTTTGTGAACGTTTAATATTCATTTTTGGAAAATATAATAGAAGTCCTTCAGACGCGAAAAGATGGATCGTTCACAGTATCCAAGAAATACCGGGAGGGAAGTTGCGGGGAGGCAAAAATTTAAGTAATTTTCCTCTAAAACGATTCTAACGATTTTGATTAAATTTGGCACATGAACACTTCCCTAATATCGGTACGAAATGACATGACCAATGGCTCCTAGAAAATGCAGGGAGGGAAGCTGTGAGGGCTGAGTTTTAAATAATTTCATAATTTCTTGTTCTAAAACGCATCTAACAATATTAATGAACATTAACACATGAATACTGTAGTAGTAGCATAAGGTAACATGACCAGTTACACCTAAGGGATCGTTTACACAGTGCGAGTTGGCATGAGAGTTGGGACGGCAAGTTACTGCATGCCAGCTTCTGTCATCATTTAAACGGATCATACGAGTTACTGTCTATGCGAGTTGGTCAACAACTGTCATGCGAGTTACTCCAAGAATTTTTGTTTTTACTGGCCACTCGCCTTCCCCCACTATATTGTAAGCCAGTAGTTCACATCCTACTAGCATCGTTTGAACGCAGAGCTCAGTAACTCGCTAGACAGTGTATAGTAATAGCGCATGATATTTATTTTTTATTATGGATGGAATTTTTATTTATATATTTTTTTATTATGGAACAAGACGTATTACTTTGCGGATCATAATTTCTCGCCGTTCAGACATAGCTGATTTGCTATAACACACCAGATCTGGGCGGCGGTTCCACGGTCAGCTACTGTCTACTGGCTGGTCAGAAACTCGCACCATGTAAACGATTCCTTAGAAATGGAGGGAGGGAGATCGCGGGGTGCAAGGAGTTAAAACAAAATGTTTTAAATTTCAACAAGATTGGTTGAGAAGAAACAGAGATTTCACGATGAAAAAATTTGATGCTGAATTTGATGATGATTTGATTTGGGTACATTAGTTCGGTTGTAAATATTCCGAAGTTGTAATATATATATCATCATAATAATTAATATTGTTTTTCTTCGTATGCTTATCAAAATTAACCATATTTTAAAGATGGCTGGCTAAGTCGGGAGTCAGTATGTAGTGAGAGAACGCTACATATATTCCCCCTGCGAAATAAAATCAACCTGGCAAAGACTCAATAGTAAACCTAAATTTCTTAAAACTAGTGTTGACAGGATGATCCATAATGTCGTTCAACAA
Source organism: Leptura quadrifasciata (assembly GCA_963675555.1). NCBI lineage: Eukaryota > Metazoa > Arthropoda > Insecta > Coleoptera > Cerambycidae > Leptura > Leptura quadrifasciata. Next base: position 116,014,417 of record OY776675.1, on the reverse strand, counting down.
GTACGCAGGCTTAACTCTATCCAAATTGACAGTAAGGTTCTTCCCGCGAATAAGAACCGAAATGATTTTGATTGTTCGAAAGACAACACGGAAAGGTCCCTCGTACAAAGAGGTACAACATGACTTAAGTCTGTCTTGGAGGATAAAATCGTAATCACAAGTCGATATATCAGGACTGACAAAAAAAAATTGTGAAGCATTATGTCTGGGCTTAGTGAAGTTTAAATTGCCAAAATATGTATGCAATTTTGAAATGAATGTAGAAACTGGAGTATCAACATGTGGTTTAATAAAAAAATTGTGAGTGAGACGTAAAATCTGACCACAAACGAGTTCGGCAGATGAACAAAATAAATCATCTTTAAAATGATTGGTAATTCATCGTACCAGTGAAGCGAGTTGGACCTGTCTAACAATGCTGTTTTAAGAGTTCGGTGAAATCGCTCCACCATACCGTTACTTTGGGGGTGATACTTGGCCGAATTAATTCGATGGAAACCTAAAGACTTGGAAAACTCATGAAATAAGTTTGACTCAAAATGAGCTCCTTGATCAGTAGTGACTGTCAAAGAAATGCCAAAATGGCAAATGTAATTTTGAAACAATGTTCTAGCGACAGTTTCTGCAGAAAGATTATTTAAAAGATATGCTTCTGACCAACGAGTGAATCGATCGATAATCGTAAGAATATAGGAGCATGGACAAACTAAATCAATATGTATATGTTCGAAACGAGCTTTGGGGACTGAGAAATTTGATATTGGAGTTTTAATGTATTTATTTATTTTTTAAGTTTGACCAAATACAGTTTGAATTCATTTTAGGCCAGAAGTCATTGGAAGTAACAAGTTTTGGCACGAATTCCTGGATGAGTCAAATTATGAAAGGCGTCAAAAATTGGACGTCGCAAAGACTTTGGAACGTATGGCCGACATTTAGAATTAAAAATATCACATCAAATCCTGTCTTCAGAGCTGGGAATTAAAATTTGTTGTAAATTGTATTTACATTGTTTGTGTGTAATGGGGTAGTGAAGCGCAAGTTATAGCCTCTCCTACTCAATTGTTAACCTCACCTTCACGATGAGTTCAATTTGAACTTGGTGCACCCTGTTTTCACTAACGAGGCTCTAACGACCGAGTAAGGGCGGAATAACCCTTACCTTTTGCCGTGAGCACATCCACCTTCTCACGAAGAGTGCGGTAAAAATAACCCACCGCACACAAAGGTTGCTTTTGGAATCGTTTGGTTACCCCATCGTCGCAGTCTCCTTCTGTGCCATGGGACCACACCACTCGCCTTCCGCAACCGAGCTGGTCAGTTGCATACCTGCTCCAGCTAAAACTTCAAATGCAGCTTCGTTTTCAGTCGATTAAGGCTTTAAAAAAAATGATGGAGCGTTCAAGTGGGACAAAATCATCCGGAGGTAAAATACCCTCCCGATCGGATCTCCGGGGGAGGGTACCCACAGGGACACATCATCGAATGTCGAAGAAACACCGACAAGTTAAATCCAACAAAACTAATTCTTTCATCTACGGCGCTTGGAATGTTCGTACTTTGAACGACAGCACTCGCACCGATCGGCCTGAAAGAAGAACTGCTCTAATTGATAGAGAACTTCACCGACTCAATGTTGACGTTGCAGCTCTCAGCGAAACTCGATTTTTGGAGGAAGGCTCTCTCACAGAAAAGTACTACACCTTCTATTGGAAAGGTCTTCCCACCAATTCAAGAAGACAACATGGAGTAGGATTTGCCGTTCGGAATCAACTTGTATCCAACTTAACACAAGTACCACAAGGCCTATCCGAGCGTCTAATGCTGCTACGCTATGAGCTATCAGATGGCAACGCGGTAAATCTAATAAGCGCCTACGCTCCCACTCTGGATGCAAGTCACGAAACCAAGGAAAGCTTCTATCAACAGCTGGAAGAAACCCTCTGTAGAATACCTAAAACGGAACGACTCGTTATTCTTGGCGATTTTAACGCTAGAGTAGGGAGAGATGCAGACACCTGGCCAGGCATCATAGGCAAGAACGGTTTAGGCAACATGAACGCTAACGGTCAACTACTCCTAACTAAATGCGCCGAACATGATTTAGTTATAACAAACACCATTTTCCGACAAAAGGATAAATTTAAAGGCACCTGGCGTCACCCCAGATCAGGTCACTGGCATCTACTGGACTATGTTATCGTACGTAGGAAGCATCTCAAGGACGTCCAAATTACAAAGGCGCGCATTGATAGCGAATGTTGGACCGATCATCGTCCTGTTGTTTCTAAAATGAAAATTGTTATGAGACCCAAACACCGAAGAACTCAAGTAAAACGTAGACGCCGTCTCTGTATTAGTAAATTGCGTGACCAACAAACCGTCGAACAGCTAAAGCAAAAAGTTCAAGAGAATTTGAGTGCACTAGGAGAAACCAATTCTGTAGATGTCGCTGCTACCTGGACACAAATTAAAGACAGTTTAAAAAGTGCGAGTGAGGAAATTCTTGGCACTGCAGCAAGTAAAAAACAGGAGGACTGGTTCAATGATAATGAAGCTTTTATACAAGAACTTCTTGACCGCAAACATATTGCCTTCCAAAACGCTATCAACCACCCTAACGACTCATCAAAAGCAGAAGCTTTTACCCAATCTAAGTATGAAACGCAACGCGAAATCAGAAGAATAAAGAACGAGTGGTGGGCAAGCAAGGCCAGAGAAATTCAAAGGTACGCCGATTCACACGACTACAGGAATTTCTTTCAAGGAGTAAAAGCAGTGTACGGCCCCAGTCGGAAAAATATGTGCCCTATTAAAGATTTAAATGGAAATCTCCTCAAAGAAGACCAGGAAATAAGAGCCCGTTGGAAAGAACACTACTCTAACATTCTTAACCAGCAAAGTCAAGCCGATCACGATATTATAAATCTTATCCCTCAATATGACACCTTCGAAGACTTAGATAAACCACTAACAACGGAAGAGATCTTAACCGCCATTGGGCAGCTAAAAAATAACAAATCTCCCGGCGCCGACTCACTCCCAGCTGAGATCTTTAAAGCTGTGTCGTCAGAGCTCATACCCCACCTCAAAAAACTGTTTGATGTCGTGTGGGAAAGTGGTCAAGCTCCGCAGGAGTTTCGTGATACACTTTTAATCAACCTCTTCAAAAACAAAGGGAGCGCTGCGGACTGTGGAAATTACAGGGGTATAGCTCTCCTGGCTGTTGGAGGGAAGATACTCACTAAAGCGATGGCAAATAGGCTAACACCTGTTATGGAAAAGTTACTTCCTGAAACACAGAGTGGCTTTAGACCAAACCGAGGCACATCGGACCTAATCTTCACACTTAAACAGCTTCAAGAAAAAGCACTCGAACATCAAGGAGAAATTCACATGGCCTTCATTGATTTAACCAAGGCGTTTGACTCGGTGGACAGGGAAGTGCTCTGGAAAATTATGCTCCGCTTAGGTATCCCTAGAAAATTTGTGGAAGTATGTCGCAGTCTACATACAAACAACAACGCCCAGGTTATGTATAATAATGAGGCAACCGAACCTTTCCAAACCCTCACTGGAGTTAGGCAGGGATGTGTCCTGGCACCCCTACTCTTTAATTTGTTTACCACTGCTCTAACAATTATTGTTGACAACAAATTGACAGTCAGAGGAATAGGTCTCAGATACCGTTTTGATGGCGGCCTCTTTAACATAGGGCGCTTTAGAGCTTTCACGAAGACACGCACAAGATTCATTTGTGATCTCCAGTATGCGGATGACTGTGCACTTTTAGCCTCTACGCCGGAAGAGCTTCAAGAACTTTTAGATGTGTATGCCCAGAGCTATGATTCCTTGGGACTTAAAATCAACATTGGAAAGACTAAGATTATGTCAACTCCTCATCAAGTGAACCAAATAGACATTATACTTAACGGAAATTCTCTTGAAGTGGTGGATCAGTTCAATTACTTAGGCAACGTTGTTAATGACAAAGCAAACATGGACAGCGAGATTCGTAATAGAATTAACGCTGCATCTAGAGCGCTCTGGGGATTTAGAGAGAGAGTATTTGACAACCACGACCTTGCTTTGTCAACGAAAATGGCTGTCTACAGAGCAGTTGTCATTCCAACACTGCTATATGGATGTGAAAGCTGGGTCACTTACCGTCGTCATGTGAAAGACTTAGAACGTTTTCAGCAAAGACACCTCAGAAGTATGATGAAAATCCGTTGGTTCCATCACATATCAAACGTGGAAGTACTCAGGAGAACAAACAGCCTTCCAATTGAGGTGCTTATTTCAAGAGCACGCCTAAGATGGGCAGGTCATGTTCATCGTATGCATGATAACCGCCTTCCTAAATGTACACTTATGGTGAATTGCTAAGCGGTAGAAGAAAGCGTGGCGGTCAACGAAAGAGGTTCAAAGACGCTCTCCATGAAAATCTAAAATCCTGCGGTATTGCAGACGAGCAATGGGAACAACTTGCAGCGGACAGAACCGAATGGCGGGGGGTTGTGGCCAGCTATCAAGGAAATGTTGCTGCAAGAAGGCCGAATCCAAGACCTAACCAGGTCTATGTTTGTCCTGACTGCGGTCGACATGTGCTCTCCCGAATTGGCCTCTATAGCCATAGTCGTGTGCACCGTAGATGAATGGGAATTACAATAGACTACACCTTTTACTCGGACTCGAGTAACGGCTAATAATAATTGTTTACTTAAATTAGATTGATTATTAATTAAAGACGTAAGCTCACAATCTTTTAATTGGGCATTAATAAGTGATTTTAAATTGAAACAATCTGATAAGGTAGGTGGAAAATAATGTGATTTAATCGAAGATACATCGTGTTAAGGTATCCGTAGTGACATTGTCTTTTCCTGATAAATGGCGTATGTCATTAGTAAATTGCGCAGTAAATTCTAGATGCCTAGTCTGACGCGGAGTCTTCTCGTAAGAAGTGCCCTATCCAAAGGTTTATGATCTGTATAACAAATAAAATGACGTCCCTCTAATAAAAATCGAAAATACTTAATTACTGTGTAAAGAGATAAAAGCTCTTTATTGAATGTAGAATAACGTTTTTGTGCGTCGTTTAACTTTCGAGAAAAAATGCCACTAGGGTGACAACATTACTAGTTTGCCGTTCTAAAACTGCACCCATGGCTATGTTCAAACTATCTACAGATAAAGTAAGTATAACGTTATCATTGTAATCTGTATGCAAAAGAATAATTGCATTAATTATGCTTTGCTTAGCTAAAATGAAACTACTGATACATTCTGTTGGTCAAGACTCGATATCCTTAATTTTATCTTTTGCTTAATTGAGTACTGAAAATATGAAGTGGTGCTAATGTATCCACGAAATGAGGAACAAAATGATGACAATAATTTACCATGCCAATGAAGCGTTGTAATGGTTTAAGCGTCGATGATTTTGGAAAATTATTAATAAAGTCAATTCGCCCAGTGGTAGGTGAAATTCCATCAGCAGAAATTTGGTGTCCTAGGAAATCTAATGCATTTTGAAGGTTTGATATTATTGATACCAAAATCTTCAAGGTGGTTAAAAACGGTTTGTAAGTGAACCAAATGTTCATCATGATTTTTACTTACTATCAAAATATCATCGAAATAAAGGAAAATGAATGATAGATCTTTTAAAATTTCATTCATGAATCTTTGAAAAGTTTGACCAGCGTTCCGCAAACCAAACGGCATTCTAAGAAATTCAAAAAGACCAAAAGGAGTGATTAGGAGAGAAATTTCGTGATCGAGATCGATTCTGACAATTTGTACAACCATGTATTTTTTCAATATTGGTTGCAGTTGACGGATGGTTAAAAAAATCTCTACTAGGGAAAGAATTGGTTTTAATTATAGAAACTTGCATCTCCAAAGTTTTTTTGATTTCAGGACATTTGATTAGAGGTATGGTTAAAATTTATTTCTAATGAGTTCAAACGAGTTAATACATCTTTTAGATCAGTTGTTGAATTTAGATTTGAGGGTCGTTGATTAACCTGAGACACGATAGGGATTTGACAGGCCTCCCAGACTTTGTCAGTAATATCAATGATGTCTTCAATTTTCGTTTTCCCAATAGCTTTATAAATGGGTTTAAGTAGCCTACATTGCCAACATTTGATAAGCTGTAACTGTACATAACATGTGGCGATAAAAATCGGACGGTTTACGTTCGCCCATCTGCGAACCGGTTAATATATCGTCAAGCCCTCTTTCTTCGCTGAAGATAAATGGGACAAAATTGTTGAACGTAGATTAGGATACAAATTTTGCTCGAGTAGTCGTTGCATAACGTCGTAAATGATATCCACTACTTCCATAGGAAGACTAGATATGGGAGCGTAATACTTTTTCCGATCGTTAGTGATTCGAGCAACATTGAACAGCGAGTCAATTTATGAAAACCGCATATCTGGACGTGATGTCCAAAAAGGTGGTAATTTAATAAGCAGCAAAATTTTGATTGATTTGAGTTAATTCTGCGTCTTGATCAACCATTATGTAATTTTGTTTGAATATATATGGAATTTATATAAAAAACTAAAGTGATTCTTTGGCAGTAAGTCGAAAAAAATGCAGAGGAAATATAAATAATGGGCTTACACTATTCTGGGATGGTTATCTTCAAACTTGATGTTGGAAATCTACTGGGACACGGCGTTCGATCAGACGGGAACTTTGGGTTAATCAGACTTGGAAATAGCTGGGTATGAATTTTTTTCTATCATCCAGGACTTCGTGAATAAATATTCACGTCTACGATGATCCTGTGAGATGTGGCAACTGCAGGAAAATCAGCAGTGGCATCGATGTATACTGGAAACTTAAAAAGTGTTAGGTATATATGTTATATTAGAAATATACTATGATATATAATATTATCGAGACAGGCTTAACCTTCTCAAACATATCGTATTACATACTGCGTAACAGCTCTTCTCAATAACCGCTCACGCTGCATGAGCATTGTATTTCAATTCTAAGTAATCCTGATTGTGCTGAATCAGCAACACTGTTTCCTTTGTTCTCAAAACATTATAAATATTACCAACAACCTTTTTGTAATCAGTCTTAAACTCATGTTCGAATAAATCACTTCAAAATTATTATTGTTATTATTATAGAGTCAACGTTGACTCCAGTGTTAAACTAAATAAATGTTTTTAAAAAGTTAAATCTACAATCCACTATCTAACATTGGCGCAGTCGTGGCGGATCTGAAAAACACACAGTTCGGGAGCCTAACCAGTAGCAAACATATCCGAGGGAACAAGGAGTCCATCTGAAAAAGGTGCCTAACCGGACGAAAAGAGCTTCTGGAACAAGGAGAACTTCTTAGCTGTAGTGGTGGATCCCAATCCTTTGTTCAGAAGAACCTACATTATTCTCAAACGCACAGAAGCGAAACAATAATAATTATCAAGAAATACAAGCAAAGCAACATTTCAAATCAACACGATTCAACAATTAGCAAGTAAGAATTTCATCCCGTCCCATCGTTGGTGTCTTCGGCATCAAAGGCAACCCTGTGGAAGGAACACCCAGTGACGCCCCTGGCAGAGAGAGACCTTTGGTGAAGCTAAGCTCACGAAGTCGCATTCAACTGGACCACGAGGAATGAAAAATTTAGGGTAAGTCATTTTTGAATCGTCTCGCAATTATTGATTTTCAACGACATAATTTTACATTATATTTTATTAAAATACATTGCATTGCTACATACAGTTCTAATATCTAAAATAGTAATTTTATTTAAACTTGAAACAAAATATCTTGATTATAATTTGTGTGACCTATATAAATAACCGTAATCATACACTGTTCCTATCGTAACATTATTTTTATGGTAATATCATATACTCCTCAAGTGCGAATTTATCTAATTAACTACAATCACATACCATTTTTATCTTAACATTATTTTTATCATAATATCATATATCATATAAAGGTTAAGTTTACGCCTTACTTTACTGTGAAATAAAATAAAACCCACATGTTCTATACTGTTTAAATGCACATTAGTATATAAAATTTCAGTGACATTATTCCCAACTAAAAACACTTTTTAAATTAATCCAATTATCCTTGTAATTAAATTTTGAAATATTATAAAATAAACAGCACATTGTTTTACATATAATAAAAAATTGCCAATTATCAGTAGCGTACTAGCTCAAATTGAAAAGGTGTTTTAAGTTATTCGATTATCTAAATAATATAAATAAAATGGCTACAAACGTAAGCAATTCCAATGCAAACAATTCAATCACGGCGAACGAAACAATAAATATTGAACCTTATAGGTTAAGCGAAATATTTTCCATAGTGCCCGAATTTGACGGCAACCCCATATTCTTGCAAACATTTATTTCAGCTTGCATAACCGCTCAGGGTATCGCTGTTGATGATCAGCGCGTCTTATTAACGCTTCACATAAAAAATAAATTACGCGGAAAAGCCGCAGAATTAATAAATTCCCGAAACCCTACTACATGGGCAGAAATCAAAAGCTTACTTGAAGCTCATTTTGGTGATTCTCGTGACCTGACAGCACTAATTCAGGATCTACAGAGGATTCGCCAATCATCTAACGAAACTGCATTGGTATTTGTATCTAGGTTGCAGACACACAACGCGAAAATGCACGCCGCTATACAAAAACAAACTCTAACCCTTGAAGAAAAAACGGCTCAATCAAATTTGATTGAAAACATGACATTGACCACTCTATTGACCGGGTTAGAACCCAAATTAGGCCAAATCATTAGGGCTGGTAATCCTAGCAACATGCTAGATGCCATAAACAGGATCAAACGAGAACTACAGTTGTCATATTTCGAATCACAAAAATTTTCCATTAAGGCCCCAATCAAAAACCCTGTCCAAAATGTTCAAAGACGCCTAAATTCTCATCAATTCTGCACATTCTGCAGAAGAAATGGGCACCATGTTAACGAATGCCGCACAAGGCAAAATTATCAGTCCCCATCTCCCAATTTCACAACAAATGCTTATTCTAATCAAGCACAGCCTCCAAGGCCACATTTCCAAAGTACATATAATCATAGACCACAAAACTTCTCTAACCAGCAACAAAATTATTCTCAACAGAACAGGCCCTCAGCTATCAGGCCAAATCCAAACTTCAACCAGCAGAGACCTTCTGCCATTCAGCCAAACCCAAATTTCAACAGGTTCAATCAACAAAAAACGCATCATTTGAACCAAGAATTTTACGATAGCTCAAATCAATATGAAGACTATTCCGCAAGTTATTCTCCCAATTACCAATACCAAAATAATTTCGAAATTAATGAAAACAATTATGATTACGATTTTGGAACCCAACAATGTGAGAATTATACTGCTAATTCTCAACTCCAACAGTACGAGAATTATACTGCTAATTCTCAATCTCAACAGCACGAGGATTATACTGCTAATCCTCCGGATTTTTGCATAGGCCCGGAGTATTCCACGAGTACTCCAACACAGCAAACGGACGAACTAGACCAAATTTCTCGCCAAGTCCAAGCGATAAACCTCCAGGACAGTTTCGACCCAAACCTGAACTTCCCGGAAAACCAATTCATGTAAAAACACCCCGCTACAAACTAAATGTCGTAAATTCCAAAAATCTATTTTACATAAAAGACTTCACAAATCGTTTCAAAATTCTTGTCGACTCAGGTGCAGGTATTTCTGTATTTAAAACCAAAACAGCGGAAAGGTACAAACAAAGATATCCTGAAAACGTAATTATACAGGGTATAACAGATGAAAAAATTAATATCACCGAATCTGTACTAATACCATTCAATATAAATGACCCATACAAGGTTTATGTTCACGACCTAGATATAGAATTCGATGGACTATTAGGTGCAGACTTTTTAAAATATTATAAGTGTCATGTGGACTTTGAAAATAATCAACTTATTACCAACTTTAAAACCGTACCACTATTTGAGGTGACTGAGGTAACATCAATCAGGAACCACAATAATTCTAACGAAAACAATAATACAGGTATTAGAATTTCAAACCCAAATTTAAATGTTAAAAACCAAACTGTAATTTCTATCGAACCACGCACAGAAAAGATTTTTAAACTTAAATGCAATTTACAAAATACCGAAGCTATACTAATAGCCCAGGAAAATGAAAAGGTACGTTTACCGAATGCCATTGTCAAAATAGACAACAATGGTGAATTTTTGACAACGATAATAAACGCAAACGCGATTCCAAAAACAATACATTTCTCGGATCTTAAACTTGAACCCGTTCAAAAATTTAGATCAATATTTAACGTAAATCTTCAAAATCCGGATTCCCAATACATAGACCGAAACTACGAAATAAAAAATCAATTACGCTTAGACCACTTGAACGATGAGGAGAGTGAATTAATTACTCAACTCTGTTTAGACTTTTCAGACATATTTTATCTAGAAGGTGACAACTTGACATTTACCAACGAAATCAAGCATTCAATAGACACTAACGATTCTAAACCAATTTTCACTAAATCTTATCGTTACCCCCAAATTCACAAAAAAGAAGTAAAATCACAAGTTTCCAAAATGCTCGACCAAGGCATTATCCAGCCTTCAATTTCTCCCTGGTCCTCCCCAGTTTGGGTAGTCCCCAAAAAACTAGACGCTTCTGGTAAAAAGAAATGGCGCGTCGTAGTTGACTATCGAAAATTAAACGAAGTAACAATAGGTGATAAATATCCTCTACCTAACATTTCCGACCTTTTAGATCAATTAGGCAAATGCCAATATTTCACAACGTTAGACTTGGCCTCTGGCTTCCACCAAATTGAAATCGATCCTAAGGACATCCAAAAAACAGCTTTCACGGTAGAGAATGGCCACTACGAATTTGTACGTATGCCATTCGGTCTAAAAAATGCTCCATCCACTTTCCAGAGGGTCATGGACAATATTTTATTAGGCATCCAAAATGAACGCTGTCTCGTCTACATGGACGATATTATTATTTATTCCCCTACTATCCATGAACATATTTCTCGACTAACAGAAGTCTTCAAACGTTTACAGAAAGCCAATCTCAAAATTCAGCCAGACAAATGCGAATTCCTTCGCAAAGAAGTCGCCTATTTAGGACATCTTATTACAAAGGATGGTGTAAAACCGAACCCTGCCAAAGTCGAAGCAATTCTAAATTTTCCTCAACCCAAAAATCAGAAAGAAATTAAATCTTTTCTAGGTCTAGCAGGCTACTATAGACGCTTCATTCCTAATTTTTCCAAAATTTCAAAACCCTTGACTAAATTGCTACAAAAAGATACACCTTTTAATTTCGACAATGACTGTACAAACTCATTCGAAACCCTAAAACAAACTTTGACAACTACCCCGATATTGATCTACCCTAACTTTGATGAACCTTTTGTCCTAACTACAGACGCTAGTGCATTTGCAATAGGTTCTGTACTTTCACAAGGAAGTATAGGAAAAGATTTGCCGATCGCGTACGCATCTCGAACTTTATGCAGCGCGGAAACCAAGTATTCAACCATTGAGCGTGAACTTTTATCTTTGGTCTGGAGTGTAAAGCATTTTAGGCCATATCTATTCGGAAGGAAGTTCAAACTCGTCACCGACCACCGACCACTCACTTGGTTATTTTCCATAAAAGACCCAGGTAGTAGACTAGCGCGTTGGCGCTTAAAACTAGAAGAATACGACTACGAGATAATATACAAACCCGGAAAGATCAATAAAAACGCGGACGCGTTGTCCAGAATAAAAATTAATCACTTTTCAGAATGTTCCAAATTTTATTCAAAAATTCTAGCCGCAAACGAAGATTTAGATGAAGACGAAATTTCAGACAACGACGACGAGATCACTGACGAACAAATTGCCCGAGAATTTGACACATTCTCCCGTCTTTACAAAACCAAATCTATAATAGACTATTCCAAAATTCAAATCACAAATAAACAACTATTAGATCGAGAAAATAAAAACATCATAACGTTTTTCCAACAAAACAACTTGACAGACCTTCACCATCAAATTATCGAGGATATTTTCGAAGAAAACCCCGAATTCTATAACAATACAATCAATATCGTTTCCAGTAAATCGACCCGACAAAGAAATTATTACATTATCGCTCTACCCTTCGACCCAGAGTCTGTGGTAGAACACTTATTTTTAACATTATATAAACACCGGAACAAATTAGACCTTTCCAAAACTTACCATGTTGAAAACAATCTAGACTTCCCAATTCTCGAAATCCTATCATTTATTTTTGCTGAAAAAGACTTGAAACTAATCATATGTCAAAATTTAATACGAACTCCCGACGAGGACCAACGTCCGATCATTCTCGACCAGCATCACACCGGAAAAAATAATTTACATCGTGGAATAAACGAAACGATACGTAGAATCAAAAATAAATATAATTGGCAAGGCTTAACAAAAGACGTCGAAAATTTTATAAAAAATTGTGAAACATGTCAAAGAACAAAAGTCTGTCGCAAGAACCTCAACAATCCCTTAGTGATTACCGAAACCCCTAAAACTCCATTTGAGAGAGTTAATATTGATCTATTCGAATTTCCCACGCGAAACTATGCATTAACTATCCGCGACGAGTTAACCAAATTTACTCAAGCCTACGCAGTCCCAGACAAGAGCGCAAAATCAGTCGTAAATACCCTGTTGCTTTATTTTCAGCATTATGGTACCCCACTAAGAATTCATTGCGATTATGGCGGTGAATTTGATAATAATTTATTAAAAGACCTTTGCACCCTTTACGACATAAAACTAACATACTCAAGCGTAGGACATCCTCAATCCAACGGATCTATCGAACGATTCCATGCCACCCTAGCAGAAATGATAAGAATACACAAAACCGAAAATCCCAACGAACATCCCTTTACTATATTACCCTATGCGGTGATATGTTACAATAACTCGGTAAACAAAACTCATGGCTTTACGCCATACGAGCTTATTTTCGGACATACAGCTAACCGACCACCTGAAACTCTTTACAACCAAAAAGACCTGATCACCAAATCCGTTAGAGACCTAAATAATCGAATATCCCATTATTACAAAATTGCGCGAAGTCGAACAGAAGCACAAAAACAAAAAGCCAAAGTTCGATTCGACAAAAACATTCCCGAAAATCGACACACATATAATATTGGCGACAAAGTATACGTCAAAGAATCACAAATAAAAAATAAACTGCAAAATAAATTCAACGGTCCCTTTGAAATTACAGAAATCTTTCAAAATTCCGCTACATTACTAAATCTCGAAACAAACCAAACAACCAAAGTAAATTTTGATCGAATGAAACCAAAACCATATACTGAAGATTAAATTTATTTTCAGGTTTCTCCTGCTGATCGGATCAGCACTTGCTCAATTTAAAATAACACCTATTAACAATACGATCGGAGTATATTATCACCAAGACACGGACATTGTGATTTCTCACAAGAAATGGACTTTACTGGTACACAAAAACATATCTACCTTTAAGACAGCTTTCGACAAAAACGACAAGATCTTACAGACACTATACAACACACTCGACCCAGCATATCATTACATGAACGTCTTTTCAGGAGATGTAAAAACTCACCTTAGCTTATTGACGCAAATTTCCCAATCAATACAATCAAAATTTGACGAAATTTACCTTGACACGAAACGATACAAACGAGGAATACTAAATGGCATCGGAACGATTTTCAAATCAATAACCGGAAATTTAGACGCATCAACAAATTGAATAATGACGAACACCAACTCGAAAACCTAATTAAAAACCAAATATCCGTTACAACTTCAGTAATCAAAAATTTCAACGCAACTATTCAAAAATTGCAAGTTGACGAAGAAACTTTCAATAAGGATATTAAAGAAATCGAAACCTCAATTTTAGACATGACTAAAGACATAGAAAACGTCCATGCAAAACTGAAATTTATCGAAATCTGCGAACAACTTATGGCAAGTTATTTATTTATCGAGGATAACCTAAATGACATCCTAAATTCCATCACTTTCGCGAGGCTTAAAATAATTCACACGTCAATTATAAATCCAAAAGACTTAGTAAATTCTCTACAGGAAATTTCGCAAAACCTACAAAGGAACAATTTACCGCTTCCAATCAAACTATCAAAGGTTGCACAGTACTTAGACATTATAGAACTAAAAGCTTTTCAAACAAATTCGGATCTAATATTTGTGTTAGACATACCTTTAATAGACCCTCAAACATATTCAGTATTTCAATTATACCCTATTCCTATTTTGGATAATAGAACTGGTTTATATCATGTATTATCAACTTCTCAAAAATATATCGCGAGAGATGATGATTCATTAATGTACATACCTATCTCGAACCTTGAAGAATGCAAACCACTTTATTTCAACACCAAATTATGTCCAAATTTATTTGCCTACCCTATTGACAACAATGCCATATGCGAAGCCCGTCTCTTCAAGAACCTCAAAACTCTGCCAGAAAACTGCCAGACGTCATTTATCATCAGCCAAGGCTACAACGTCCAAAAAATAGACGAAAACACATGGTTAGTTATTAACGCAGAACCTCTACAAACAACCATCAACTGTCCAGAAAGAAATTCAAAAACTGAAGTCATCTACAAAAATTCAATAGTAAAATTACAACCAAATTGTTACGCCTTCATAGGCATCACAAAAATTCAAGCTAGTACCAATGAAGTAACCGATGTAAAAGACGACACTCATCCAATCCAAATTCCATTTGAATGTTGTAAACATATTCCAGACAAAATCCGAGCTCCAAATCTTAAACCACTAAAATTAAACAATCTCAATACGGAAGACCTCGAAGTTGCCAAACACAAGTTGGACCAATACTCCAGAGATTTAGATGATTTGATCAACGAACCCTTTATAACAAAACACATATCCTGGTTCACCTATTTTATCATTGTGCTAATAATTGGACTGTTATTTCTGTACCTATTTTGTAAGTGCAGAACAAAAAGACGAAGACTAGCCATCGATGTTTCTGCATCACCCCCATCTCCACCGAGGCCTAGCAAACCCTACAGGACATTTGCTAACCTATTTCCTTCACGAAGACGACCTACCTTAAGAAGAGAAGACAACGAAGCCGAAGACATAGAACTTACATAAAGACAAACTGTTTTGTGCCTTTTTACTGACTTTCAGTGCTGGACTCTTCAGTGAATTTTATTTCATTTGTTTAATCATTATATTTCATTATTTTTCTATCATTTGTTAATTTCAATTTTATTAACATTTTTACGTCATTTTCATTCAAACCCATCATGCTTATATTTTATGCTTTCACAGTAAAGCTATATTTTAACCTTAGGAATATTTTATCCTATTTTACAATTCAAACCTAGTATGTTTGTATTTTACTCTTTCTTGCCAAAGCTATATTTTAACTCTAACATTTTTATGTTATTTTATTTTATGAATCAAGCTTATTGTGCTTGCATCTCATATTCTAGACGCTAAGGTTATATTCTGTGTTTTAAACCTTACGATTTAACATTTTTGTATCTTTTATATTTTTCCAAATTGTACCATTACCTTTTATATACATTTTATATTCATTTCAAAAGTTGCTGCATAAAACACCAACTTTTTTTATAAGGGGGAAGCTGTTATATTAGAAATATACTATGATATATAATATTATCGAGACAGGCTTAACCTTCTCAAACATATCGTATTACATACTGCGTAACAGCTCTTCTCAATAACCGCTCACGCTGCATGAGCATTGTATTTCAATTCTAAGTAATCCTGATTGTGCTGAATCAGCAACACTGTTTCCTTTGTTCTCAAAACATTATAAATATTACCAACAACCTTTTTGTAATCAGTCTTAAACTCATGTTCGAATAAATCACTTCAAAATTATTATTGTTATTATTATAGAGTCAACGTTGACTCCAGTGTTAAACTAAATAAATGTTTTTAAAAAGTTAAATCTACAATCCACTATCTAACATATATACTGGAAATTCAGTCAATTCATCCCTATCACAGAACTTTTAAGGTTTTCTCAACTTTTTCATGGGCTAATTTATGAGTTTTGTTGCTGAACACTTACTAATCAATGGTTTTATGGGAAAACAATATTGACGCTGGACACATGAGGGTTTTGTTACCAAGAACAGTAGATCAAAAAGAGAATCATCTCCAGTCTTACGCAGAGGATCAAGGCCGTTTGACAGACGGGTGGTATCTTTAGGAGTAGTGTGCACATCGATTCAGCAAGACACTTGAATCTAAACAACACTCTGTTTGTTGTATTGTCGCGTTCAGCTTTCATTTATTATATAGCTTTCAGCTTTTCATCTTTTATAGAGACTTCGGTCCTAAATATCATACTATAATCGATTGTGAGGAAATAGATATTTTCAGCATTATTAAATGTTAACAAATCGTTAAGTCATACATTTACTTACATTTGTCACATATTTTTACACTTTTTAATAAATTGTTGTTGGTACTTGTTATGTATGATTAAATAGTATTAAATACATTTAATTTGTAAATACTAGTTATGTACAAAATTAGTACATAAAATGAAGCATTTTTTGTATTGACAGCTGCTGCTTCGTATCGCGATACTAAAGAAAGTGTATATTTGACTAGCTTACAATAAAGCAAATATAATTGTTATTCTGTCACTTTATTCAGATTAATAATAACAAAAACACAACAGTACGACTTTCAAATATATCTTTTTCTGATACCTATGTAACTTTCAAGACCACTGAGTAGCCACATTTTTATTTTTAGGTCAGGTACATTGTACATTCATATGTATCTAATATATGGTTACTGGCCCCCTGTTTTGGTTAATTCAATTTATCAGTAATTTCGATTCACGATGCAGTCTTCCATAAATACACAAGAACTGGATAGAGTCTTTCCAAACCTTTTCAGAGACAGAAAGTACATAGCGTCGAAATCACCCTAATTCAAAGCGTGGTCTACTTAAATTTTTGAGTAGTCTATAATGAAAGTGTATTTATAAATCTCCCCGTACTACGTCTCTTCATGTAAACATTGGCTAATAAAAAAATTATTACTTGATACATATTTCGTGAGAGGACCTCGACATGAAAGTATATTACAACCATTCTTTCAAATGATCTTATAATAAAAAATTTATATGTGTATTTCCTTCTACCAGTATATTGTTTCATCTTATAAATTATTTTTATACCTAGACTTCCTTACCAACAAATTCTTTACCACAACAAAAAGGAATAAGCGAGAATTCAAAAAGTTATATGTGCTTAGGGCCGTTAGTGAGAAATATACGGTTCAATTTCTTAAACCCTGTCGGAACCTTTATCCATTTTTACTTACAGTTATACTATTGTCACCGTAAAGCTCGTAGAGGTGGCGCAGTGGTAAAAAATGTTAGTGCAAGGGTTGGCAATTTCAATTCTTCGGGTAGTGTCACAGCCGCAAATTATAAGGAAAGTTTTATTATCAAGGCCGTAACCGGTTAAGCAACAATTTGACTGATGACTTTTTCAGAAGTTATTTTCTACGTAACAATAAATTTCGAGAAATATTGGCTTCCAAATATCCGCGTTTTTTTTTTTTTTAGTTAAAAATTTTTTTCTCAAACTGTAGTGGTGAATTATACGCTTTTTAACTATGTTAAAGAGATACCAAAGAATAATAGGTTGTAATTTATGTAATTTATTATAAGCCTCTCTCTATAGAATTACGTAGAAAATGCAGAAAAAAGTATAGGAAATTAAAAGGTAATTATCGATTTTTGTCAAATGTTTCTCATGCGTGCCTGTGAACGATCCATGCTTTGGATGTGTGAAGGACGTCTAATTAATTATATCTAACACTTTACTTCTTAACAATTTAATTTCTAACACTTCTTAATTAACCTGAAATGGGAAAAGGGAATGTTGTTAGTAATAACTCAGTAAGACATAATGAAAGATTCAGGTAAAGTTATATGTTGGTCTTTTGGAAAATATTTGTTAGTTAACAATTTATATACATACAGGGTGTCTCACCGGGAACTGAATCGATCGATATAGAGAATAGTATCCATCAGAAAATTTTGAAAATTTAGATAATTACTAATGTCGGTGTGGCCAATTCAACTAAAATAATTACAAGCAGCTCCGCTCCGCTTATACCGGAAGTCGATACCAACTTGATTATTTCAAATGAAACACCCTATATATTTTAGGGTTTTCGAAAAGAGCATAAAATTCTGAGTCGAAAATATGTAGCATATCCTATACCTAAATCTAGCCGTTTCAGAGATATTTGACATTTTATAGAAAATTTGACAGGTGCAACGGTTTGCAAGAACCGTTATAACTTTCTTCATGTAAAAGATCCTCATTCGCTTCTTGTCACATAAAAAGAACACAAGGAGAACTACGTTATACAACTGAAATAAGCTCAATAACATCATACCAAGTGTTCCGTTTTTCGCGTTACATTTTGTCAACTTCAAACCGCGAAAACTTGTTTAGGTCAAATGGAACACCCTGAAAGTTCTTGATATTACTTTATCACATTCTCCATAAATAATAAACAAATTTAAAAAGTTTTCGTTGGTATAGCTTAAACGTGCTGGCATTTTTTGACATAAGATAATGACTGATTGTTTCTAATCATGGTTATTTTGATGAAATGATTACAACAATTCATGAATTTCTAATAAAATCGCAAATATTTCAAAAAGTTGTAACTTTAACTCCCACAATGCTAATATCTGAAAAATGGGAATTCAGTTATACATAACTTGACGTAAAAAAATACAGGGTGTTCCATTGGCCTAAACAAGTTTTCGCGGTTTGAAGTTGACAAAATGTAACGCGAAAAATGGAACACTTGGTATGATATTATTGAATTTATTTCAGTTGTAGAACGTAGTTCTCCTTCTGTTCTTTTTATGTGAAACAAATGAGGATCTTTTACACGAAGAAAGTTATAACGGTTTTTGCAAACTGTTGCACCTGTCAAATTGTCTATAAAATGTCAAATATCTCTGAAACGGCTAGGTTTAGGTATAGGATATGCTACATATTTTCGATTCAGAATTTTATGCTATTTTCGAAAACCCTAGAATATATAGAGTGTTCCATTTGAAATAAGCAAGTTGGTATCGACTTCCGGTATAAGCGGAAGTGCCAGTTGCTTGTAATTATTTTAGTTGGATTGGCCACACCGACATTAGTAATTATCTAAAGTTTAAAAATTTATATTGCTGACCCTGCTTTTGACAATAGTTTCATAATTCATGATATTTCAAAAACTTTACCTCTATCCGAAGCTCGAAAGAAGAATTAATAACCGATACACAAAATGATCCGATATTGTCGATGTTAAAAAAATACGTTAACGATAGTTGGTAAAAAAAAAATCAAAAAAAATGCACCCTGAATTGTTCAAATACTTTAATATTAGAGATAAATTATGTATATGTAATGATTTAATTTTTTACACAGACAGAGTAATAATTCCAAGTAAACTTCAAATATTTCATGTTACAATCGCTACACAAGGGCCATCTTGGTATAAATAAATGTAGAGCTAGAGCAAGAGAGAGTATTTTTTGACCAAAGATCAATAATGATATAATAAATTTTATTTCAAATTGTGAGGTTTGTATGTTTATTTATAAATGCTTGTGTAACTGTCTCTATTTCTTCAGTTTCCTTGAGTCGGACTTTCAGGTCTATACTGTCATCTAATATATTTCGAAAAGTATCCCAATTTGTTCGATTATTGTGCAGTCTAGTGGCGGGTTTATTGTGTATTACAGATGTTCCGATTACTAATATTTCTGGACAGTGGTCAGATGACAGATCGTAGCTGGATATAATATCAATATATGTACAGTTGATTTCTTTTGTAACATAAAGTCGAGTAAATCGGGAACTTTTTGTGGAGGCACACCGACGTATTGGAATCGGAAGTAGAAAAGAAATCATGAATATCTCGAAACTAATATTTGGCGAAATGGTAGCATTTAAAAATACTACGGTGAAATTTGTGGGGCCATGAACATGCAACCAAGTGTACAACCAATTGTACCTTGTGTGTTGCATTACACATAAAACGACAAGATCAACCGATAAAAATTTCATAACAATTAATTCAATTTCATTGTTATTTCTTTAGTATTATTATTTTGCAGTAACGGTTATTTTTTCTTTTACGTAAATATATTTTCTCATTGGTTGGTAACATAAAGACGAAAAATTTCCGGAGGAAAAAGATGGCGAATTTTCTTGTCTTTGCCGGGGAACGTGTGCGAAGGAAGGAAGTTTCTTTTTTTGTTGAGCTCAATCCAGTTTAGTTTTGGGCATTTTGTGAACCAAACTTAAGCATTTCTTTTGTATGGAAGCTTGGTCAGCTGTCGCATTAAAATTTTATATTCGAGTTGGTCAAGGAGAGGCCTCCTAAGTTTTTGGTATGTTTTATGGAATTCATGTGCTACTGTCTACTTATAGAGGTGAGTTTTGCTTTTGTGTTTTATTAGGTTGTTCTTATACTTGTAAAAATTTTTAGAGTGTGGGACTACACTGGCTATTTTTTGGGTTAATCTGCATCCAAGAATAAATTTTTGTGATCTGCCGTTATATCAGCCTGTCTATGTATGCAATCAGGTACAGCCAGTGGAGCACCAACTATAACCGTCAGGGGTCGTCACAGTACCATTCTTACTTGGTGTCATGAAAACGACCAGGCCATGTTGTACCGCATTTGTAAGCAGAGCATGGCCATGCAAAGCTATTAATGATTTAATATCGTAGATACACGATACTCTTGGGTAAGTTTATTTCCACGCTATTACGTATTGTTCACTTTTTGTTGATTATTAACATTTAACTTCATAATTAAACTAAACCTCTCTAGCCTGTGTGTACATATTGTATATAATAAAAGTCCTCTTGTAGAAATCTTGATTTTGATACATGCATCGTCTCTGGTAGTATTTGTTTAGTAGCTTTGCAATTGTTTCTTTTTAAATAAGTAATCATATATTGTAGCGTTCCTGCTACGAATTTTTAAAAAAAATTTATAAAATTCCACTTTCTTCTCACACTGTATACGCGTATGACAGTTTTGTAGATATAATATAACCGTTCATCCTTTAATGATTCAGAGTATTGTTCTTATACCAATTTATTTTTAATTGAAACATTTAGAACTTTGTCATTTTGTTATTATTAGTTATTGATAGTTATTTGTTATGTTATAGCTCTCAACGGTGTTCCACACATGTCTCCATGGACTCCTGCCTGAAACCCTAAAGTAGTTTTATATTTTTTATTGTATTTTATTAATATTAAGAATCAATATACATTGTTTTATAAACTAAACTAGTGATGAGCCTACATTATTTTCTTATTCTTTAATTGACTTAACAGTGTATATGGTTAACTTTCTTTAATTTACCTTTAATTAAATCTCATTTTATATGAGATACATATTATTATATAATCGTATGCATTTGTTAATCATTATTGTATGCACAATGCACAATGCTTTTGTCGTTCTCACAATCAGCTGTTATTTGACATTTGCCAACTAACTTCATCACAGAGCTATAGAAATGTAGTACATGCAGTCTAACCGCAGTATCGCCATCTAGAGATAAACCGAACCACTGAACGATTTATAAATAACGTTTGTTTACTTACTTTTACAGGCTTTTCTTTTTATCGTCACATGTTCGGAAAATCAGTTTTGGTGTAATATATAATCACTATCAATTGTTAACTTTACTATTATTAAATTTTTAGGTATTTCTGTTATCTCAAGATAGTTTTAGGATTTATGTTGGCAATACTAATAATGATAAAAGTTTACCTTATAACTAATTTCAAAATCTCAGATCATTTTCCTGCTCTTTATCGACAGAATCAGTACACTCTCGTGAGATACATTAGTAAAATAATTTACAACTTTGAATATCCGCAATTATCAGTGCAATCATCTATTTGAGAGGTAATTAGACTTTATTATCCATTTATTTTAATTAACTGTTAATAATCTAAATTTTTATATTTCAACTTTATTCTGTAATTAGCACATGTTAATATTTTTTTTTCTCTTTATTTCCCTTGCCCTGTAGTTCTGTCGACGAATATATTGATTTTTTAATTAATTTTTTATATTGACAAATATTTAATATTTACGAATATTTTATACCCAGGATTTATCTGGCTAATTGATTTAGTCTAGCATAGGATTAAATTTAATTTAATCAGTTCTGTTTCCCGTGCAATATTTTTTTAATTGCAATACATATTTCTTCAGATTTATTGTAAGTAAAATACAAAATACGTTGTATATGGTATTTTGTGATTGTCGTCAAGTTAATGTAATTTTCACCCTGGATGACCATAATAAATATTTGATTTACACTCTACGTAGTCAATCATTACCACTTTTGGATTGGGTGACTATCTTTCAATATTTGTCTCCGAGACAAAGTATATTTCAACGTCAGAACTACACCGCAAATTATAGGGGTTCCTTGGCAGCGGGTGTGGTCCATGGTGTACATGTGGAAGACATCTTGTGGAGCTACAGTAGGACTGTTTGTAAATTTCGCTTCAAAATTTATTTGGGTGACTGATGAGTGGTGAGAGTATCTATCTATCTATCTTTTAAGCTTTCCTTATTTTATTGTGTCTAAATTCATAAGAAAATAAATTGAAAATATTTTGTTAATAAACTATATTTTTTTTATTAATCTCCATCCAAATAATAAAGTTTTTTCAGGTTTTCCCGCATAAACTTGTTCTGTCTTCAAGTGGGTTAATTATTAACTAATTTTTCTTGCGGGTGGCGCCCTTAATAGTATCAATTTTATTTGTATAACCCACTTGAGAACAGAACAGACCAGTTATGCTGGTGTTGTCAAGTGCATGTCGATGCACCAAACTCTGGCCTCTATTTAATTAAAATTAAAAGAACTCACGCCAACGCCCCGCACCAGATCAGCTAGCCGTTAGCACTTGCTGGTGGGCTTTACTTTATTATTAACACTAAATTAATGGTAAATTAAAGAACAGCAGGCTATAAAAATTGGCGCCTAGAACGTGGAGCACCGAAAAATAATCTTTAAAGTTTGTAGAGTACAGAGTTGGAGTGTCGTGCATTTTTCAGCACTTCGTATAGCTGTTCTGAAAAACCGGGATGGAGACAAACATGCAGAAATTTTAACCTGATGTTTAATAAATATTTTAATTTGAAATTTATATCTATGAAACTGGTCATATTTTACAGGTATTTAACAAAAACCAAACAACTACTTTCTATTATATTTTACTTATAATACTTCTCTAGAAAAAGAAATAAAAAAAAAATATTTTTTTTCTTATCTTATCACCTGGTATTGAATTCCTTTCTATATATTTAGGTTTGGTAAGATATTATTTTATTATTGGATATGTTTTATGTTTCTC
Organism: Leptura quadrifasciata; assembly: GCA_963675555.1. Classification (NCBI taxonomy): domain Eukaryota; kingdom Metazoa; phylum Arthropoda; class Insecta; order Coleoptera; family Cerambycidae; genus Leptura; species Leptura quadrifasciata. The sequence continues at coordinate 115,990,845 of OY776675.1, read as the reverse complement.
TATGCTATATTTATCTATATTCCTACCATATATTTTAAACAACGAACATACTCATTTTCATATATTTTTTTTGTTGTCTTTTTGCGCTGAGTATTAGAATTTTCTTTGTCTGATGACTAGAGTTATAGCTGTTTTGCTTTCACTTTTTAAACAGTTAAATTTAGTAGTAGTACTTATCTATATATTTTCTTTTCATTAATTTTCAAAATGGAGTCACCATTTTCTGTAAATGCAGCTTATTTGACAGAAGCAGAGATAGACTATGAGTTACGCATTAGAGGTATTAGAGCCACACGTAAAAATTTGCAATCTAAAAAATTAATTTTGAAAAACCAATTAGAAAAATCTAAAATTGATATTCGGGAACTAAAAGACCCAGACTTTAAAGCAGAAGATGAAAAATTAATTATAGATGCGACAATTTTAGACTTAGATTCATTAATATCAGAATTTTCAGCCACTGTTGCAGATAGTTTTTATTTAGTCATAACCTCTCGTTTAGCATGTCTTACATACAGGGTCAACCGTTTCGTAGTGCCAGAACAACCGGAAGAATCACATGAATTGTATTCTGAGTATAAAGAAGATGCTAGGGCATCTTGTTTTGAACTAGAGGCAAAACTAAGTTCTAAAGTAGTAAAAGCTGAAAATTCAACAAAAAACGATATAGTCTATCCCTCTTCAGCACAGAATAAGTCTGTACCCGTTTACAAGTGGGGAGTCAAATTTAATGGTAATACTAGTCTTAACGCCTTTCTACAAAGGGTTACTGAGTTATCTAAAGCTAGGAATGTATCTGATATAGAGTTATTTAATTCAGCAATCGACTTATTTGACGGGCCAGTCTTAGTCTGGTACCGTTCGATAAGAGATAAAATTTCCACATGGAATGAATTAGTTAAAGAGTTACAAACTGTATTTTTACCATTAGAATATAACGAAACGCTATTAGATGAAATTAAGTCAAGAAAGCAGGGTCGTACTGAAAATATATGTATTTATGTTGCAACTATGAAAAATTTATTCAGTCGTTTAGCAATGCCACTAAATGACAGTGAACAATTAAAAGTTATTAGAAGAAATATTTTGCCTATATATATTGAACGTTTAGCTCTTATTGACATTAACAACTTAAACGATTTGATTAAATATTGTAGAAAAATTGACGAGGCCACCCAAATTAAAAATAAATATACGCCTCCCAAGACTACCAATTCTCTAGAGTCCGATCTTGCATATGTTGATGAGCCAGGGCCCTCAAGACCTAAAAATAAAAATCATGCAATTAATAATAACAAAAGCATAAATTTCTCTAATAATAGTACATCCGCTAAGCCAGCACCCCTAAATAGGCCGCGAAATAAAGTTTCAACAGTGACATGTTGGAATTGTAAAAAATCAGGACATGGATATACAGATTGCCGAAGACCTAGAAGCATGTTTTGCTTTAAATGTGGAAATCCTAATGTTACGGTTAAGACTTGTACCACTTGTAACGTAGAATCAAAAAACTAAGTAGAAGGTCTGAAGTTCGAGGCCAACCTCAGACCACTTTCTTTAAAGGCCGTATCTTTTCGAACTCTAAATTAAAACAGACAGAGAAAAATTCTATTAAACTCAAAACTTCTCCTAGTACCGTTAAGCCAAAAACTGATATTTCAGAGTGGACTAAATGGAAAATGACAGTTAAAAATTTTCTGAAATCCAGCAATATCTTACCTCGTGTGTCACCGGTTTTCGTAGAAAAACCACTTGATAATAGGCCGTACATTTCAGTCACTTTGTTTGACGAAGAGGTAATAGCATTAATTGATAGCGGTGCAAATATTACATGTTTGGGTTCACTTGCTTTAAATTTGCTAGAAAAATATAAAATTAAATTAGGCAAACGTAAAAATAAAATTGTTAGGACTGCAGATGGTAAAGCTCAAAACATTACTGGAGTTTGTCAACTTCCTTTGTGTATTAACAACATTTGTAAATTAGTTAAAGTGAATGTAGTACCATCACTTAAATGTAGTTTAATTTTGGGCAGTGATTTTTGTAAAGCTTTTTCGTTAACACTTGATTTTCATAATGGTACGTGGAAAATATACAGTGAGCCAAATAACTTTGAAATCAGTACAATTTCTGAATTGCCTAAACAGAGTGACAGAGATGAGGGTCTTAAATTAAAATTTTCTGAGTCTGAAAAAATAGAAATGGAAAAAACAGTTGATATGTTTAAAACTTTATCACCTGATGATAAGCTTGGACGTACTAATTTCATTAAAGCACACATAGATACAGGCGATACAAGGCCTTTTAAAAAACGTCAGTATAAGTTATCCCCTTATATGTTGCAACACTTAAACAATGAGTTAGACAAAATGCTTGACTTGGACGTAATTGAGTCATCTTTTAGCCCCTGGAACAGCCCAGTCTTGCTTGTCAAAAAGAATAGTGGGGAATGGCGTTTTTGTTTTGACGGTAGGGCCTTAAATGAAGTTACAAAAAAAGATTCTTATCCTCTTCCATTAGTTGACGATATCTTAAAAATGTTAGCTGACGCGAAATTCATTTCTTCAATAGATTTAAAAAGTGCCTTTTGGCAAATACCCCTCGATGAGGAAAGTAAAGAGAAAACCGCTTTTTCCATTCCTGGTCGAGGTCTATTTCATTTTAAAGTTTTACCTTTTGGCTTATCTAACTCGGCACAAATTACACAACGGTTAATGGACAGAGTACTTACTCCACAATTACAACCAAAAGTGTTTGTTTATCTGGATGACATAATAATAACCTCATCTACCTTTTCAGAACATATTTCTATTTTGTCTGAGGTTTATAAAAGATTAGCAGAAGCCAATTTAACTGTCAATTTCCAGAAATGTAATTTTTTTAGAGATTCTCTTAAGTACCTAGGTTTTATAATAGACTCAAAAGGTTTAAGAACCTCTAGCGAGAAAGTGGAGGCAATGTTAAATTACCCAAGACCTCAAAATACCACACAGATTAGACGCTTCGTAGGCATGTGTTCGTGGTATCGACGTTTCATACCTCACTTTAGTACATTGATAAGTCCGCTTAATGATTTGCTTAGGGGACGGCAGAAGAAACAGTCGATCCCATGGAACAATCAGGCCGAGATTGCATTTAATGAAATAAAACAAAAATTAATTTCTGCTCCTATACTTGCCGCACCTGATTTCTCTCAAGAATTTTGCATACACTGCGATGCAAGTTCATTTGCAGTTGGGTCAATGCTGACACAAAAGATTAACGGCGTAGAAAGAGTGATAGCCTATGCCAGCCGAAGCTTGTCAAAAGCTGAACGCAACTATTCCACTTGTGAACGTGAAATTTTAAGTTTACTTCATGCATGTGAAAATTTCGCGGGATATATACAGGGTGTGCATTTTAAGGTGATCACAGACCATGCGAGTTTAAAATATTTAAGCAAACTGTCAAACCCTACAGGACGTTTGTCACGTTGGGCACTTAGACTTTCAATGTTTGATTTTGAAATAATTCACCGTAAAGGTAGTTTAAATGTGGTCCCGGATGCATTATCGCGTTCTCTTCCTGAAGCAGAAATTAATATTTTGGGAATTTCTTTAAATAACCTCGAGCCATGGTACCTGAAATTTAGAGATAAAATTAATAATTGTCCATTGAAATATCCGCAATGGATAGTTAAAGACGGATATATTTTTAAGAATACCAAAAAGAAAATTATTCTGAAAACTAATATATCCGACTGGAAATTACTCGTTCCTTTGGCTCAAAGACAACAAGTTTTTCTTGACTGCCATGCTAATGTAAATTCAGCACATTTGGGTTACTATAAAACACTGCACAGAGTGGCAGAAAATTTCTATTGGCCCGGAATGCGTAAAGAAATATTAAAGTTAATACGAAAATGTGATATTTGTAGTAGAGAAAAATCTCTAAACTCTCAGAGATTCGGGTTAATGGGCGCAGAAAGGAAAGCACAATTTCCATTTCAAGTTTTAGCATACGATACAATGGGTCCATTTCCTAGAAGCTCAAAGGGTAACAGATTTCTTTTGGTAGCGGTAGATTATTTTTCAAAGTTTGTAATAATGAAACCCGCAAGACAAGCCACCTCTAAGGCTATTATAACCTTCTTGGAAAATGTATTTTTAACTTATGGGGTGCCACAGATTTTATTATTGGACAATGCTTCTGCGCATACTAGCAAAGATTTTGACAAGTTTGTCAAGCAAAATAAAATCTCGAAGGTGTGGTACAATTGCTACTACCATCCACAGGTAAACCCCGTAGAAAGAGTCAACCGTACCATTGGCACAGCGATTAGGTGTTTTATCAAAGATGCACATAAAAAATGGGATGAAAATATTCTTAACATACAATCAGCCATAAACACAGCAGTACACGAGGTGACAGGTTTCACACCAGCCTTTCTTAATTTTGGCCGTAAAATACCCGTGACTGGCGATTATTATGATGACGTAACAGTCTTCGATTTAAATAATCTTGATGAAAACCGTAAGTCCTATGCCAATGAGTTAGAAAAATTACCAGTAGTTTATAAAAAGGTCCAAGAAAGGTTAAATACGGCTTACCAGCGTAGTTGTCATTATTACAATCTTAGAAAACGTGAACAAGTTTTTAAAGTAGGGGAAAAAGTATGGCGACGTAATTTCGCTCAAAGTGACGCAGCAGAGGGTTTTTCTGCCAAACTGGCAAACCGTTTTGTACTGTGCATAGTCAGTAAAGTTTTGTCTAAGGTAGCTTATGAGTTAAATCATTTAGACGGTTCTCCAGCTGGCACATACCACGTTTCGAAACTCAAACCATATCTTGGTTCAAATGCCCGCTTAAATGAAACCGAAAATTAAGCACTAGAAAAACTAATTTTTTTGTAACGGTATTTAAATTTGGAATAACCCTTCCGTGTTTCCTTTTAGGAGCTTTCAGTTAGTTACTTAGGCTGATGTATCGTTATCGTAACAGTTTTACTCTGTATTATAGAAACATTTGCCGCTTATCGTCTTATTTTTATATTGGGGGACACCCAGTATATAATGTTTGGTACCAAACAAACAGAAATTATCTGGTATGAAACACCACTACGCAGAGTATTTTTAACCTGCTTATAGTTTGGATAGTTTTTTCCTGTGGTGGGTACAAATTTACAGTATAGTGAGTATTTACTCATTTACTGAATTGTTTGTCATATTAAGGGACAAGTTTCTTTTAAACTGATCACTGAAATTATTTTGATTTAACTCAATTAAATGGCCGTGGACAGGAAAATAAATTCTTCCTGTTTTCAACGATATTTGAGTGAACCGAATGCGAGAGGCTTAGTAATTAATATCGCCTTGTGATATCTACTAGCGTATTTCATCGTATTCGAGTAATTTTCTCCCTCAGAACACCAGGAAGTTCTGAAATTCTCAGAGAGAATTATTGTAATGATATACATTAGGTTAGTTAATTTTTTTTAGGTTAGGCCTAAGCATTAGTTTTTAGATAGGATATTTTTCTTGAATAATTTTTCACGAAAATAGTATTAGAGATTGTAAATATTAATTTAAGTTTTTAAATAGCTAGTGAGAATTAACTGGTTTCCTTCTAGTGATTATCATTTTTAGGTATGCCTATATTTAGTTGTACATATTAGGTTACGATTTAGTTTTAGGGATGCGCATCTCCATTTCAATGATCTCAATAGTTTCAAGATCGTTTGTACATAGTTTGGATTCACAAAAGTGAATTGATATTTAATTTTAAGATTTCATTTTTTTTTAGCAATCATAACTGTGATTGCTAACCAGCGACATACCTTCGACGAGCATAAAATTTCCTTCGATAGTTGCAAGGATTGCGACAATCTTCAAAGCTCTGATTGTGTCACTGGGTACATTTTTGGGTGGAAGGATGTAGGGCCACAAATGCTGCGAACACTCCAACTATAACGCATGCCATCAGCAGTACAGAACATCCGTTACTTGCTTATTAATAAAAATTTTCTAAATATCGGAGAGTATCGACAACTTACTAAACAGGGTTTTGTTTTTCGTAACCTAAAAATGGAAATAATATATATTTGTATACATATTTTAGTATTTCGGATACATAAACATATATGACTTATGGCCTTATCTTTTATATTTTATTTGGACACATTTGTCAGTATCTTACACTCAACATTTAATAATTTTGAGGTATCTTTAAGGTATTCTGAAATAATGGTTTTCTTTATGTAACTGAAATTTTTGTGGCTTAACGATACTTAGAGAATTTAAATCTTTACTCATCTTTTTGTTTTCTTCATGGATTTAGATACGAAACTAAGCTGAACTCTTATCTTCGTCGTTTAAAATTTCCTCTAGCTTACCATTTCTTTAGCTTGTCGCTCTTCAAGCATAATAATATTTTTTTAATGTCAAATAACTAGTCGTATATAGTTCTTTAGTATAATAGTATCAATTAATTTTTTTGCTTTCTAGGAGTATAACTTCAGGGAATATCGATTTCCTAAAAGTAAAAGATTTATTAGCTACTTCATTAATATAATTAACGGAAAATTTACTAAAAATAAACTATACTCACCATTGTAATTTTTTTCTTTGTGATTTCCAATAAATGTTCATGCACTAGCGAAATATTTAGCATATCCTTAATATTTCTTTTTATTAAGGAGAGGGGTGTGTAGCGTTCCTGCTACGAATTTTTAAAAAAAATTTATAAAATTCCACTTTCTTCTCACACTGTATACGCGTATGACAGTTTTGTAGATATAATATAACCGTTCATCCTTTAATGATTCAGAGTATTGTTCTTATACCAATTTATTTTTAATTTAAACATTTAGAACTTTGTCATTTTGTTATTATTAGTTATTGATAGTTATTTGTTATGTTATAGCTCTCAACGGTGTTCCACACATGTCTCCATGGACTCCTGCCTGAAACCCTAAAGTAGTTTTATATTTTTTATTGTATTTTATTAATATTAAGAATCAATATACATTGTTTTATAAACTAAACTAGTGATGAGCCTACATTATTTTCTTATTCTTTAATTGACTTAACAGTGTATATGGTTAACTTTCTTTAATTTACCTTTAATTAAATCTCATTTTATATGAGATACATATTATTATATAATCGTATGCATTTGTTAATCATTATTTTATGCACAATGCACAATGCTTTTGTCGTTCTCACAATCAGCTGTTATTTGACATTTGCCAACTAACTTCATCACAGAGCTATAGAAATGTAGTACATGCAGTCTAACCGCAGTATCGCCATCTAGAGATAAACCGAACCACTGAACGATTTATAAATAACGTTTGTTTACTTACTTTTACAGGCTTTTCTTTTTATCGTCACATGTTCGGAAAATCAGTTTTGGTGTAATATATAATCACTATCAATTGTTAACTTTACTATTATTAAATTTTTAGGTATTTCTGTTATCTCAAGATAGTTTTAGGATTTATGTTGGCAATACTAATAATGATAAAAGTTTACCTTATAACTAATTTCAAAATCTCAGATCATTTTCCTGCTCTTTATCGACAGAATCAGTACACTCTCGTGAGATACATTAGTAAAATAATTTACAACTTTGAATATCCGCAATTATCAGTGCAATCATCTATTTGAGAGGTAATTAGACTTTATTATCCATTTATTTTAATTAACTGTTAATAATCTAAATTTTTATATTTCAACTTTATTCTGTAATTAGCACATGTTAATATTTTTTTTTCTCTTTATTTCCCTTGCCCTGTAGTTCTGTCGACGAATATATTGATTTTTTAATTAATTTTTTATATTGACAAATATTTAATATTTACGAATATTTTATACCCAGGATTTATCTGGCTAATTGATTTAGTCTAGCATAGGATTAAATTTAATTTAATCAGTTCTGTTTCCCGTGCAATATTTTTTTAATTGCAATACATATTTCTTCAGATTTATTGTAAGTAAAATACAAAATACGTTGTATATGGTATTTTGTGATTGTCGTCAAGTTAATGTAATTTTCACCCTGGATGACCATAATAAATATTTGATTTACACTCTACGTAGTCAATCATTACCACTTTTGGATTGGGTGACTATCTTTCAATATTTGTCTCCGAGACAAAGTATATTTCAACGTCAGAACTACACCGCAAATTATAGGGGTTCCTTGGCAGCGGGTGTGGTCCATGGTGTACATGTGGAAGACATCTTGTGGAGCTACAGTAGGACTGTTTGTAAATTTCGCTTCAAAATTTATTTGGGTGACTGATGAGTGGTGAGAGTATCTATCTATCTATCTTTTAAGCTTTCCTTATTTTATTGTGTCTAAATTCATAAGAAAATAAATTGAAAATATTTTGTTAATAAACTATATTTTTTTTATTAATCTCCATCCAAATAATAAAGTTTTTTCAGGTTTTCCCGCATAAACTTGTTCTGTCTTCAAGTGGGTTAATTATTAACTAATTTTTCTTGCGGGTGGCGCCCTTAATAGTATCAATTTTATTTGTATAACCCACTTGAGAACAGAACAGACCAGTTATGCTGGTGTTGTCAAGTGCATGTCGATGCACCAAACTCTGGCCTCTATTTAATTAAAATTAAAAGAACTCACGCCAACGCCCCGCACCAGATCAGCTAGCCGTTAGCACTTGCTGGTGGGCTTTAGTTTATTATTAACACTAAATTAATGGTAAATTAAAGAACAGCAGGCTATAATATTTTTTATTATTTTCAAGTCGTTAGTAAATTTGCCCAATCAATTTTGCCTTCTTGGCTGGGCAAGATTTCTAAAGAGACTTTTCAGCAACCAAGTGGCGCCCTCAAAAAACAGCTGCTGTCTGCAACGGGAACCATTTTATACAACGAGGTATAAAGTTGTTTATAAAATTTAATGTTACTTACCAAGGAATCTCAAAAAAGAAATCAGCCAGATCGATGCAAAAGCATGTTACCCAAGCTTAGCCGACTGCAACCTTTTCATGCTTTAAATAGTAAAATGTATTTTCTCGACTGGCCATTACTGTTATTTTCAAATAAACAATATTAATTATTGACATCTCTTATGGACATTTTGCCGGTAAAGTACCTAAATAATTTTAGTCAGGTTGTATTTGTGAGTTTAATAGTTATTCGATGTTTTAATGGTGCAATCATTTCGTGATGATGCGTTTATTAAATTTTAATTAACTGGAAACAAATCACATAAAAGCGACCGCAAACTATCCGCAAGTTATAAATAAACATAGCCCCATACAAACGCCAACACACATTTTCTAATGACACCCACTAATGTTTATCTTTATTCCAAACGAGAATTATAGAAACAGATATTTTTGTGTTTGCTTTCAATTTTCATTTCAGCGTGAAATATAAATCAAAATTTCATCGCTTCATGACGATTTAGATCATTTAGAACATTTTTACGTGAATTAAAATTGATCCGTTCTGTTTGTTGTCACTGTCATCGTATTGTCTTTGTCGTTTGTAATTTATGATTCCTATATCAAGAATTGACCCGAAACGACTTCGACAAACTTTTCCATTTAGGAATTGGTCGTAATAATATATCCTGGTCCTGAGATTCAACAGTAATGGTAAATAAATTTTATTGTTAAATTTTTTTTTATTTTGATTTTCAATCCAATCTAGATGAAATATTAAACAAAATTTTAAAAGGCTATTATTTATGCACTTACTTTTATCGTTTTTTAAATTATTATTTTTACTACTACAAATTTTTAACCCCTTCCCTTACAGACTCTCTCCCTGCATATTCGAGGAGGTACTATGATTAATTAGCTATGTCATCTACTGGTACTAACGAAGTATCTATCTATTAAATTTAAAGAAATTGTTATTGCAATTTTGAAGGAAATAATAATTATAATTATTTAATTCTTTAAGTCATGCCCATCACAGCCATACCCCTATATTCTGTAGATACAATTTATTATGCCCTCTCACACTGGTACAAAGTCTGTACTCCGGTATTAAATTTAATCAAAATCGTAAGAACTTTAGAGAAAACCAAATTAAACCCTACACCACGCGGGCCTCATCCCTACACTTTCTCGGGGAAACTACTATTGTCATCTCACACTGGTCTAAGGAACTGTCTTGTTTTAAATTTAATTAAAATCGTTAGAGCCGTTTTAGAGAAAAAAATTATTCAATCCCTTATCTTATCCCCTCCCTTCTCAGCAATACTTCCTGTGCATTCTAAGAGCAAGCAGTTGTGTTATCTTATGTTGCTACTAAAGAAGTATCTACATGTCAAATTAGATTAAAATCTTTAAACCCTTTTAGAGAAAGCGGTTATTTAATTTTGTATATACCAAATTCTAACAAAATCGTTAGAACCGTTTAAAAAAAAAATCTTTTGATATAACCCCCCGCCCCCCAACCACTGTCCATGCATTTTTTCGGGATAACGAAGCAATGTCATCATATCCGTGACGATCGGAGCAGTCTTTTTGACATCGGATGTTTAAAAGGCTATCCCTGACAGCAATTTTGGGGGCCATGTCTGGCTCCCAGGTCCAACTACCGAATTTCGAAATTTCGAATAAACGGATCCTGATGCTGTGATGGTACGGGACGTCGTCTTGTCAAAAATCGAGATATTGCTTAAACGTGGTTAATATGTTCAAATATGTTTTGCAAGGTCGTCAAAAGCAAGCTGTTCTTTGAAGAGAGTGTAATATCAGAACCAACGGTCTAAATAAGGTTTTTTAATTCTAAAGATGTTTGTATGGCTCTTAAGTAAAATTTAAAATACTTGAGGGCAATTTTGCATGTTGTGATTTTACCCCATTAGCCACTACATACACCTATATATTAACCCCGTGTTTTAATTAAAATATGTTAACCAAATTAATAATCATAATTAGTTTTAATTACATGAAAAATTGCTGTCAAGTATTTTAAGTTTTAGTTAAGGGCCAAACATTTTGGAGTAAAAAAAATTATTTAGTCCATTTGTTCTGATATTACACCCTCTGCAAAGAACAGCTTACTTTTAACGACCTTACAAAACAGATTTTTGCATATTAACCCTTTCGGAGACATAAAGAATTGCTGACAATAGCATTTTAACGCTATAAAACACATTTGGGTTATATCAAGATTTTTTACAAAAAAGCTTCTAGTATTATCATGGCACCGGGACCCGTTTTTTCGAAATATCCGGAAGTTCGACCTGGGAGCCAGACATGACCACCAAAATTGGTGTCAAGGGTATTGTTGGAATTTTTTATACATCTGAAAACATTATCACATGATTATAAAAAGTCATTTAAACATCCGATGTCAAATTTCAATTGGAATTTAATTTAAAAAAATGACCGGTTCGATCTCCCCCAGCTACGTTTTCTACTTCCCCCTTCCGCCTGCACCTATTAGCAAACAGCCAGCAAAGAGATAGTAAGAGACATTTTTGTAGCGGTATTGTAAAAGAACCTACCAAATCATATCCAAAGTCATCGCACTTGAAGTCAGCAAAAGAAAATTCCTTCGAACGAATTTTGCGGAACTGTAACGAAATCCGACGATATCGTCGGAAGATACTTTGTGGAAGTACAACGAAGGTTTTTCGAATTTGCAACAAAAAATTTTTGTTTTGTAACTGCAACAAAAATTTAATTTTTGGAACTACAATGAAAACATCAATTTTACAAACTACTATTCGTTCCACGGGCGTAAAAATTGCAACTACACTGAATGTCATCCTGTTAAAGAACACGCTAAAACCCCGATGTACTTTTCGACGCTGTAACAAAATCCGACTTAGGAAATACTTCGTACGAAAAGTGTGCTTCACGTAAAAATATCGTGGTTTTTAATACTTGTAATCATATTTTCGCTCTACGGAGCGTTTTTTATGCAAAATTTTCAATAACTCCTCAAGGAGCGTCAATTTAGCAAGTGTAGTACATGTCGCTGCACAGGGACGTAATGTCGCCCCGACACCAAAAGTTTATAAACTGTAATAAAATTTGACTTAGGTAACATGTACCGGTTACCGGTTGTACTGTGAACGATCCATGCTTTTGATGGAAGTCTGAAGGACGTATTTTCTGTTCGAAAAACTTAGAAAAATTGAAAAAAATAGGAAAAAGAAAAAATTAATTTTCTTTTTCCTCAACCTTTTCTAAATACTAAATAAAAATATTACGTTCACAAAATTTTTAGGGTTCAAAGTGACTGTTTCAGACGGAGATTAATGGATAAATCATACTTACTGTCGTTTATGCTTAACTGCGGCTCTGATGGTATCAATTGGAAGACGTCGTAACACTATAAATCTAACACTGTCTGTTTAACGCTCTATTAAAATTAAATCTGAAAGGGAAATTTTGTTAGAAAACACAAGTAAAAGACAATATAAAGTTCAAAAAATGTATATTAAATCTTTAAAAAAATTTATGTTTTTACAACAACTTCTTCAGAGAAAATGTTAACAAACAATGGTCTGACCCGTGTACAACACATGGTGAGGAACGGGACGATTCATACGGTACCAACTACCATCCAATATGCAGTTTGAAAAGCTAACGATGCACAAAAAGATTCAAGGAACAGTTCATGTAACTGAAATTTTGGTGGGCTTATGCTTGCCTGTCTTATAAACGTATTTTATTAATTCACATAAATTTTGGTCGCTCCTCGGAGCTTAAAATTGCTTGAAGCGTATCTACTTCGTTTGTATTATGCAATAACAAATTTTACGTTCAGGCAAGGCAGATCCCATGCACGTGTGAGTACATGGTATAGATACTTTTTTGACTCCGAATCACTGAGGAACCGGTTTAGGGCAAACCCCGTCAAAACACATCATTTCCCCGTCAAATCCGACTGCTAGGAAATGATGGGGGTCCCATGTCGCTAAGGGCTATTTTCGCTATAACTTCCGATATACTTTGAATAGTCGTTGGATTAACTTGTCCTCATATTCAACACCTCGTAAGAGTTGCAGTGCTTGACAACGTGGATTCGTAAAAGGGTTTTTAATCTTGGAAATTTGGAAGTTCAAGTCCAATTTTATGATACTTTCTAAAATTGGGTGGTCGGGGCGACATTACGTCCCTGTGCAGCGACATTTACTACACTTACCAAATTAACGCTCCTCGAAGAGTTAGCGAAAATTTGGCATAAAAAACGCTCCGAAGAGCAAAAATATATTTCCAAGAATTAAAAACCTCCTCCACGGCGTTTTTACGTGAAGCACGCTTTTCTTACGAAATATTTCCTAAGTCGGATTTTGTTACAACGTCGAAAAGTATATCGGGGTTATAGCGTTCTTTAACACTCCCCTCCTTTCCGTGAATCTTTTTGTGTAACGTTTGGTAAATTGTTTGTTTGAAAATAAAATGGATCATTGGATGTAGTCTCCCATGTGTTGTATTCGGTTATCGTTCAGACCGGCCTATCTGAACAAAACATAGATGCAAATCTAAAATGGTGATAAATTTTTGAACATATATCGATGCATAGCATTCGATTGAATTATTGAACATTGTATATGAAAAAGGCATAAAAAAAAGAAAAAAAATCGAGAATCCTCGGATTCTCGATGACACAACACAAACACTTTCGACGCACTTATCTTTCTTAGTGTTCTTCCACTAATGCGGGCTTGCGTCTGCTCCTCCTCGTGTCTATGTCTCGTCGATCACCTTCGGTGTCGAACTGCCTTCTGGAACAGCTTAGGTGGTCCTCGGACTGCTTGGCTCCAGCTATACATTGGTTCTGCTCGGTTTATATGAAACAATAAAACAAAATTTTAGTAAAATGTTTGTTTACATCCCGTCTGGGGATCTGCGACCGATAACATATCGTCGTCTTTGAGAATAGGAACACTGAATTTTGTTGACTTATATTGGTTGAAATGGTTTCCGAGTAGTTAAAAATTCTCTTCTTGGGAGAAATCTGCGACCGATATCACATCGTCGTCTTTGAGAATAGGAACATTGAATTTTGTTGACTTATATTGATTGAAATAGTTTTTATTAAAATCTCTTCTTGGGAGAAATCTGCGACAGAATCTGCATCCGTCGGATCGTTGCATCTGCCCCTCCAGCAGACGTGGCGGCATCTCGCCCTTGAGTTGCTAGACTCGTCTGAATCGCGCTCTGCGTCAGAGTTGTCGTCTTTCCATGCCGTGCCAATGGAACATTTGTTTGGACCCTTTGGGTCGGACTCTGCTTACAGATGAATGTTTAATAACATTTGAGGACTTAGAAAAATTATAAAAAATACCAACTCTGCCGGACACGGTCAGAGTTGCTGCAGTGAATTTTGAAGATTTGTATGGACGATACAATATCCCCAATGAAAATAACTTGTAAAAAATGCATAAAAAAATACCAACTCTTGCCTGACACGACAAGAAGTTGGTATGGAAATTTTGATATAAAATAAACCTAGCACTAAGTTAAAACTTAGCCTAGGTTGAAAAATGTTATAAAAATATGATTGAATCTCCAGAACTTGATTCTGAATCAGAAGTGGAAGCATCTCGTGGCGGTGCATGAATTTGTACAACCGTTTGCTCCGGCGGTGGAGGTTCTGTGGAATCGTCTGAGAACGGGGAATCATTTCCATCGAGTGATGTTCCGCCTGGACTAGCATTTTCTTCATCGGAAGATTCGATTTCCAAGTTGTGCTCCTCTGGCGGGGCTGGTCTCAAATCATCGACATGTACTCTTGTCGTTACATTTCCCTTTTGCACGAGATACACCTCGTCTGAAAACTTCTTCAGAATTCTGGTCGGGCCTGACCAAGACGGCGTGAAGGTATGTACCTTCTTTTTTCTCTTACTCATGACTCTGTCTCCTACTTTGTAAACGATCGGAGTGACGGCCTCTTTCGGCGCATATTTCTGTTTGTAATTTTGTTGGGCCTGACGGGCTTCCTTGATTCGCTCGTATCGTGGAAGCGTTTGTTGCTTGGCTCTTTCTTGCCTCCAGGCATACAAGTCCCATTCGCCTCTTTCGGCTGGATCATATCCTAACACGATCATGCTGGGTGTTTGATTTGTAGCGGCGTTCCTACGATTTCTTAATATGTATGTCATTTGATGCACGTAGCGATCCCAAGTGTCGTTTGGCTTTTTGAATAAAAGAGTCTTTAAAATTTTCTTGCATTCCTGAACCCGTCGTTCCACGGGGTTGGACTGTTGGTGATATGCTGGAATTAAGTATCGTTCGATACCATTCCTTTCGCAAAATGTGATGTACCATTCGGAATTGAAATGACCACGGTTGTCTGATATTATGACTCGAGGGACTCCGAATCTTGCTACTATTTCTTCGTCGATATATTTGGCTATCGTTCTGCCGTCGACCTGAATGTATGCCTTTGCCTCTATCCATTTACTGAAAACGTCTTCGACGATAATCATGTATCTGTTTTCGGCGTCTTTAGTCCTCTGCAGCGGGCCAATTACGTCGACGCTCAAGGTTTCAAATGCATTTTGCGGGGCATGACTTCTAAGTGGAGCATTGGGTTGGGCTTGTCTTGTCTTTACCGACTGGCATATCAGACAGTCGTTTATGTATTTGCCTACGATCCTGGCCATATTATTGAAATAGTAGCGTTTCGCTATTTTCCTGAGAGTCTCGTCTCTTCCTGGATGACATGCTTCATCTCGGTCATGATAATGGTAAATCAATTCCTTTATTTTCCTCTTTGGAACTATTAATTTGAAATTTCGATCGCAATCTTTAAAAAGTACATCGTCTTGGACGTGAAAATTTTTCATAAAAATAAGATCCGCATCGGAACGTTGTTCCTGTTGAAATAGATCATTCCAACGGCGGATCTTGTCTTGAATATCTCTTGAACTCAATTGAGCCTGTACGATATCTTCGTATATTTCTGAGTGCGTTAAAACAGAAATACGTTCTGGACACTTATAATTTGGTAGGAACATTCTTTCCTCTTCATCGTCTGTCTCGACATACTGATTTTGTGGGTTACGACTTAGAAAATCTGCTAATAAATTTTCCTTTCCTGGACAGTGTTCAATTTTGAATGCATATTCTTGCAATAGTAATGACCATCGAGTAAATTTTGTTTTGTCGTCCTTATGTTTGTTTAACCAAAGTAACGCCCTGTTGTCCGTCTTCACCAAGAACGGTTTGTCTGCTAAGTACATCTTGTACTTTTTAATATAGTTCACCACCGCCAAGCATTCCAGCTCGTTTATGTGGTAACGTCTCTCTGCTGGAGATAACGTGTTGCTTGCATACGAAATTATATATTTTTCGCCGTTGTCGCCTAATTGATATAAGACGGCCGAAAGGCCTTGGAGGGATGCATCTGTTTGCAAAATGAATTGACGTGAAAAATCCGGCCGATGGAGTTCCAGCGGTCCGGATAATAATTCTTTTAATTTTCTAAACGCTTCATCGCATGTATGGTTCCAGTGAAAACGATTTTCCTTCGAAAGAAGTTTCGTTAGTGGCTTTGTGATCATCGCCACATTTGGTAGATATTCTCGTACCCAGTTGCAAAGCCCTAGGAAACTTTGTAGCTGCTTTTTTGTAGCTGGAACGGGATAATTTTGAATTTGTAAAACATGTTTTTCTAATGGTTGGGAAGTATCAGTTCTAATGGTGTGGCCTAAATATTGAATTTCATTCGTCGCTATTACACACTTTTCCGGTGACACTTTCAGATTGTGCAGACGTAGTCTTTCAAAGACTAACCTCAAGTGGGACATATGTTCCTTCACGTTTACGCTGTAAACGATTATATCATCTAAATACACTTTACAGAAATGGTGCAGGTAACCCGTTAAAACGTCCTTTGCCATGAATTTCTGAAAGGTACAGGGAGCTGTCTTGAGGCCGAAAGGCATGACATTAAATCTGTAAGCTGCCCCATCAGGAGTGGTAAAAGTCGAAAAATCTTTTGATGCTTCATCTAGCGGTATTTGCCAATACCCACTTTTTAAATCCAACACAGAAAAAATCTTCGAATTGCCTAAATCTTTAATACTTTCGTGTATTTTTGGTAAGACGGAAGCCTCGTCTTCAGTCATTTCATTCAAATGGCGATAGTCGATGCAAAATCGTGGTTTCTTGTCCGAGCGTTTTATTATCACGGGTGGTGAACTATATTGGGCAGTGCTAGGTTCGATGACGCCAGCTTTCAACATCTCTTCGATTTGGTCGTACATAATTTTCTTAGTACTCGGAGACATCGGATATGGTCTGATATTAAATGGTTTCGTGTCTTTTACTGTAATTTTGTGTTTCACAGTCACTGTGGTTGCTTGAGTCGGTTCCGCAGTGAACAGATCGACAAATTCTTCGAACAGCGGCCGTAGAAATTTGTCTTTAATAACAAGCTCTTCAGGAAGCTTTGCCTGCTGTCTCTCCCTCTGAGAAGCTTGATTCCAGAAGACGGTAATACGCTCTTCTGTGCCGGCATATAGGCATTTTCTGCCATAATCATATGCGACATTGTTCATATATAAGAATGGTGATCCTAATATTATCGTTTCGTTCAAATTTTCGATTACTTGAAAATCAATTTCAAAAGAGGTGCCTGAAATTATTACTTGTAATTTTGTCGTGCCAAGAGAGTCCACCATTCGATCTCCGCACGCCATAGCAAATGATCGACGTGTCGTGAGATTTTTAAAATTATCCAACATCCTCGGATGGATAACGTTTCGCGTCGAGCCTGAATCAATCAGAGCGTCGACTGCATGTTCATTTATCTGAACTTTTATACGAGGCAAAGGGAACGCTTCGCTCATATAATTTATTGCTTCCTTCGTCTTGTGCAGAGGAGCGTCGTAGTGGTCATGAGTATTAGAAATGTTTAATGGACATTGCTGCCGCCTTGGTTCGGCCGTTGTGCCGGGGATCTTGCAGATGGACCCTGGCCTGGGTCTCTGGCCCCTCGAAAGTTTCCCGGTCTCCTGTTGAGATGCGGGTTATTCGGGCATTGGCTATGGAAGTGCCACTGCACTGTGTCTGTACAGTATCGGCACGGGGTTGCCGGTCGGTCGGGTACTCGGAATTTCCCCGATCCGCCATTGAAATTGGTTTGCCTGCGGTCAGGATTCACTGAACCGCTCGTAGAATTAGGCATAAAAAAAGGACGACCAGGCGCTCTGCCTGGACCGTCCTGTCGAGAGACATCCTCTCGGAAATGCACCCTCGGTGCTGTCGGAGTTGGGCTTCCATTGCTCCTGTTACTAGAATTTTGTTGACTTATGTGTCCCGGCTCTCGATAGTAAGTCGCGCGGGACAGACGTTGATCAATAAGCTGGATTAGCGACGTCTGTTCGTCAGCTGAATCCCGCTCGACGTTAGTAGCCGCTGCTATTAACATCTCTGTGTTTGAAATTAGGTTGCTTCTCAAGCGTGACCTAATTTCTGGACGCAGTTGGTCCATGATGACCCGAGCTCTGATGGCTTCGGATTTAAAGGGATCAATACGATCGAAAAGACAGGTTTTCCTTGTGATAAACACTGCCGTGTCGTCTAAAGACGTTTGCTTGACGGCATACAGTTGAGCAATAGCTCGTGACTGTATGTCGGGAGAATTAAATCTCGTAAGGAATCTTTCCTTGAATAAGGCATACGAAGTAGTCAACGTCCTAAATTGTTCGGACCATCGTTGAGCTTCGCCCTTGAGTTGGCCAGTTACGTTATGGAGGCGATCATAGTCGTGGCTTATGCGAGCTCTGTCGAAATATTCCTCCATAATTTTCAGAAATGCTTCTGGATCTTCATGATCAAGCCCATGGAACGTCACGTTCGGACATCTTTGTCTCTCATGGGGCGTACAGGTCGACACGTTCTGTATCGCCTGCACGAAGCCCTCTGCCATTTTCAGAAACATACTTTCCATCGAAGCAGTTTGTGGCTGTGAAGCTGATAAATTAACATTATCTCCCTCCGGAAACAGTCGCTGTGGTTCTATCCCTCTAGAACCGTCGTCGACGAGCGGTGCTGTGATTCGCTCGTAAAATTCTCTTGGGGTCGACCCCTCGGAGTCTTCCGCCATGAATGAGAAAGGATTTGTTGGGTTTGGGGACGGCATGGTCCCTGCTCGGGCGCCATGTGAACGATCCATGCTTTTGATGGAAGTCTGAAGGACGTATTTTCTGTTCGAAAAACTTAGAAAAATTGAAAAAAATAGGAAAAAGAAAAAATTAATTTTCTTTTTCCTCAACCTTTTCTAAATACTAAATAAAAATATTACGTTCACAAAATTTTTAGGGTTCAAAGTGACTGTTTCAGACGGAGATTAATGGATAAATCATACTTACTGTCGTTTATGCTTAACTGCGGCTCTGATGGTATCAATTGGAAGACGTCGTAACACTATAAATCTAACACTGTCTGTTTAACACTCTATTAAAATTAAATCTGAAAGGGAAATTTTGTTAGAAAACACAAGTAAAAGACAATATAAAGTTCAAAAAATGTATATTAAATTTTTAAAAAAATTTATGTTTTTACAACAACTTCTTCAGAGAAAATGTTAACAAACAATGGTCTGACCCGTGTACAACACATGGTGAGGAACGGGACGATTCATACGGTACCAACTACCATCCAATATGCAGTTTGAAAAGCTAACGATGCACAAAAAGATTCAAGGAACAGTTCATGTAACTGAAATTTTGGTGGGCTTATGCTTGCCTGTCTTATAAACGTATTTTATTAATTCACATAAATTTTGGTCGCTCCTCGGAGCTTAAAATTGCTTGAAGCGTATCTACTTCGTTTGTATTATGCAATAACAAATTTTACGTTCAGGCAAGGCAGATCCCATGCACGTGTGAGTACATGGTATAGATACTTTTTTGACTCCGAATCACTGAGGAACCGGTTTAGGGCAAACCCCGTCAAAACACATCATTTCCCCGTCAAATCCGACTGCTAGGAAATGATGGGGGTCCCATGTCGCTAAGGGCTATTTTCGCTATAACTTCCGATATACTTTGAATAGTCGTTGGATTAACTTGTCCTCATATTCAACACCTCGTAAGAGTTGCAGTGCTTGACAACGTGGATTCGTAAAAGGGTTTTTAATCTTGGAAATTTGGAAGTTCAAGTCCAATTTTATGATACTTTCTAAAATTGGGTGGTCGGGGCGACATTACGTCCCTGTGCAGCGACATTTACTACACTTACCAAATTAACGCTCCTCGAAGAGTTAGCGAAAATTTGGCATAAAAAACGCTCCGAAGAGCAAAAATATATTTCCAAGAATTAAAAACCTCCTCCACGGCGTTTTTACGTGAAGCACGCTTTTCTTACGAAATATTTCCTAAGTCGGATTTTGTTACAACGTCGAAAAGTATATCGGGGTTATAGCGTTCTTTAACAGTACTGTGAAAGAACACGCCAAAACCCTCGATAAACTTTTCGAAACTGTAACAAAATCTGACTTCATGAAAAGCGTGCTTCACGTAAAAATGCCGTTGGGAGAGGTTTTTATATTTTAAATCATATTTTCGCTCTACGGAGCGTTTTTTATGCAAAAATTTCAGAAACTCATCAAGGAGTGTAATTTTAGAAAGTGTAATAAAAGTCGCTGTACGGGAACGTAATGTCGCCCCGACCACCAAAATTTAGAAAGTGTAAAATCGACTTTAATTTCGGAAATTTCAAAATTAAAAACCCTTTTACGAATCCACGTTGTCAAGCACTGCAACTCTTACGAGGTATTAAATATGAGGACAAGTTAAACCAGTCTCTATTCAAAGTATATCGGGAGTTCTAGCGAAAATAGCCCTTAGCGACATGGGACCCCCATCATTTCCTAACAGTCGGTTTTGACGGGGAAATGATGAGTTTTGGCGGAGTTTGCCCTAAACCAGTTCCTCAGTGTCAGAAAAGTATTATTACCATGTACTGATACGTGCATGGGATCCGCCTCGCCTGAACGTGAAAAGTTGTAATTGCAGAATATAATTAGAAGTAGTAGCGCTTCAAGCACTTTTAAGCTCTGAGGAGCGACCAAAATTAATGTGATATAAAAATACGTTTATAAGACAGGCAAGCAAAAGCCCACCAAATTTCAGTAACATTGAACTTTTCTTGAATCTTTTTGTGCATCGTTAGCTTATAAAACCGCATATTGGATGGTAGTTGGTACATTATAAATCGTTCCGTTCCTCACCATGTGTTGTACACGGGCCAGACTAGTGTTTGTTAAACATATTTCTTAAAAGTTGTTGTAAAAACATAAATTTTTTGAAGATTTAATATATACATTTTTGAACTTTATATTGTCTTTTAGTTGTGTTTTCTAACAAAATTCCCTTTCAGGTATAATTTTAAGAAAGTGTGGTACATCCAGTGTTAGGTTTATAGTGTTACGACGTCCAATAGATACCATTAGAGCAGCAGTTAAGCATAAACGACAGTAAGTATAAATTTATATATTATTCTCCGTCTGAAACAGTCATCTTGAACCCTAAATTTTGTGAACGTAAATATTCATTTTTGAAATAGAAATAGAGAAAAAAGATTTTTTTTTCTTTTTTTTCTATTTTTTTCTTCTAACTTTTTTAAGATAGAAATATAAGTCCTTCAGACAACCTAAAGATGGATCGTTCACAATCCCACGGAGCGCGATTTATGGAACTATAATAAATTACATCCCACAAGATGTAATTTTAGCAACTACCTCGAAAATCGATTACTTTTAAATAAAATTATTTATTACGAACCGACACCGACTTTGTGTGTACTGCTTCTCATGCATGAAATTTTTCGCGGGCAAAAAAATTTTTTGCGGCAAACATATGTTTTCCGTCGTATCTCCACACATAGGGTTACTCAGTGATTCAGAATCCATGTCGGTGCATTACCATGTACATAGTGCAAGGGACCCTTGCCTGAACGTATGAATTAAATATTCTAATCAGTTGTGATTCAAGTGCCCAAAATTATACATAATACGAATAAAGACAGACAAGCCAAAAAGGCCACAAAGACGTAAACATTCAACTTTGAATTGAATCTTTTTGGTGTCAGTCGAATGCTTAAAGTAAACATTGGATGGTAGTTGGAAACTGCATAGTCGTCCTAATCCTCACCATGTGTGGTGTGGACAGGCACTCTTGTTAAACTTATACTTTTGTTAACTTTATAAATACTCATATATAATCAAAATTTGTAACTAACAGAAAATCATTTAAAAAGACAAATATATACCTTTACCTAAAATCCTATCCTGTTTCATTGTGTCTTACTGGATTAGCAAATTTCTCCTTCAGGTTAATTAGGAAAGTGTTAGAAATTAAGAGTGTTAGCTTTAAGAGTTGTTCGGAGTGTATTAGTCATCCATGCTTCCAATTTTAATTGTAATTGACTTTACGTCAATAAAATGACGCAGCCGAATGTACGGTGTGCTTGGAAAGAGAGAGATAAAGATGTAATAGAATATGACATTGGACAAATTTATTATACCTAATCTTTAAATTTCTCGGTACACTTGAGGACATTAGGGCTAATTTTATTTTAGTTCTACAAAGAGAAAATGTTTATTTTAATAATACCTATGTGGGATGATAAGAATTATTTTTGCAAATCGAAAATAGAAGAAAAAAAAATATTTTTTTATATATACTTTTTTTCTCTCATCGTCCCACATTGTAACATGTTTTTAATGTATTTTATTGAAAGCCGTTTTTTAAAATAATGATTTATATGAGAGTAAATTGAACCATCTTTCCGGTTTATATCCGCAGCGCTCTTAAGACAGTGCAGCGACATCCAATTAATACCATTTGGTGCGAGCAGTTAAGAAAAATCAATAGCATATTATTTTACGTATGAATAAGGCACATCGAACCTTTCAGGTGGACATTAAATTAGTAAATTTAGGAAAAGTAACAAAAGGTCCTTCAGACAACTAAAGCATGGATCGTTCACAGTATCACGGTCTATAGTATTACGTAAGTATCTATAGTGATACAGTGTAAAAGTAGAAGAATTTAATCTTTTCTGTTTATTTTGCTTTCTCCCATGATAAAATTAGACACGCTTTTTTGAGGTTATACTTGATATTATACACTTTTACAAAACTCCAAGTTGAGAAAAATTGCTTTATTCAAGCATCTATCTATTATTAACTAACTATTATCTAACTAT
This sequence comes from Leptura quadrifasciata, assembly GCA_963675555.1. NCBI lineage: Eukaryota > Metazoa > Arthropoda > Insecta > Coleoptera > Cerambycidae > Leptura > Leptura quadrifasciata. The sequence continues at coordinate 115,967,696 of OY776675.1, read as the reverse complement.
TATTAATGTTAGTAGTGTTTTTAATCATTTGCAGATGGCAGTGAAACGTCTTCAACGATATTTAACCCCTTTTTATGTTCTGCGATTACATATTAACTGTTGAAAAACTAAAACTCGGTCTGAAACTTTTGTGATAATTAGCTTAATCACCAAACAATGCTTGTTTGGTCGGTTTGTCAATGTGATTTACTGTGGTCCTAGATAAACTTATTTTCGAAAAATAAAATTTATATTTTGTAGACTGAGACAAAGTTGTCAACGAATTAAATAGTGAGTGACTTACAAAAAGTAAATAATTAGGTGTGTAGAATAGATTGGAACTGTGCCTAAAATTTGCAAAAGTAACGTAAACAAAACAAAAACTCCATTACGCAATATGCATTATAAATAGAAATTAAAAGTAAATTCCTAAACATTAATTCGGTGATAACTATTAGTAGCGGAGTTGCTCTGGGTGGTCTCACAAGAAATTAGGCATGTAACAGGATCATGGTATACCCTTTTCTCCTTTAGTCTTGAAGATAATTAATTGAAATTCAGGATATACCACATACATAATAAGCGGCACTTTTTGACATACAACTAATTTTTTTTCACTTCCGGTTTCGCCGAAAGCGACACTAACTTTCGATTTTTAAACGTAACACCCTGTATGTTATTGCATTTTTGAATTCGAACGATATCCTGATAGACAATGTCCAGCGAAAAATTATTTTAAACGTGTTGAAAACCAATTCCGAAGACAGCTCAACAATGATCCCGAAGAAAACTGCATTATTGACAAAGGAACGGAAATGAATGTTTTGGCTCGAATAGAATTTGATAAGACTGTTTCATTAAGGCAAGTTGGGTTTGAATTGGACGTCAGTCACCAAAGAGTAAGCCGAATTTTGCACAAATACCACTATAAATCTTTTAAATACCAATTGCACCATTTGTACGAAAGTGATTACGAACATAGGATGGAATATTGCAATTGAATTTTGTTTAATAACGTGCAGCCAAACAATGATTTTTACAAAGATGCAAAATATTGGTCACAAGAAAATCAAAATTTATTACGGGGGGGGTCACTTTCAAGTGCGGTTCGGTTTCAATGTATGACTTGGAATAATCGGTAGTAGAATCATTGGTCCAATAATATTTGAAGGACCTCTGACTGGTGGCAGATACTTGAGATTCCTGAAAAATGAGATTGAGGACATTTTAGATGAGTTACCTTTAGATTTAGGATAGGGAATGTATTTCCAACAAGATGGCGCTCCTCCCCATGATTCAAGGATAGTAATTGATTACCTTCAACGAAGATTCGGAGAAAATGTAATTTCGACCAATGATCCTGTGATGTGGCCTCCAAGGTCACCTGATTTAACGCCCCTTGATTTCCTTGTTTGGGGTCATTTAAAAAATATTGTCTATGCAACCGCCGTTACTACCCGTGAAGACCTGGAGTTACGAGTAAGACGAGTAATTAATAGCATAACGGTCCACAATTGGCGAACGTTCTTCGAGAAACAGTTATGCGAGTTCAGAAGTGCATTGACGTTAATGGACAGCATTTTGAAGAACTGCGGCGCTATTCTTGACTGTTCGCATTTTTAAAAGTTACTCGCATGCCACCATAATGCGAATGAAAATTCATACTAGATATTATTGATCATTCGCAAGACATTCGAGTGTTCGCATTAAACAGCGAGTGGGTTTTGACAATCGGTAAATATGCGAATGATGACATAACCTAATTTTTATTTCAAAATCTTTAAATTTATTACGTTCGTGATATGGTATAAATCAAGAAGTAAATCAAAAGAGAGCTACCGATTTGAGTAAAATTTACCAGATTGGGATTTTTCTTTATAAATTCCAGTATTAACCGCTTTTGTTCAGTAGAAGCATTAACAGTTCTGCGTGGAGTCTCCATTACACAATAAATTATTCGCAAAAAAAATATTTTTCTTTGTGAATACAAATATAACCTACAACAAACTAACAATCAAGAAATGCCAGCCGACAAACTGTCATCCCAAACAGCGTGAAATTGAATATTTATCGAAACTGCGATGTTGCCGAGTGTTATTTTACGTGCGATTGATTTCGTTCGTATACATATGCGAAATGCAGTCAAGAATACCATCTGTTGAAAGTGTTCGCAAATACACCGCTCGCATTAACACGTATACGCGCAACTGCGAATGATGTCAAGAATAGCGCTGCTGTTGTAATGTTTTGTGTTAATTTTTTGTATTCCAAAATCACCTTATATGTAACAAGGTAATTAGAATAAAATTGTATTTTCTTATTGTCTTTTAGCTGTAATTTTATTTGTATTTATCGCACATTTTAATACGACATATGAATAAATTCCTTATTAATAGTACTAATAAATGGTACCACGGTACCGATATGGTTCCATTTGAAAAAATTGAGTTTTGCCCCAAAAACAATTTTGGTGAATTTTATTTGCTCATAAATCACGTAATTTAGTGTTTTTAACTTTTTTCGATTTCGATTTTTGTAGCATTACACGGGTCATTTAGAATAAATCGGAACTGTCGTGGCACACTTAAATAGAAAACTAAAAATTATATTACAAAAAAAATCGGCAGCTACTGGAAGCGGCTGGAACCTCCCCACTCGGTGGATCTTTGAAGCCGAAAAGAACATTAAATTGTGTGACAAAACGGCACTAAACGTAATCCGATCTCATCCAAAACCTTTTCAGATCTTCTGGGGCACTAAAAAAACCCTCAACTTAATGCATTTACAATCATCTATGCGAGTTATTACCTACATTATCGTTCGTTAAATAATATACTGTTAGGATATTAACAACTTTAACATCACTTGAACGACTAAGAAAATCTAGATATCCTAAATACTACAGATTTGTAAAGCAACAAACTGAAAATTGGTAAAGTGATAATCTATAATAAATTCACCAACGCAGGTACAGAAAGCATATGATATTGATATTGTTACATCTACCTTTAAAGTTTGTGACAATCCACTAAAAGTTACAAATATGCCGAAATCTTATTAACATGACATGACACCAACGTTATCGGATGACAAACGATGACAATGACAATCGTCAAAATTTACTCATTGCAATCCGATCGCTTCAGTAATTTTACTAGATTTTAGAGGAATATTTGTAGTTTAATTCTTTGATTTGTCTGTATATATATTTAATAACGGCACTAAACGTAATCCGCTCTACTTCTAGAGCAGTGAAGAAACCCTCATACGTGAATTGATACGTGATGTGATGAGTTTCACGACGTAACGGCTACGCGCATCGATGATGTCATGTGAAATGGGATCTATGCTTCATATTTGCTTTGTTTTTAATTTTTTTCACGGAAACCAAATCGAAAGGGTGGAAGTGTGATATATCGTTGAAATCAGAATTTTAACTGCTTTTCAATGGTTCCATTGCAAATTGAAAGTAATTATAAAATAAGCAACTTGTTGCGTCAAAATGGCACTAAACGTAATCCGATCTCAACCAAAACCTTTTCAAATCTTCTGGGGCACGAAAAAACGCATATGCAAAGTTTCATTCAAATCTGTTCAGTAGTTTCGGCGCTATCGTGCTAACACACATACAAATATACACATACACATACATTTTTCAAAAACCACTTTTCTGGGTTCCTAGGACCTCAAAACGTAAAGATTTGATGTCATCTCAATTTTCGTTTTTGAACCAATTTTAGTAACCTCTCACAAATTCATTGCGGAGAGGTTAAAAATTGATGTTTGAAATGTCACTTATTTGGCATCGTTGGATTTAGAAAATTATGCAGAATTCAAAAATATAATATACAGGGTGTTCTATTTAAAAATCGAAAGTTAGTGTCACTTCCAGCGAAACCTAAAGTGAAATAAAATCAATTGTATGTCAAAAAGTGCCACTTATTATGTATGTAGTATATCCTAAATTTTAATCAATTATCTTCAAAACTAAAGGAGAAATGGGGGATATACCACGATCCTGTTACACCCAGTATAACGCAATCACTGTATCTGTAATCGACATACGGTGACACTTACCTTTTATGTTGATAATTTAACAGCAAAAGTTATTTTTATTTGCTTTTCTTAAACTCACAATGTAGTATTTTTCAGATATGTCTTCAAATCTTGCATCCTTTATTTAACACACTTCCTGACATAATCAATTGATGAAATTTTCCTCAGTTACTAAGGTCGGATGACAATAAAGTATCCTACCGTTACTTTTGCCAATATCGAAAAATATTGAAAAATCTGCAAAACGATGGAACAAGAAATCAAAACAAATCATTAATGGCCAGTTTCTGAAACGTTAAATAGAGTTAATTATTCGTTTACTGTCATAGTTACTACAATTGTGACAACAATTGTTACTATGACATTTATTAATAGATAACTTTATTTTACGTTTCAGAAACAGACCCTATGAGACGAATTTTTATTGAGCGCTCTCTGTATAACTAAAAAGTAGAAAGTAAAAAATGTATTTTTTACTTCCGTCTAGTTTTTGTTGAAATGGGCTTAAAATGTAATGAAACGTCGAGATTTTAAATTTGAGCGAAAAAAATTCCTGTCTATCGGTATGTAACTTTTTTTGTGCGCACGTTTACTCTGAAACCGTTTATGATATTGACTTGAAATTTGATACATTTATGTATTATAACGAGATCCGGAAATAGATTATATTTTGATCTAATTCCGTTGAAGGGTTCGGGGGTAAATGGGGTAAATAAGGGTAAATAGGCAAAGCAAGCAGGTAAGGAGTCCATAGCATTGCAATTTAAGGCATGTATGAAAAGACAAGGTCTCAAATGGGGTCTAAGTGCTGTGATTCAATTCTTTTTTTGACCACCCTCCCAATCAATTCCAATTCCTATTTCACGTAAAGCGTTTATATAGACAGCACTTTTTATGCCTAGACGTTTCTTAATTCTTATCGCTTCAATTAAGACACGTGGATTTCTATTTTATTCACATGCTCCTCTACCGCAATTTTGTCACTAATCTTCTTCTTATTCGTTACGCTTAGACGACCGATTATCATTTATCGAATCCACTTCCTGAATTTTGATCTGAATGTTCAATTTGCTGCCATCGTGTACTCTTTTGCAGATGTAAGATCTAAACCCTACCCATTTGTTACAAATAATTTTGGACAAGATAACCCCGTTTAACTGTCAGCAGGGCGATATCGTACCAAATTTTCTCCAGCCGTCAGCAGTTTAATTCAAAGTATATATCGCCAACTGACTTGCGTTTGCCGCCTTGGATCGTCATGTCCACCTGCGTAAACATTGACTATAATACTGAATTACTAGGTCAACCATGTAGCTTGTAGTAACTTATGTGATCTATGTAGCGGTCATAATGCTTTTGAGCCGAGAGCGAAGTTGATAGAGGCTGATGGGTGAACGCCACTCAAACACCTAGAGGCCTATTACCCTTATGCAAATTGAGCTTAATATTAGAATGCATAGTATCGAAATCCTTACATATTCTCCTAAGTAGGGCCCCTACAGTAACCCGTATGCTTAAGACTTTTCATTCGATGTATTAGGTTGTAACACCTGATGTGTTAAATACGTGAAATACATTAAAGACGAAGATATATTGCCCTATTTCTATATTTCTTCCTTGTATTATAAGAGTTATAATTTTCTTCTTGTAAGCGGCATTGCACAATTTGGCACAGTAGTCTAGGTGACATTAAAAAGAATTTGAGATTTCGAAAACCTTTATAAATTAGAAAATAGAATTTACATACAGAAATCCAGTTGATCGCTTTGTGTGTGCTTGGATTATAATATTATTAAATTAAAAGTTGTGTGTTTTTATGTTAAAAACAAAAATGTAAGGCTTGATATGAGGCTTGTTTTTTTAGATACATATAATCATAATATTATTATAACTGTATACAGTTTAATGAAATAATTAAAAGAATTACGCAAAGCAAATAAAGATAAGGGGGTGAGCGTAGGTGCGTCTTTATTATGTACATACTTCGGTATGCGATGTAAAGCAACGACAGGCGCAGTTAGTACTTGGATGGGTGACCATTCCAACGGAAACCGCGTCCTCGCCTCACACATCTTCCAGCGGCTTGTATATCAGTGTATGCGCGGAAGCTATACAACCTTAGGCGAGGATTGTATAGGAGATATACCATCCTTCGGAGGGGATGTAAAGCCGTCGGTCCCTTGTCTATTAAATGTTAGGCAAGTAAAAGATCCCTACTCTTCTTAAGGGAAGAGGTTCGGCAAAATTCCTGGTTGGGGGTAGCTCGTCTACAGGCGTCGGTGTTAGGCCTCAGTAGCGGAAATAGGCCGACGTTAAATAAATGTATTAAAAAAAAAATAATAAAGATAAGTATGAACGAAAATTTCTCGACCCATCAGTAATGGCTAACTAATAACTACTTCAGAAAAAAATATGGCTCAAAAATATTTCGAGCGCATATTAGTATTGCTCATTCAGCTGTGCTTTTTGATATTAAAGTTTGTGATTGTAATATCTGTTCCTTTTCTTTAGTTAAAGTTTATACACATTAATATTATTATATCAAAATATTTGAAATAAAATTCTTTTCGAATATTTTACTATAATACTTGTATAAACACGATAGATTCTTGCTGGTTTTAAATATTCCATGTAATAGGTACACGTATAAGAGATCGGTATACAATTCTTTTATAATATTAAAACTGGGTCATACCGCTGCAAGTGTTACTTTGAGCTGTTCAAACTTTTATGTCTTAGGTAAACTATATTTTATAACTATAGTAAAATATTAATGGCGTTTTCAATTTATAGCATTAGTGTGCCCTGACTGAGAGAGTATTTTCATCTTTTATCAATAAGTAAGGCAAAACTGTCTTATAAAGGGTATCCAAATTAAATTTAAATATAATTTGAACAATTGACAGTAAAACTTAAACTCGTAAGCTTTACCTTCATAAAGAAATATGTAAATTTCATGTAACCTATTTTTTGCGTCTAGGAAATGGCCTCAATTTCTTTTCATGCATATTTCCGCCCTATGCTATAAGTTATAAATTGCCCGGTGACTGATGTCGATCAGTATGCAATACCCGCAGAAAACAAGCTAAGCAAACTTTCAAGATCCCATGACTCCCATGAGTTCTTCAGATACTCATTATTCATATGTATAATGTAGTACGTTTCAGGTAATATAAAAGACGAAGTTCATTAAATTTCTTTAGTCTGTAATTTTACTGATTCGCTGTTGGTTAACGCAAGATATGGAGAACTATTTGATGGAACAAAATAATATTTGATACTAAAGAATATCATCATATAATCTTATTTTGTAAATGGTGTGGTATTATTATCTCTAATCCAATCACACAGTTCTGGAGGTAAAGCTTTGTAGGTCAGGATTGAATATTAAGATAAACAGTGACAAATACAGTTTTTCCCCTCCTGCTGTAATTGGAGAGTCGGAGGTCAAATTTGAAGTTTTTAAGTTTTTTTATTATATCCTGAACCTTTAATCAAATAGTGATATAAAAGAAATACTTTGACAATTCAACTAATGCTATGTCGAATATAGGAAAATACTTTCTTATTTTAAAATTCTTTAGTACAGTGCCCGAGAGTTTACAAGGCTAATGTTCCGTATAATGGTAAATAACGTACATAAGGACTTAAAAAATGTTTACCAGCTTGATTTGCTCTAGGGCATTTTCCCTTCCTTAATCGGCAAAGGCATGTCCAGGCCAAAGAAATGCCCTTGGTTTTACACGGGATAGTCAAATGAACTGGAAGAAGCATATTCTAACACTAAACAAGGAATTAAATAGCGCATGTTATTGTTTGGAAACTATGATAGACAAGGGTTTAAATAAAGAAAGAAAACATATTATCACGCAATGTTCGGGGAATTTTTCTCATATAACGGATTTATTTAATATACAGAATCTTTTGTCGACAGAGTTTAGTATTATCTTATAAATTAACACCCTCAGTTCCTGTGAATCATATAGCGTTAGATTACTCGAGGCTTAAGGCAAGAGTTGATGCAAGCCTCCACTATATTGGTACATTTTGCCATGGCAGTTTAATCGGTGTAAAAAATCATGCAAAAAACTTTCAGTCATGCCGCGTTCACTAGTCAATTAAATATACAGAAGGAGCGACAGGGCTGGGTTTAGTTTATATCAACCTTCTTAATGTTTCTTGGCTAACAATAATCTTATCATTTCTACATAATTCGCTATATAGCGTATATTGTACGCAACGTAGCCGATTCCGTACTCCTGTAGCACGTTTTAATAAGTTTATAAAAGAGTCGTATAACTACCGCTAAAGAAGATCGTACCCACACGTCATTTAAAACGATAGGCGGGGATAAGCACCTATTAAGCGGCGAGTCGTGCGATTTGTGGTTTTTTTGGGTGATTTCTTTACCAACCAAGTTGCCGTGGTAAACTGTGCTCTTATACTATAATACTTTCCTGTGATATTTCTTTTATGATGTATGCTACCATATTACTTTCGTATCAGAAGCAGTATTAGACATTTTCATCTCAAAATATCAGGGTATGTCAAAAATAAGTGTCATGTTTGGAGAAGCTAAATATAACTATTTGCCGAAGTTCCTAATTTAATAATATTAATCGAAATTAGTTGTAAAACAATATTTAATAATAATAAAATACATAATTGTCGTTGATCATTACTAAACTTCCTTTAATCTGCAATTTTGCTCTATCAATTCTAAGTGAGACTAATCGTATTTTATTGGCTGCACATCAAAAAAAGTTGTTGCATTTTCTTTCAGAATAAATATTATACCACAAATATCTTGTCGAAATCATTGCCAAGAGACGACAATTTTGCGGTGACCTTCACAAAATAATTTTCTAAAATTATTCTAAAATACATTGTTAGAAACCTACTATGTGCATTCCCATTATTGAGACAGGTGTGAATTTTCCCCCTCAGAATCTGAAGTTTAGAAATGTGTTTAACACGACGTCGTGGGGAATTTAATCTCAACCAAAAACACGTCTACTATGTGATCAAAGTTACATGTTCACCTGGGTTAAGATTTAAAATTAATACATTTGTTCTGAGAATTACGCGATTTGTACATGTATTAATATGTGAAATTTTTTAGTTGTATATAAAAAGTAAAAACGTTGAAATATAATTGTTATCTAATTGATATATCTGTGATAGAACAATATGGGTCTCATTCGCCAATAAGAGGGAAAATGAAGCTATCTCTTCAATAATAATTGATGGTATTTTCATAAAACTAAATGCAAACCTGAAAATAAACTATTTACACATAATATTTCAAAATAGATACATAACATAATAGATCATTATTCAATAATACTTAATATGGAATTTAACAATACCACAGCCTAAACCGGAGAAAGAGCAAGTTGTAAAAAAATAGATGAAGTCAAACTGTTAAAAGTAAAAATTGCGATGATCCTAACAATGCAATTAAGATATTCTATGAATGTATAAATACAATTTTAAGAGAAACAACCAAGACGATTAAAATAAAAAAACAAAAACGATAAACTCAAATCGTGGACGACCCAAGGTATACGCTATAGGAAAACGTGATAAACGTAAACAAAAGCTTTCCCAAAACAAACATAACGCGCACCATGTGAAAGTACTATGAAAGAATGTAGAGAGATCAATTTCAAGCCTAAAGTAGACCGAAAAGTGATTATGGACCATAGTGAGTCACATGTTATAGTATATACTACGTATCATTAAGATATTAACTCGAAAAAATATCAAAATTTGTCAATTAAATTCGTCTTTCAGTTCGCCATGTGAAAATAGAAAAAAAATATCCATATAATAATAATAATAAGTGGAATGGATGGGCATCTCTGGCCTGTTCGGGAAACGGAGGGATTTGTCTGCGCTATCCAAGACCAAGTCATTCACCGTAACTATCAGCGGCACATTATGAAGAGAAATATCAACGACAGGTGTCGTCTTTGCAAACAGACAACGGAATCCATCCAACACATCAGTAGTGGATGTTCACCTCTGGCACAAAAAGACTACCTGGTGCGCCATCATAATGCAGTAGCCAAAGTAGTGCACCACGCACTTGCAAAGCTCTATGGACTCATAGAACAGGAAGTGCCCCATACTATAAATGCAAACCACAACAAGTGATGCAAAACAACAAAGCAAAGCTACTCTGGGACAGCACTCTGGTAACAGATCGAGCAGTCGAGGCAAACATACCGGATTTGGTCCTGTTTGACAAGTTAAAACAAACAGCAAATATTGTGGACATTGCAGTACTACTCGATCAAAACTTAATGGGAACCGTTGCCGAAAAGAAACGCAAATACCAACAACTAGCAGTGAAATTAAATGACATGTACCAATTGAAATCGGTAGAAATCGTACCTTTGGTTATCTCCACAAATGGTAGTCACAAAAGAATGGGCAAAAGGTAAAGACAAACTGAAGCTTCAAGAGAGACACCTACGCTTGATGCAAAAAGCTGCACTCCTAGGCACTATCAACATTGTGCGCAAAATCCTTAGCCTAGACTAAATTTAATGAGCTGTGAATAGACTTAGATACACACACTAAACTCTGTCTCATAACCTGTCCCATATGAGGTCTTGGATCGCACTAGATCCCGATCTTTTATGAAAAGGCAAAGAAGAAAAAGTAAAATAATAATAGTAATATTTATTTCAATATAATATACACAATTCACATTAATTATACAATAATCGACAATAAAATTACTTGAAATAAATACATAGATCCTACATAAAGCTAACGCTTGTTAGTAGGTTACGCAAAAAATTACATTTGTTATATTACTTCAAGTTTTAAACAAACAAATATAAAATTCAATTTTAGCCTTTATTTGTTGATGTGCATGTGATTACTTCAACCTCAAATAGCACAACACAAAATATAAGTCAAAGACTTGCACTAAAGTGTAAAAATCATTTAAGGTTTATATAATAAGGTGAGTATAAATATAATATTATCTACCTAACATAATGAAACATCGTACAACATGTACCACCCAAATCAATTATCCAAGGTTGAAGTGATCAGGTAGCGAGGTAGTCTAACTAGCAATATAAAAGCAAGGTTAAGCATTTTACATTTATTCATTTCAATCTAAAGTTAAAAATCTACAATTTAAGAAAAATTCAAGTTAATAAAAAAATTACAATAGTTAGATATTTAGTTCCATTGATCCTGTTGAATGGACCAATTTTTTGGGACACGCTCCCAGAATCAGAATCCTGTTAATTTGATGTATTCTGAAGCAAGCATTCTGACAACAGACAATGCAACTTATTTTCTTTTTATTAGTTACGCATATTTTATTTTCCAGGAATAATTTTAATTCTCTGTTGTTAAGTATATTAGTTTTTAGAAAAACATTTCGATATTATTTTTCTTACATTTTGTTTATATTTAGGTTAGGTTGAAATGTGAGTGGGTTCTATACCAAATCGTCCACTGCGTACATCCGGTCTATTGTGGTTCACTCCTAATTTATATTTCACCCAGTAGGTTCAGCTTTTTGATAAAGATGATAACCTTGTTGGGTGAGAGACGGTCAGGTCCGCAGGCAAAAGTTGTTCCTTGCCAAATAATGAGACCTGGGTTCTTTCTGCAGCGGGACAAGTGCACAGAATATGCCTTGCCGTTTCATCTTCCTCCAGACACATACGGTATTCGGCGTTTTCCACCAGTCCAAGTCTGTGCAGATTATGAGTCAATCTGCATTGCCCAGTGTATAGGCCAATTAGAGTTCTTAGGTGTAACCTATTCAACTCTAGTAGTTTTTTAGCTCTTGATTTCAAAGGATATGTAATGAATTCCTTTGAATGAGCGAATCCTGGTAATTCCTGCCAGTGGTGGAGAGTCTTGCTCTTGTCCCAGTCTAGGATATTTATTTTGGCAGTACTTGAAAATATGCCAAGAACTGATTTTGGTCCTATAAATTTTGATGTCGCACCCTACCTGGCTAGGCAATCGACAATTTCGTTACCCTCCAGCCCAGAGTGGCCAGGCACCCAGACCGAAGTTAGTTTGTTATTACTACCCAATTGGATTAGAGCCTTTTGGCAGTTCCACACTGTTTTAGAATTACAGCGATAGGTTCCAAGTTCTTTAATGGCTGCTTGGCTATCTGAGAAAATCTTATTGATCTGTGTTTAGGATGTGTTAGTTCCAGCCTCCGTACACACAGTTCAATGGGATATATTTCAGCCTGAAAAATTGTCGCGGTGTTACCTAGGCTCGAAGCTATTCTTACCTTTGGGTTGTGACTATAAACTCCAGCTCCCGTTCCCTCAAGAGTTTTGTTGTTTATATTTACTCACCCACCAAACTTTTCTACTCTTCTATATCGTTGTCTTCAATATTCAATAAAGTCCCTTTTTAGTTAAAGATCTATGCATAATGTCTTTACATCTAAACCCACTTACTGTATCTCTGCTGATCGAATTTTTGAATGTCAACCTGTTAGAAACACAGTAAGTGTAGATACTGCGTTTACAAATACAGATTCAAGTAGAAATAGATAAAAAAATTTAAAAACAAAGTATGGGTTGCCAATCAAATATTTTTGAAAAACATTAATAATGGAAAATGACAAATCCAAGTCATTTGTGATGCTTGTGCAAGAAAATGTGACATAATATTTTTAGTCGCAAACTGCTCTATAAAATCCTTATTTTACTATAAGGATCGTAACCAGACTGCAACCAACAGCTACTCTCCGGGCTATGTGCCCCGCAGTCTGCAAGTGGTGTGTGACGGCTGGCAAGAGAGCTCCTTTAAGTAGGATCAGTCTTTCGGCTGGTGTTTGTTGCAATCGAAGCATTAGCGTTTTGATGGTAATATGCAATTATTACACTTAACGCGCCAGACTTGTAACTTGTAATTCAGCGCTCGGCGGGGCACATAGCCCGGAGAGTAACTGTTGGTTGCAGTCTGGTTACGATCCTTATAGTAAAATAAGGATTTTATAGAGGAGTTTGCGACTAAAAATATTATGTTTTAATATTCCGCCCTCTAAAAGCACATTTGAACTATGCTAAGCCCAGTCAAGCTATTTATTTTTCGATTGCAACAGACACTGGACCGCTATATGGCGCCTGCTGACTATTTTACATGTCGCTATTGTAAAAATACCGGGATGTACCAAATAGTCAAAAGATCCTCGTGCCGGTCGTCACATACCTACCTTGCACTGACGAGAGCCAACAGCTCGAAACTGCAGTCTGCAAGTGGTATGTGACGGCTGGCAAGAGAGTTCTTTTAAATAGGATCAGTCTTTCGGCTGGTGTTTGTTGCAATCGAAGCATTAGCGTTTTGATGGTAATATGCAATAATTACACTTAACGCGGCAGACGTGTAACTTGTAATTCAACGCTCGGCGGGGCACATAGCCCGAAGAGTAGCTGTTGATTGCAGTCTGGTTACGATCCTTATAGTAAAATAAGGATTTTATAGAGGAGTTTGCGACTAAATATATTATGTTTTAATATTCCGCCCTCTAAAAGCACATTTGAACTACACTCTGATTGTTCCTTTGACTTACACGTTGGAGCATTTATTTTCCAGTATTATACTGGACAGTTTTGTTATTTTGATAGAACCCGTGGCCATTTTTAAAACAGTATTTATTTGGTAGAAAACCCCAAAAAGAAGGAAAGAATACAGTCAGTCGTCTATAAAAAGTCATGTAATATTATAACTTTTTGATATAGTGTCTATATATAGATGCCCATTTGTTTTTTTCTTATATAAGCGAGTACTTTAATCAAATGCTATTGTATTGTACACCGTTCTTCTCAATGGCAAATATTGTTTACTGATATGATGATTTGTAAGTCAGATAACATTCAAAGAGAGCATATTGCAGTGGTAAATGGAGTGGGAGTTACTAGTTAAGATACTATGTATCTGAAAATAACTAAGCCAGAGCCGTATTTATATATTTCTTCTAGAATCCAAATTTCTTAGATGCGTTGATATTTTGTCATGGCCGATTCCTTAATTCTTTAGCCAATTTTAAAAGAATATTGAGAATTCGTAAAATAAAATTGATATGTTGATGTACTTTATTTTGTTTAAAAGCGCTCAAAGGAATATTGATCGGTATGGGTTGCTGATGTAGTATCTGGAGAATACCGGCAATAAAGTATCAAGCGCAAGAAAAAAAATGCCACATCAGTTATTAATCATTAAATGGGTTACCATAGAGTCTAATGTCATTGCATTATGCCATCAATCTCATCGACAATGACAGGAAGGTCGTGCAAATCAGGAGAATCAAAGGAATTCTACGATTTATCTTCCGTTTGATGGCAGTTCTTGTATATCCGAAAGTTAATCGTTGTAAAATTTCTACAATTTTATAGTGTACAAAAGTATGTTTTTTCTACGTCTTTCTCTATGTCATTTATTGACCGAATGAATAGAATTACTTAACGCACCATCTCATCATTTCTATCTACATTATGGACAAAGAAATGGTGTTATTCGTAGTCAACTCAAGTTGTCATAAAGATAATCGGTTTGTGTAATTAAAAGTGTCAAAAGATTTGTAACATCTTACATTCAATAAAGTATTATTTCTTGCAGTTTCCTATGTCACATACACATATGTAAACTAAAACCAATTATTATGATGTGAAAGTAAGTTTTCCATAAATTAAATAGAATCAAAGAACATAATCATATATGTTTCAGTCCTAAACGATACTTTTTATAATAGTAATAAATTCGAAGGTTCCTGCATTGAGCGCGATCTCTAGCCAATAAGTGATGCTAATGTATCCTGTTAGGGGCGAAGGGTAGGGAGGGAATTAAATTTTTCCATGGAATGAAAAGTGGCATATCCCTCAATACGATGAATGTAGGAAGCAACGTAAGAAAGTCGCTGCTTGTAGGTAGCCAGGGCAAGTCTGGAGCTGGCGTTGGACGTGATAATATGTGGGACGCCAGTAACATAATTATTATTATTATTAGCCGTTACTCGAATCCGAGTATAAAAATGTTACAGTCGATAAATTGTGTACAATAAAAAAGCAAGTAAAAGGTGTAGTCTATTGTAATTCCCATTCATCTACGGTGCACACGACTATGGCTATAGAGGCCAATTCGGGAGAGCACATGTCGACCGCAGTCAGGACAAACATAGACCTCGTTAGGTCTTGGATTCGGCCTTCTTGCAGCAACATTTCCTTGATAGCTGGCCACAACCCCTCGCCATTCGGTTCTGTCCGCTGCAAGTTGTTCCCATTGCTCGTCTGCAATACCGCAGGATTTTAGATTTTCATGGAGAGCGTCTTTGAACCTCTTTCGTTGACCGCCACGCCTTCTTCTACCGCTTAGCAATTCACCATAAAGTGTACATTTAGGAAGGCGGTTATCATGCATACGATGAACGTGACCTGCCCATCTTAGGCGTGCTCTTGAAATAAGCACCTCAATTGGAAGGCTGTTCGCTCTCCTGAACACTTCCACGTTTGATATGTGATGGAACCAACGGATTTTCATCATACTTCTGAGGTGTCTTTGCTGAAAACGTTCTAATTCTTTCACATGACGACGGTAAGTGACCCAGCTTTCACATCCATATAGTAATGTTGGAATGACAACTGCTCTGTAGACAGCCATTTTCGTTGACAAAGCAAGGTCGTGGTTGTCAAATACTCTCTCTCTAAGTCCCCAGAGTGCTCTAGATGCAGCGTTAATTCTATTGCGAATCTCGCTGTCCATGTTTGCTTTGTCATTAACAACGTTGCCTAAGTAATTGAACTGATCCACCACTTCAAGAGAATTTCCGTTAAGTGTAATGTCTATTTGGTTCACTTGATGAGGAGTTGACATAATCTTAGTCTTTTCAATGTTGATTTTAAGTCCCAAGGAATCATAGCTCTGGGCATACACATCTAAAAGTTCTTGAAGCTCTTCCGGTGTAGAGGCTAAAAGTGCACAGTCATCCGCATACTGGAGATCACAAATGAATCGTGTGCGTGTCTTCGTGAAAGCTCTAAAGCGCCCTATCTTAAAGAGACCGCCATCAAAACGGTATCTGAGACCTATTCCTCTGACTGTCAGTTTGTTGTCAACAATAATTGTTAGAGCAGTGGTAAACAAATTAAAGAGTAGGGGTGCCAGAACACATCCCTGCCTAACTCCAGTGAGGGTTTGGAAAGGTTCGGTTGCCTCATTATTATACATAACCTGGGCGTTGTTGTTCGTATGTAGACTGCGACATACTTCCACAAATTTTCTAGGGATACCTAAGCGGAACATAATTTTCCAGAGCACTTCCCTGTCCACCGAGTCAAACGCCTTGGTTAAATCAATGAAGGCCATGTGAATTTCTCCTTGATGTTCGAGTGCTTTTTCTTGAAGCTGTTTAAGTGTGAAGATTAAATCCGATGTGCCCCGGTTTGGTCTAAAGCCACTTTGTGTTTCAGGAAGTAACTTTTCCATAACAGGTGTTAGCCTATTTGCCATCGCTTTAGTGAGTATCTTCCCTCCAACAGCCAGGAGAGCTATACCCCTGTAATTTCCACAGTCCGCAGCGTTCCCTTTGTTTTTGAAGAGGTTGATTAAAAGTGTATCACGAAACTCCTGCGGAGCTTGACCACTTTCCCACACGACATCAAACAATTTTTTGAGGTAGGGTATGAGCTCTGACGACACAGCTTTAAAGATCTCAGCTGGGAGTGAGTCGGCGCCGGGAGATTTGTTATTTTTTAGCTGCCCAATGGCGGTTAAGATCTCTTCCGTTGTTAGTGGTTTATCTAAGTCTTCGAAGGTGTCATATTGAGGGATCAGATTTATAATATCGTGATCGGCTTGACTTTGTTGGTTAAGAATGTTAGAGTAGTGTTCTTTCCATCGGGCTCTTATTTCCTGGTCTTCTTTGAGGAGATTTCCATTTAAATCTTTAATAGGGCACATATTTTTCCGACTGGGGCCGTACACTGCTTTTACTCCTTGAAAGAAATTCCTGTAGTCGTGTGAATCGGCGTACCTTTGAATTTCTCTGGCCTTGCTTGCCCACCACTCGTTCTTTATTCTTCTGATTTCGCGTTGCGTTTCATACTTAGATTGGGTAAAAGCTTCTGCTTTTGATGAGTCGTTGGGGTGGTTGATAGCGTTTTGGAAGGCAGTATGTTTGCGGTCAAGAAGTTCTTGTATAAAAGCTTCATTATCATTGAACCAGTCCTCCTGTTTTTTACTTGCTGCAGTGCCAAGAATTTCCTCACTCGCACTTTTTAAACTGTCTTTAATTTGTGTCCAGGTAGCAGCGACATCTACAGAATTGGTTTCTTCTAGTGCACTCAAATTCTCTTGAACTTTTTGCTTTAGCTGTTCGACGGTTTGTTGGTCACGCAATTTACTAATACAGAGACGGAGTCTACGTTTTACTTGAGTTCTTCGGTGTTTGGGTCTCATAACAATTTTCATTTTAGAGACAACAGGACGATGATCGGTCCAACATTCGCTATCAATGCGCGCCTTTGTAATTTGGACGTCTTTGAGATGCTTCCTACGTACGATAACATAGTCCAGTAGATGCCAGTGACCTGATCTGGGGTGACGCCAGGTGCCTTTAAATTTATCCTTTTGTCGGAAAATGGTATTTGTTATAACTAGATCATGTTCGGCGCATTTAGTTAGGAGTAGTTGACCGTTAGCGTTCATGTTGCCCAAACCGTTCTTGCCTATGATGCCTGGCCAGGTGTCTGCATCTCTCCCTACTCTAGCGTTAAAATCGCCAAGAATAACGAGTCGTTCCGTTTTAGGTATTCTACAGAGGGTTTCTTCCAGCTGTTGATAGAAGCTTTCCTTGGTTTCGTGACTTGCATCCAGAGTGGGAGCGTAGGCGCTTATCAGATTTACCGCGTTGCCATCTGATAGCTCATAGCGTAGCAGCATTAGATGCTCGGATAGGCCTTGTGGTACTTGTGTTAAGTTGGATACAAGTTGATTCCGAACGGCAAATCCTACTCCATGTTGTCTTCTTGAATTGGTGGGAAGACCTTTCCAATAGAAGGTGTAGTACTTTTCTGTGAGAGAGCCTTCCTCCAAAAATCGAGTTTCGCTGAGAGCTGCAACGTCAACATTGAGTCGGTGAAGTTCTCTATCTATTAGAGCAGTTCTTCTTTCAGGCCGATCGGTGCGAGTGCTGTCGTTCAAAGTACGAACATTCCAAGCGCCGTAGATGAAAGAATTAGTTTTGTTGGATTTAACTTGTCGGTGTTTTTTCGACATTCGATGAGGTGTCCCTGTGGGCACCCTCCCCCGGAGATCCGATCGGGAGGGTATTTTACCTCCGGATGATTTTGTCCCACTTGAACGCTCCATCATTTTTTTAAAGCCTTAATCGACTGAAAACGAAGCTGCATTTGAAGTTTTAGCTGGAGCAGGTATGCAACTGACCAGCTCGGTTGCGGAAGGCGAGTGGTGTGGTCCCATGGCACAGAAGGAGACTGCGACGATGGGGTAACCAAACGATTCCAAAAGCAACCTTTGTGTGCGGTGGGTTATTTTTACCGCACTCTTCGTGAGAAGGTGGATGTGCTCACGGCAAAAGGTAAGGGTTATTCCGCCCTTACTCGGTCGTTAGAGCCTCGTTAGTGAAAACAGGGTGCACCAAGTTCAAATTGAACTCATCGCGAAGGTGAGGTTAACAATTGAGTAGGAGAGGCTATAACTTGCGCTTCACTACCCCATTACACCCCGCATAATACTGTAACATAATACTGAGCAGATGACAAGTAATTAAACCCAACAGCAAGTAGAATGAAATGAAGCAAAGAAATAAATAATAGTATGCTTGCTCATTAGTGAATCTGCATTCGTTAATGAGCAAGCATACTACTATTCCACTCAAGTAGAGAATCATTTCTGCAGACGATTCTCCACCTGAATGGAGGCAGATGCTTTCATCGAGTTCTCAAGAATTCTCCTTAAAACAAAAGTCATCGTTGCTGCTGGAAAGAACGTCAACAACAGAAGGAAATACCGAACACAACTTGAAATATATACTACCCTGAGCACTATCTAGTGACGTGGAAACACCAAATGACACCAAAGAAACCAGCTGATTATAATGTAGCTAATGAGGAGGAACTTCATTATGAGGGCAATGGAGAAGGAGCAGAAGAAAAAGAATGCCACAAACTACTGAAAAATCTCCTTCTATTCCGTAATTCCAATTACCTCACCAAGCCAACATTACCACAATCAAAAATCAACAAGGACACTCAGCGGTACATAACACTCAGCGGTACATAAAATTTGTGAATACTGAATTGAAACTGATGAGGGAGGAACAATTAGCTTCCGATTTAAGTAATATACAAGCGTCTCTAGATGCAGGAGCCGCCACTGTTGTAGAGACTAATAGCCAGGGGTAAAATAGGAGTAGTCAGAAGTCAAGGAAACTGACTTCATAGTTACGTCTCGAAAGACAGATAGGCAAAAACTGGGAATTACATCATCAGAGAGTAATTAGCCAACAATAATAACCGAAAAGTCAAAATAACGTCCGCAAAATGCTGATGAAAATACGTGGACCTAAGTGGCCCACATCGCGCAACGGAAAGAAAAGCTAACAAACCATTTCGATAATGCTAGGCAGAATGCGAAAGTTAAGAGAGTGACTCTGTGACGATACGATGAGAATATAGGGCAAAAACAACAACAAATAGAATTCGCCAGTGGTCAGAAACTACGACCGAGACAACATCGAACTTGAGGAAGTTGGTTAGGAGCATTTTAGCAAATTCTGGTAAGACATATGGCCAAGCCTTACAAGATTTAACTAACAAGTGAAAACCCTTCAAATAACACGACAGGGCATAAGTCTCTTCTTGCATCTTCATCTTCTTGCAACGTTAGACACCAATATTGTACATGCAGTTGATGAAGAGTGCGTAAAGAAACTTGAAACTGGGAAGTGCCTGGTCCAGATAATATCAAGAACTTTACTAGCCCTATTTTCGCATTTAACCTGTGAGTGAATCAGTAAATCGAACGAGAGTTTTCAATTCTTCACCTCACTACTTCATTTAATTTTTGTTCACACTGTAATGAGCCAGGTAAAATTTTTTTTATTTGCAATTATGATTATAAATGATGTCGGCAGACACACCAAAAAATTAAGTTTTCCAAAATTATTGCAATTTCTGCACGAAATTATCCACTCAGTCTATTGGGTTATAAATATTCCGTACTCCTGAACTGACAATTATAACGTCTGCTCTATCCTACGTGTTCCTACGTTGTATAACAAACGCTTGCCAAAGAAACCACCATGTGCATAAAACTAGTGCCAACATTCATAACACTCAAAAACTATGTTCTGAAACTTGTTAGAATGAAAATAGTAATCAGTGTTAAATAAGGTGAAGTACGTAACCTTGCGCGGAGTTTTCGAGACTCGGTGAAGTTTTCTGTTGAGTGAGGCAATTAGTTAAATTTAAATTGGTTTAAATGTGATTCATTGCTTTGTTCTTGTGTTAAGGTGACAGTGAAATAATAATTATTTCTTGGATAAAATACATCTATAAGTAAGTATGCACTTCTTACTTGTGTGATATACACTGTTTTGCTTTTTTCTGTTTTTTTGACATCAGAAAATTGCAACAGAAAAAATAAGTAAACTGGTGTAATATATTGCTTATATTTTTTATACTGAGAAAATTAGAGAATTGCTAGAAATGGATTAAGTTGACTGTTGGCACTTAAATATATGAATGTGCCATACAATTAATTGTGTTATTATTCTGAGATCTATGTTATTTATATATGAATAAATAATATGTGAAATAGCTGGATCCAAGTAAGAACAAATTTTTGATAAAAATAAATATAATATCAGTGGCATAAAAATCTATTATTTTTTTCATAACTGACATATTTATTAGTCTCTTATTAGTAATTATTTTATATACTTACTGAGATTTAGAGTTAATATCATACTGGATCTTAACTTATCCTATCAACGCTACGTTAGGAAAAATTAGAACTATTAGAAAAATTTTGGCTGACCAGAATATATTTTACGTTATTTAACATATAGTAATTAACTGACATCAACATATATTTTTGACACAAAGGAACTTGTTTATCTGGAGACGTATCGAGAAATCCACAACAAACACGTCCAAGGGCAACTGATGAATTTTCGGACGCATTCATTGATTAGATTACTGCTACTTGAATTAGTTTGACAAAAATGTCAGTTTTAATAAATGTAAAAAATTATTTTTTTTACAATCGTGTAATAAATAACACTTTGGTGAAACATTAAATGCAAATAGTATATCCGTATTGCACCAGCGCAATAAACATTTCAACAATCTACAATATAGAATAAAAATCGGCAGCTAGTGGAAGCGGCCGGAACCTCCCCACTCGGTGGATCTTTGATGCCAAATAGAGCATTAAATTGTGTGACAAAACGGCACTAAACGTAATCCGATCTCATCCAAAATCTTTTCAGATCTTCTCGGGTACTAAAAAAAACCCTCACCTCGCCTCCGGTTCGTGCTGCAAATTTCATCTATGCGAGTTATTACCTACATTATCGCTCGTTGAATAATATACTATTAGGATATTAACAACTTTAACATCACTTGAACGACTAAGAAAGTCTAGTTATTCTAAATACTATAGATTTGTAAAGCAACAAACTGAAAATTGGTAAAGTGATAATCTATAATAAACTCTCCAACGAAGGTACAGAAAGCATATGATATTGATTTTGTTACATCTACCTTTAAAGTTTGTGACAATCCACTGGTGCAGTCATTAAAATTCTTTCCTATTATTTGGGTTTTCTACCACATATATTATTATAGTCCAGTGCAATTAGGAATTGACCCAAAAATTTTGGGTACATTTTTTTTTGTTCCTTATTCGAAAGGGGAGTCAATGAAAACCTTAAGTCTGAATTTGCGCATTCCTACCTCCCCCCCTTTCGCCGCCATCTTGGATTTGTTTTCTTTTTTTCAATCGCTCATAACTCGAGTTCTATTTATCGTACAGTAATGAAAAAAATATCGTTGTACTCGTGAGGATTTACTCTTTATGTCATCACGAATGCATTTTTGCCGTAAAAGTTATTGCAAAAAAATTATTAGAGCTCAAAGTTGAGAAATGATTTCATAAAAAAATTTTTTTCGCTCTCTTGGCTCGCCACTCTTTTGCATTGCATCTGACACTCTCTGCCAACAAAATGTTATTTAAACTAGACGCGATTTCTAGGATTTAAAAAAAAAATTAAGTCCGTAAGTGGATTCCTCGCCCGCCAATCCACGCTCAAAGTTGACATGTTCAAATAAGCGCGGAGCGTTTTCAATCAGTCATAGTATTTTAACTTGTACATTTTGTAAACTCATTTCCACACCACCTTTGATTCACAATGAAACAATCATGGGAAGGTGCGGACGTGGATATCGTGAAAACTGTAATTGATTTAAGTCCACAATTTGATGCTGTCGTCATCGTAGGAGAGGATACGGACCTGCTTGTGTTGCTGTGTACACTCGGGAAAAATTTTAAAAAATGTCTATTTCCGTAAAATAGGAAGGAGAACAACGGCATCGAAGACGTATTCTGCAAGCAGCTTCAAACACGCACTTCTGCTGGAGCATTTGCTTTTTCAGGATGTGACACTGTGTCAGCAATCTGCGGAATGGGAAAGAAAAAAATAATTGACGTCATCAAAAAAAATGTTCACCTTCAAGAGGATATAAAATTATTCCAAACAAACACTCCTGGACAAAATGTCATCGCTGCAGCTGGAGAGAGCGTGTTAATCGCACTGTACGGAGGAAATGAATCCGATGTGTCCATCGATCGATTGCGATTTAAAATATATACACGATTGGGTCTTAAAAAGAAAACGGATTTGTCGCGCTTCCCCCAACGAGTTCCGCAACACGTCAGCATTCCCTACGGACTTATCATCAGGTCCAGAAGTGGCTCGGGCAAGAAAAAAACGCGATTTTTTGGGGCTGGAAAAATGGCTACCGCGGTCTTGCGGCTGCCGAAAGGCCAGATTAAAGTGTTCCATCTTATGCAAAATTTGCTGCGGCGAAAATTGCACAAACGTCAAGGAAGTTGCAGAAATATTGGATGATGAAGACAAGGATTGCTACGACCTTCCTACTATGGTACCATTATCCAGAGCGACGAAAAGAAAAGCGTATGAAGTATCCCAGGAAACTGACGAAAACTATTAATTTCCTATAGAAAAGTGGCAAGAAATCGAACATCAAGCAAAGAAATCGTGGATTAGGCCTCGGGAGGAAACCACGTTAAAAAAAACGCGCCGTCGACTCTACCTCAAAGGTGGTGTGGAAATGAGTTTACAAAATGTACAAGTTAAAATACTACGACTGATTGAAAACGCTCCGCGCATATTTGAACATGTCAACTTTGAGCGTGCATTGGCGGGCGAGGAATCCACTTACGGACTTAATTTTTTTTTTAAATCCTAGAAATCGCGTCTAGTTTAAATAACATTTTGTTGGCAGAGAGTGTCAGATGCACTGCAAAAGCGTGGCGAGCCAAGAAAGCGAAAAAAAATTTTTTTGAAATCATTTCTCAACTTTGAGCTCTAATAACTTTTTTGCAATAACTTTTACGGCAAAAATGCATTCGTAATGACATAAAGAGTAAATCCTCACGAGTACAACGATATTTTTTTCATTACTGTGCGATAAATAGAACTCGAGTTATGAGCGATTGAAAAAAAAAACAAATCCAAGATGGCGGCGAAAGGGGGGGAGGTAGGAATGCGAAAATTCAGACTTAAGGTTTTCTTTAACCCCCATTTCGAGTAAGGAACAAAAGAAAAAACGTACCCAAAATTTTTGGGTCACATCAGTAAATTTTTCCTAATTGCACTGGAGTATTACTCTCTTCAAAACAAATCACCGAATCTACAAAATAGTAGAATTATTGGAAAAAACCTCTGCGCCCGTGACTAAATCACACACTAAAATTTACAAATATGCCGAAATCTTATTAACATGACATGACACCAACTTTATCGGATGACAAACGATGACAATGACAATCGTCAAAATTTGCTCATTGCAATCTGATCGCTCGCGGCTGTCTTTGTTAAATGAAACATTATAGCATTTCAGTAATTTTACTAGAATTTAGAGGGATATTTGTAGTTTAATTCTTCGATTTGTCTGTATATATATTTAAAAACGGCACTAAACGTAATCCGCTCTACTTCTAGAGTAGTTAAGAAACCCTCACACATGAGTTGAGACGTAATGTGACGAGTTTCACGACATAACGGCTACGCGCATCGATCATGTCACGCGAAATGCGATCTATGCTTCATATTTGCTCTTTAAATGAAATTTCTTTCGCCTGCTTCACACATATGTTATTCGTATACAAATGTTTGCTATTTGTAGAAATGTACGCAAGTGCGGATGAAATGTCCGTGTTCGTGCACAAATATTTGATATTTGGTCCGAACATGAACACGTCGGTAAATTGACGTACATCAAAGGGACCGCCACGCCACGAATGCTATATACAAATAATCGGTAACAACGACGTTATGTGTGGAGAGTGTGTTCGCCAAATATTCATAAACGTGTATGTGTACACAAATATTCGTAAAAGTACGCTAATATTCGTGGACGCATGTGTGGAACCGGCGTTAGATACCTAACTTTTTGCACCAGAAATTAAGAAATTTATAAATCTGCTTCCTATTAAAAACTGTTTTTTTTCTTAGCTCGAAATACTATAGACTTATGACTCCAAGACACCTTTAAACTTGCATATTGCTTAACACCCACATTCGCAGAAAGCTAATCTCTGTCGATGGGACATTTAGACCAAAGCGATGAAGGCAAGATAAGTATTCGTAAAGTGTTATGCCCTTTTGTCGACACACCATTCTCTGAATCGAGTGTACACTATTTCATACTGTTTTCTCGATTTCACGGCCAACAAATTTAATGCTGCTTTATTTTAAGTATTCATGATTTCAGTACAACAATCTACTTCGGAATTACTTTCGTTACACATTATGATTTTTAACACTTAAACCCACAAACAAGCACCCGTAAAACTCACTGACGTGCCCTGTATTTTGGAAAAATATGAACTTTGTTTGATTGCTATGGAAACGATCGTCGCTATATTGAGAGTTAACGTGGCAGTGGTCAGTGCAAATCGTTTTGTTGAAGTTCCACGTTCGTCTTCAAAGTTCAATTAAAATGTTTAAATCTACAATTTTAAATTTACAGGAGAATATTTTACTATATATAAGTCATCAGTCAAAATGAGTATGGTATTAAAAAAGCAGAGAAATATTTTCAAGAATTTAAATAATGTCGGATATAATACTTTTATTTATCCAAAAAGCTACATGCAACTATGGAACAACAAATTATACATTAGGGTAGCGGATATTTATACTTCGTCGAAAAAAAAAATATAACCCTCCACGATGGTTCCAATTTCTAAGGGGAAAACGTACTGCAAGTACACTGAAGATTCTAAATTTCCTGAAGTACCCTATATTGTGAAATTGATCTTTTCTTAGTAAACAATAGGTAGATACGTTTAGATTCAATGGACGAATTTAAAAATAATTTGCCACACCTTTTTCCCAAGAAAGCGGAAGGTTGTTGCTAGAGAGCGTAACAGTCAATAGCGGCTGCTGTAGAAACATTTTTTGAAATAGAATTTTGAGATGACGCAGACACAAGTCCATCTTTATCTCTATCTCCATCCCCATCCCCATCCCCATCGCCATCGCCATCTCCATCTCCATCTCCATCTCCATCTCCATCTCCATCTCCATCTCCATCTCCATCTCCATCTCCATCTCCATCTCCATCTCCATCTCCATCTCCATCTCCATCTCCATCTCCATCTCCATCTCCATCTCCATCTCCATCTCCATCTCCATCTCCATCTCCATCTCCATCTCCATCTCCATCTCCATCTCCATCTCCATCTCCATCTCCATCTCCATCTCCATCTCCATCTCCATCTCCATCTCCATCTCCATCTCCATCTCCATCTCCATCTCCATCTCCATCTCCATCTCCATCTCCATCTCCATTTCTATCTCTATCTCCATCCTAACTTCAATGCAATGCAACTTCCATTTTACCAGTTATTAATTCTTCAATATAACCCTCATTTTTGAGGATTTCCATCCACCAATTTACTTGACTGATATTAAATTTATAGTAGACACTGCAACCATACTTGCACTATTTTGTCTAAAGCAGTACCTAATGTAATTTTCGAAATTTGGCTACTACCAATGATATATATACCGATTGGCTGTGCGACGTTCTTTCTATTTCTATATCTTGCAAAAAAACGTTTATTTTCGACATTACAAGGATGTACTTTGGCGTACCTTTTGTAAATTCCATAGGGAGGAGGATTCAATGTCAAAAAAATGCACGAGCTACTCCAAGAGTCCCGTACCACGCTCTAAATTATTACTATTATTTTTTAACTCGGGAATATCGTTCGTATTCACATGGAAGACCGCGTCCTCACCTCACATCTGCCAGCGTACGCAGACATAGGTGGAAATAGGCCGACGTTAAATAAATGTTTAAAAAAATATATATCGCCGATGAGAGTTCTCTAGAATTAAAGTTTCATTTTTAAAGGCAACAACGGTTTCCAATTTAACAATAATAATAACGAAAACACAGTTCCTTTCCTAAAATGCAACTAGATTTTCGCTTATACTGCCATAAGAATTAACAAAATATATTAGTTTATCTTTCTGTTAGATGAAAGAAGCTTCAGGATAACATAAAACTTTGTACAATATTCGACCGTTATAGAGTTTAACATGCTCACATGGATACCTGAGCTCGATATTGCTTGCTCGGTTAATATCCATGCTCGCATGTTAAACCCCATATAACGACTTTGTAATGTAATATACGATTTTTCAAAATCTAGATATTTAAATGTTTGTTAAGATGTGCTATTCGATTATTCAAACTTGATACCCATCATGCATATAAGAATAATAAGAATTGTTTAGAGTTTATAGAAAAATACAGAAACTCACAAACAATAAAATGTGTGACGAAACACAATTGAAATTATTGTTCTTTCAAATGAAAATTCAAAATTAATTTGGCCTTCTATTTTATTCTTACAACGGTAAATTCTATTTCTGTGAAAGTGTTCTGTTCATATATCCTCTTATTTTACGATCCCTGCTGACTGCACTGCATTAAATTACATTTTTAATTCCATCAATAATGAACGCAAACGCAAACAGGATATTAACCTTGATTGAAATATTTTAGTAATGCATAATTAATTTAAATATGTATATGAATTTGTTATTCCGATCCATACGATATTTTAGCCACGAATCAATAAATATTTATCCCATGTATATTTGCAACATTATTCACGGGAACGGGACGTCAACAAAATGTGTGATAAATTGGGATGTCGAAAATATAAATGTTTGAAAATGATTCTAACCACCTCTTAAGTTGTCAGAATGACACTCTTAATTCTAGAAGATCTAGATTTATCTAATAATGAGTAAAAATAGAATTTGAAGTGAAACATTTTTCATAAGCGATTTTATATTTGGATCCCGTTGGGGAGGTTCTAAGGAGTACCCAAAAAATGTTTTTACTTCAAAAAGCCGCTTTACAGTTTGCAATTTATTTCCGGCAAGACATTGCGGTATTTTGATGATCTTATAGCTCACTTTACACTTGGCCATTTTCCTTGTTCAAAAACAGGTATACCATCATAGATGAATTAGATGATTTGCGTAAAGTTTTGAGGTTATGGTTATTATTTACCTTTTTAAAGGATTAATAATATGTTCACAACGAATAAACAGACTAAAACTGCAGCTACATCATGTGCTTTGTTAATTGTTAATAAAACACACATTTTTACATATACATAGTGATCGTGAAAAAATTCGAGTTAGAGTTTTTGATGGATTTACACGTTTTCAAGTCCCCTGAACCTAAAAAAGTGGTTTTAAAAAAATGTCTGTCTGCCATCTGTGGTCGCACCTAGAGCCCAAACTACTGGATCCATTGTGTTCAAATTTTACATGTGTATTCAAGACGGCCACACCTCTAGGCAAAATCGCAGAATTGATCCTAGCTCAAATGTGGGCGGAGTAAACCCCTAAAAATTGGAAAAAAAATAGAAAACAATTTTTTTCCTTAACACGGCTCTAACGATTTTGATTAAATTTGGTATATGGACGTTCCCCTAATATCGATATGAAATGACATGACCAGTTGCTTTTAGAAAATACCGGGAGGCAAGCTGTGGAGGGGTGAGTTTTAAATAATTTCATAATTTTTTTCTTAAGTGGATCTAACAATTTTAATCAAATATAATATTTTTTCTTCTAAAACGATTGTAACGATTTTGATTAAATTTGGCATATGGACATTCCTCTAATACCGGTATAAAATGACTTGACCAGTTGCTTCTAGAAAATGCAGGGAAGGAAGCTTTGGGGTGATCTATTCCTAAATGGGAAAGCTTGTCCGAATTGTCGCGGACCGATTTTTTGTTTCAAAATGTCACGCCATTCAAATATTCATTTTTTAAAATGTTTGTTTTCTTTTTCTTCCTTTGATCAAAAAATAAATCCGTCAGTTTTGTTTTATTTATAATTAAAAAGACACAACAACATCAACTACAGAAATAACACAATAACGAAATAACATAAAATAAAAATTTTTAGGATGCAAAGATACACTCTTAATCATAAAAAAATGTTTTTAAACTTTTACAAAAAATAAAATGTACAATTAACAAAACACGAAACAAAATAAAAAAATAAAAATCATACTTATGTTTTTGTTTTTGCGGCAAATAATGCTTTTAAAAACATTAAATAATGCGAATGAATGAGTGCACGTCCGACGCGGGTTCAGTAAAACTTCGAGAGCGCATGCACTCTGCCATGTCTCCGGTGAATCGGTGATTTACTCATTGCAGTCGTTGCAGAGTCGATTTACGTAATGAAAGCACGAAATTTAATATTTTTAAAACTTATTTCTTGGAGCGCAACCATAACCTACAGAAGTGAAAAAACTGGCCAAAAATCTTTTTTTTTTTTTCATTTGGCCAGAGCCGTTGGATGAACCGATCAGCTTCAATCTTTCAGAAAATCTGCCTCTTGCTGTAACAAAATCACCCTGAAAATTTGGTGCAATAATATTAAACCCAGTGTGCCCAATTGAATTTGTTATTTAAAATTTGAATTGGCCGCTATTTTATGCCATTATTTTTTTTTTTTTCAAAAGTTGGGTCTTGATGCCAGCTTTTTGATGCCGTAAACAAATTTTTTTAAACCTATTTTTGCATCTGTTTAAAAGTCCAATTAACAAAAAATTAAATTCTTCGGCCTTTTGAAAAAAATTTTGAAAAATTAACTAAACAGGAACGTCTTAGAACAGGATTATCAGTTTATAAACCGGAATGTGAGGTTCAGTTATGAAAAATATTTTAATCTGTAAAAAGATACGCATTTACATAAATTTAGAAACTTGATAAAGGAAAAACAGATGAGGCAATTGCAAAAGATAAATAATAATACAAAGTTTCTAGACCACTTATAATAGATTGTGAAAATTTTTTGGGGTTAGGTCCAAGTGCATTAAAGAAAACTACTTTATTAATTTTCCGACGTTTCGATATTTTTTAATATCATCCTCAGGGCAATTAATATTTAGTTTTCCGTGTGTAGTATAAAAATAAATAAATAATGTACTGGAACATCACAGATACACAGGGTTTAATGAACATACAGTAAAATTACTATCTTCTTGCGTGGATAGCAGTGACACGAATTTCCTGTCACTGCTGTCTATTTCAGACAGACTTGTCTTATCAAATCAAGTCAAATCAAAACAGATTTATTAAAAATTTTACTACAATAATTCCGACCCAGAAACCATCCGAGGACCGGCCGTGCAACCACCTGATCACAGTGGTCGATTGTAAGGCCGGGCGGTTCGAATCTGGCTTAGTTAAAAACAAATTTTAAGACTTAACCTAAACGCCTTTTAGCAAAGCAAATAAAAATAGGTAATACCATTAAAAACATCAAATATAAAAGATTTTAAAAAAACTTAAAATTACACATACTTTAAACAACTTGTTCACTGTAGCACTTTTTAAAAAATGTTCACTTGACGCAAATACCTCAATCTAAACGAGGCACCTTCTACGAAACGCATGAACGCCGGGCTGCGCAAGGCTGGCCTAAACTTTTAGCTTTTTTAGAATTTTGATTTCATAATGTTTTAATTTGCTAGAGATTTGTGAAGATAAGTGAATTAAGAGACAAACATGTACAAAAGAAACAAGAATAATAAACGCGACAAAAAGGATACAAACAGGAAGGAAAAGAGGGACAGAAAATATTTGAAAATAGGCAAAAATAAGAAATATTAGTAATGGCGGATAGGGTAAGCGGAAGTTATAGTTGTTGAAGCTTGGCTACAGAGGTTGCCGGAAAATCGGTAACGTCTGATATGGTAAGGGGTGTTTAATCCGAAATGGGGCATTAAACTGTCTAATTTGTGTTATGTGTCTTGTTAGCGGACTATCGCCCAACGTGAACGAATAGAAGTTTTTAGAGATATGCTGGACGTAGTCCGCGATCGGGTTTACGTCGTTACAACGTACGTATAAGGTCTCTGTGGGAAGTGTACCTTCCAGAATTCGATATGAGGCGCATAAATTTGTGCTCAAGTACTTGAAGTTTTTTCATTGTCGTGACCGGTATGCTACACCACGCCGGTGCCGCGTATGTGATGGGCGGTCTGACCACCATTGTGTAAAACAATTTTTTATTTTGCCGGTTAAGTCTGCTACCCCTGACCATAAGCGGATACAGACTCCTGGACAGGGAGTAGACCATCCGTATTGTCTCGTTTATATGTGTATTGAACATCAGTCTTTGGTCGAATCTTACCCTCAAGTACTTCACCCATCTCTTGGTTGGAATTTTATTTCTCCTGATCGAAATGGGTGTTATGATTTTGTCCCCAGTGAATCGACGCGTGAAGACTATCGCTTCGCAATTTTGCAATAAACCCGAAATTTGTTCCAAAATTTGATTAGTAGCGGCAATAGAAAAAACGGCATAACATTTACCAACAGATAATAGCATACGGGCAAAAGTTGCTTTAGAGAAGCAATACAAAATTAAAAATAATTTAACTTCAGAAGAAAAGCTATCGATAAACTCCTTAAAACGCGATGAAAGTATAAAAATATTGCCAGCAGACAAAGGTAATGACACAGCCATTATAAACAAAGATATATATGACACAAAAATCATGATTCTTGTAAATGAGGGACCCTACTCAAAACTAAACAAAATCAATAGAGTGCAAAATTTACAGAACTTTGTTTAAATACAAACACGAATTTAATGATTTTGAACGAAGGAACCTTACGCCACATCATAGTAAGCCTCCTCAATTTTATGGCTTACCAAAGACACATAAACCAAATATTCTTTTAAGATCAATTGTTAGTTCTATTAGTTCACCATGTCATAATTTTAAAATTATTGATCCATTATCTGGAAATTCCGATTCATATATTAAAAATAGTAAATATTTTATAGAAAAAATTTAAGAAAACGATGTATTGATTGTTAAAAATAGTTAAAGATAGGTCGCAGAATGATAATAATTTGGAAACTAGAACTAAATTAAGTGTAAATAGCATAAGGGAACTATTAACAATATGTATAAAAACAACCTATTTTCAATTGGAAAATGAGTTCTATCAGTAAGATTTTGGTATGGCAATGGGGTCTCCATTATCACCAATTTTAAGCAACATATTTATGAAGAACTTTGGGAACATATATGTTGAAAATTGTATAAACAAACCGGTCGTCTGGTGGAGATATGTTGACGACATCTTTGCAATTTGGCCTCATGGTGTTGATTTACTAGATAGCTTTTTAGAAAGTAGAAATAGTAAGGAACCGTCTATTAAATTCACATAAGAAGTAGAAAGTAGGAATGAACTACCGTTTTTAGTCGTTTTAATTAAAAGGGTAAATAATACAATTGAAACAACCACACTAATAGATATCTAAATTTTAACTCAAATCAATCAATAAGTATTAAAAGGGGTGTTGTAAAATGTTCATACGATAGGACCAAAATAATTTCATCTAATAATGAAATATTAAATAACGAGAAAAAAAATTATCAAAGAGGTTCTAGCACAAAATCAATACCCTGAAGCATTTGTTGATAGAGCTTTCATAAATATTGAAAATAGGGGGACAATCAGGTACAACAAAAATCTGAACGTCATTATACAGCAACAACTTTTTATGTATACGAAGTATCGGAGAAGCTACGCCGTACAGGCGACAAATTTGATGTTAGGACGGTATTTCAAATGGGGAACACTTTGAGATCTATTTTAACAAAAACAAAACCGATAAACCGGGAGCAGAATTCAAAAAACTGTATTTACAATATCCCGTGAGAATGTGATAAATGTTATGTGGGTGAGTCATCCAGACCTTTCAGTGTGAGGTTGGAAGAGCACAAGAATTACATTAGAAAGAATGACATTCAGACATCAAAAGTTTGTGAACATACTTGGGATAACGGACATAGAATAAACTAGGACTCGGCAGAAATTTAAACAAAAGAGGCAGATAACAAAAAAAGAAAAATCAAAGAATCAGCATTAATCTTATTAAATTAAGATAAATGAGTATCGAATTGTAGATTGCAGATATTTGTACAACCTGGTTACGAATGTTAAAAGATAAACTTAACAAAATCAACATTATCTAAAAGAAAATATCGTCAGTCCTGTATAAGTAGTAAGTATCTATGGAAATAACATAAACAGAATCTTAAAGCTGTGCATTTAACATACACAATAATTAAGAGTTCTCCGAAAAAAGCTTTGAAAACGGAAAGAGACTACTTTCCGAAACGTCAGCAAAATACATTATCTCTGTGTTTATTTCGATTTATATTATTTGTAAAAAAAAAACCTCTGACTGTTCCTTTGACGTAAACGTCACAGGCGCAGAGGCTTTTTTCCAATAATTCTATTATTTGGTAGACTCGGTGATTTATCTTTGAAAAGGATAATACATGTGGTAGAGAACTAAAATAAAAGGAAAGAATATTCGAAGAATGCCACAAATAACTGTCAGACAATATTTATGAAAATAAACATTTTTAAAATTATAACAAAAATATTAAAATTTTGTTTTTTATATGATTACAATTTTTTTTTAAATGTTCGAAAAAATCAATTTTTTGTTGATTGGGCCAAAATATTTTTAAAAACAATTTTTTTACGGCATCAAAAAGCTGGCGTCGACACCTAACCTTTGAAAGAAATGATCCATTTTGGACTTAATGGCATAAAATGGCAGCCAATTCAAATTTTGAATAACAAATTCAATTGCGTACATTTGGTTTAATATTTTTGCACCAAATTTTCTGGATGTTTTTATTAGAGTAGACGGCAGATTTTCTGAAAGTTTGAAGCTGATCGGTTCACACAGCGGCTCTTTGCAGCAAGATGAAAAAAATATATTTTTGGCCAGTTTTTCATTTTTGTAGGCCATGGTTGCACTCCTAAGACCT
This sequence comes from Leptura quadrifasciata, assembly GCA_963675555.1. NCBI lineage: Eukaryota > Metazoa > Arthropoda > Insecta > Coleoptera > Cerambycidae > Leptura > Leptura quadrifasciata. The sequence goes on along the minus strand of OY776675.1, from coordinate 115,933,971 downwards.
ACACTAAACGTAGATTTGTAGAAAATTTAATTACAAAGATTTTGGTTTTCTTTTTGTCCCGATCAGAGCTATATACCTAGAGTTATTCACATTTTTATGTGGAAAAACGCAGTTAAAAAATTGAATTGTTAATAACAACTGGAGCGCAAGGTCTTTGAAATACAACACTTTTTTGGGTACTCCTGAGCATCTCTTCAACAGAATCCAACCATAAAATTGTTTATAGAATGAGTTCCTTCATATTGATTTTTTGTGCTATTTTGACTGCACTATAAGTAAAGGAGAGATTGTTGTTGATGTGGATACACGTTTATTATAAGACTAGATTCCTTGACATTAGTCGCTAAAGAAAAATAGCCACTGAATTGTTAATCAATTATTATTATTAAAAATGGCATACATTGTGACAAACTAATTTCACTGCAAGAAAACAAACTTCCAGACATTAACTTGGACAATATCATAATTTATTAGCAGCAATATATTAGTATATTGATTTTCCATTTGATAGGATTTAGGAAACTTTAAAAATAGCGCAAATAAGGGTATTGCAATTTCTCTATCACGATATATTTTAAATTTAATTAAACAACTTGAAATATATTGCCAAATATTTTATACTTCTAGAGAACGTGCCAAGGAAAAACGTGTTAAATTTATATTGCAAACTGGTAGTTGTATTACTTTTGTAGAACTTGTACGTTAATCATAAATCATAACCATAACCCTTCTCAATTTCGGGACGATAAATCATCTCACAATTTCCATGTAAATCGTATCTCTTTACCTTTCTAATAAATATTTAAATCCATCTTTCGTCATTCTGCGATGGAAGTTAAGGAAGATAATTAATATTTCACAAACATTTAAGCAGTTTCAATGAAACTTTCATTTTAACAGACACTGGTGGAACCCTCTAATAAGTTAATCTCACTGATTCTGGTTCAGATTATTACGCCACTCCCAATTCGATCTGCTCTTAGAAATACAGCGACAATTAAAGGATTCTGCTGTTTATGCTGTATTACTCTTAAGTATAAGCGTTGCTCTAAAGATGTGACGCATGAAATTGATGCAATATAACTATAATATGTCACCATTTCATTCATTCTTGATGGGTACATATCAATATACAAAATATTCTTGTCTATAACCTCAGGCACCCTTAAGAAAGTAAGTAATCCAAATTTTTAAGCGCGCATTTAAATAATAATGTTATGTGCCGCCGTCTTACTGGTAGCAGAGTGAAAGGAGGCCTGCTGGTAAAACGTTAGTTTGGGAATTGGCCACAGATGGCACCATCATCACGAATAAGCTATAAACGTCTCGAACGTCAAACTGGATGAATCGAGAATAAGCGCCACATATATATAAGAGACGGAACCAGCACATCAGTCAATCAGTTCAGTACAGTTCTGAGAGGAGTCGAATGTTCAGATAGGATAAAGAACAGTAATAAGTTGTGAATTATAGTAGTAAGTCTATAGTAGTTAAATGTTATAAACTAGTGTGTGATTTTAAGGACTAATTATTGTAATTTGGTGATTAATAAATCAGTGGTTAGTGAAAATTCGTGTTGCAATTATTGAACCTACGCTTAGAGGTGTTTATTAAAGGGTGTAAACACGTGACAATAATTCATTATTTCAAAATAAATTCAAACCATAGATAATATTTTAAAAATGCGCAATACAAAATATATTAATCGCAACAATTTCAGCGAAAAATACTTAGTACAACGTGATTGCTGCTACACTAGACATATACTATAGTTTCAGGCCTATTCGCCCTCATGAGTGTGTCGAGTTGTGAACATATGAGGTTGGCAAATAGTAGATAAGAAAATATTTACTACATTTGATGCTCACTTATATTGATGACAACAAATATGCCAGAAACTATTGTATATGGCTAGTGTTGAGCAATCGCGTTAAAATAAATATTATCCTGCTCACGGCTGTGTCCAGCACTAACAAAAAGTGCTCTCGAGTACTCGCGGTTACCAAGCACTTTGAAAAGTGCTTAAAATTAATGAGTGCTAAGCACTTTTTAAAAATTTAAATAGTATTTATATATTGAGGCTAGAACTCAATTGAATTCAGTGTTACTTATAGAAAAGGATAAAAGCCAACAAAAGTAGTCCAGAGAAATAATGTAGGAAAAATATAATTTGCTAAATACCCTATATATTTTTCAATTTATCGGAAATACCAATAGGGAGTGTCTACAGCTCCGGGTAAATCCGTATGATTAATTTTTATTATTCCTCCGTCCAGGCAATTCACGCCGCACATGCGCGATGACGTTCAAACAAGAATTATAAGGTTACTGATCAGCAGTCTGTGGTGTAATACTTAGGGACCCTTGTACATATGTATATAGCATTAGAATAATTCCTTTTTTTTTTATTCATTTTTATATAGATAACTTTAGAATAGATTATAATTTCCTTTTTGTACATAATATAACCGGAAAAAATTTTCAGTTTTTCATATAAGCACATATTTAAAGTAGGTTTTTCATTGTTTCCTATATAATAAACACTTAATAAAAATAAAATACTATAACAAGATCATAAGCATGTAATTTTTTTTAATCTTTAGAATACACACACAAAAATGATAAAAACCCGCGGGAATTATCACGACAATACAATAATTAATTAATTCTAGCGTATTCATTCAGGCATCCATCGGCCGCCCTACCCCTTGAAGAGGACCTCTAGATAGGATAGGGTATATATGTAACAACCTTTAGGATTGTATTAACTTAGATAGATAGGAATGAAATAAATGGAATGAATTATACATAAAACAATTAATAAAAAGTTTTTAATTGGTAATTGGTAAATTCCCGATTCTCACACGTGAGGTCGAGGGTTCGAATCCGCTTGCTACAGTTTTTTTTTTACTACATTTTGTTAACTAAAATACGTAATACGAATATTTCTTTAGGTTAGTTCGTTGGGTTAAATATGTTAATATTTTTTGATGTAGTATAGTTATTGCTTATGATAGATAATGTCCCTTGCCCTCGACGGCAGCCAATCATGCGCATGCCCGGTTTTAGACGGAGGAATAATAAAAATTAATCATACGGATTTACCCGGAGCTGTAGACATTGCCATACCAATAACTAGTAGTAAGTATTTTAGGCATCCTAACCTCTTCACCATTACTGCAAGCAATGTAAATATTCACATTATAATCTGCGAAATCCATTGATAGAGATAAATTGAATCAGTTTCTTACAAAACAAAAATTGACCTGATATTGTTGTCATACTTTTAGTTGACCAATACCTCATCTTCTGGTTTACTTAATCATGAGATAACCAAGACCTTCAAGTTAATCAAACCAAAGACGATTTACGTAAATCTTCTTTGATCAGGCATTGTGAAACAGATTTTTATAATAATCCCTAACTATCAGTTAACTAATGATTGTAAAACTGGTTTTTAGCCATTTACCGACATTTCGGTCAATCCTGTCCACTTTCTTCGCTGTTGAACTATGCAAGCAATAAAATTGTTGTAAAATCTGCAAAACGAAGGAGCTAGAAAGCGAAGGAGTAAGAAATCAAAATAAATCGTTAAGAGACGAATTTTTATTGAGCGATTTCTGGGGGATAAACCCTCCAAAAAGTATGACTAAAATGTAGAAAATAAAAAAAATTTAAAAAAAATTGGAAACTTGCTTTTCTGTAAAAAGTCGTATTAAAGAGTAAAAAATAAAAAAATACTAATATACAAATGCAAGAAAGGCAAGGCGTGCGCAGTTTGTATATAAATATATGTATCATCTTTATGTACGCATAACTAAGGCACTATATATACAACGATTTCACCCCTTTCATACAAACATTGCCGGACAACAACATTGTACCGTCAGTTTGGGGGTGGTCGCTGACGAGACGAGGGGTCGTCCCCATCAGGACCACACGTAATGCAGCTCCAGACAACATATTGAACATCGTCTTTTGTAAATGCAAGAAAGGGCAGCCTGTAGCTGCAAGAAAGCGGGACTGCGGTGCTCCACACTTTGCAAGAACTGCTGGGGGCATGCATGCGAAAATTCGCCAGAGCTTGATCTCCAGGACGATGACGCAGAAGGAGAGCACGAAGAAGAAATGATTATGGACGCACTGCTAGACGATGAAGCAGAGCGTGAAGAAGATGAAAATATTAACTTTACTTCATTAACATTTACTTTACATTTGAAAAATTAATTTAGGATTGACGTAATTACTATTGTTCGATTCATAAATCTAATTTTACGAATATGCACACTTAACAAGCCCATCAAACTTTTCTGTTTCTGACAAATATTCTATTAATGATGAGATTGCAGTTGAAAGCCATTTTTTCCATTTAGATTGAATGCTTAGCAAATAAGAAGTTTATCAGAAAATAAACAGGCATATAAAGGCTTTCCTGACTGTTTGACCCATCCTTGTTAACATATAAACTATTTGATGATTATTGTTTTATCGTAAAATCAACACAGTCAATGTAAATAATCAACATAATCAATAATTAACAAAATAATGAACAAACAAATAATCATAATGGAGTAAAATCACTTTGACGCTTGCGATAGATTGTTATAATATAAAGCAATGGGTGAAGTGTTCAAAAGCAGTACCCACTCGTCAATGCAACTAAGCTTATTCATCCAAATAACAGCAAACAGCACATGAAACTGAACGAAACTAAGAGCGAGACAACAGTTAATATTAGCAAAGCAAATTTTGCGCGTATTCTTAATTCAGTTTTAGTTCATTTAACTAGCTTACGTTTTGTAAGAGAGAGAGAGAGAGAGAGAGAAAGTGTGTGGTGTAAGCGTTGATACAGCTTATACTAGGACTCAATCATAACCATCCATATATGTTTTTATTATCGTTGTATCCTAGAATATATGATATTTATTATTATAAGGTTTTGTTTTACATATTTTTATATTTGTAGTATCTATTTTTTTGATATGGTATATAACTTTATTAAAATTTAATACAAGTATCAACCTATAGTATTAGTTAACTTCTGCTTATCATTAGGAAATTTGCGAAACCCGTAAAATCACCAAAACCCCATATCCATGAATCAATTTACTGTGAAGACTTTTAGGTCCTGGTACAGATATTCTCCTTCTCTCATTGAAAAAGCCGTAAAGCCTATTTGGAGTTGTAGGAACACTCTATATATAACTACAAATAGCCCCGTTAAGGTACTACTAAGGTCCTACAAGTGAATTTGTGATAGGTTTAAATTGATTCTTATACTCGTAAAAATTTTATAACGGAATGTCAGTTTTCATAATTATCATTTTTTATTTTGGCAGCAGGATTTCATTAATATATAAATGTTTACAGATCAACTTATTTTCAGGTCTTATACTATTTTATTAGCTAAACAGATAGAGAACAGATATTAAATTCTTTGTTACGAGTTTATAGCCACTTACTCATTCTATTCTGTTTGATAATTGGTACAATTATCTAATTATTGGTTATTCGATTTCGTTTATCACATGCCACACATTTTTTAAATACATTTTAGAGTTTTCGATTTGTATTACTTTGTTGCAACGAGCCTATTTTTATAATTACATACTGTGTCTTTATATGCCCGTATGATAGATATAAATATTTTCAATGCCATGAAAATCCTGAAAATGTTTGTTCTACACGAAACAAATGTTTTTTATTTCTAAAGTTTAGCCTTCGTGAAAACTCGCCTATTTCTTACATGGCTCTTACTACCCACAACAACAACAACAACAACAAGTATGACCTCAGTCCAACCCAGCGTAGTCGTAGTCGGCCCAGCGGCATGTCATCCGGGAGTAGCGGCAGTGCCTACTGTAAGTTGGTAATTAAATCAAAATGAACGTACATTATCTAGGATTTTCTCAAGCAAAATTATTTTCCATGTTTATAAGAAATTGACTGATTGTTACCCAATCAAGAAGGATAGTATTTTGTTTCCATTAAGTTTTTACTTATGTACATTTATAATCATACATTTATGTTTGTTTGTGGCATTGTACCACCAGAACGGCTCAATCGATTTTGAAAAACAGGTGTTGTTAGATCCGTACTGATGCGGCGAATGATACTAATCTATCCAAGGAATAAAATTGAGTTTTTATTTGATACATACTTTGCAACATTTTTAATTTTTGCAAATTATTATATTTTACACACCTTTTAAAGTTCACTATAGAAAGAATTTTAATAATGGTTAACACACAGATTCTAGTCAAAATATGGATTTATGAAATTCACAAGGTACTTTCAAAAAATCAGTTGTAACTAAAACACTTCTGTAATCCGCTGAAAAGAACAAACTGATGAAATTTGTAGATCACAAAATTGGAGAACCAAAATTAGTCAATCCTAAGGAATTAATGGTGTCACCCATCTTGTAGCAGATAGATTCGTCTTACGACTTTCCACTCCTAGTCTCCCACCTCTGCATTCAACCAAGGTCACCACAATCAATTCTATTATAACCAGGAACAAAGCGTCTATTATTATTATCATCGACTTAAGCGTTTCACTTTACCGACACCTCGCGCGCGCCGTCGGGGTTCGGCTTTGTGGGGGCCCGAGCCCATTGCTGTTGAGGATCTACTCGGTTAATGGGGATGAAATTCATCGTGTTCCATTAGTCCGCTGGATAATTTGATGGTCTATCCTTCGTCGTTTAGAAATTTCCTGGTAATTTAGCATGTTTGGAGGATTACTGTTCTCTTGATAATCTTTGAGAGTCCTCTAGGTAGGTTAAGTTGCTCCAAATATTTCAAGAACCTCTTCATCACTATGCCCGTAATCGATATTATGATCGGAATGGTTCAAACTTCCTCTAATCTCCATACGTGTTTAGATTCGATAGCTAAGTTTTGATATTTATTTTTCTTTTCAGTCCCCGTTTTCTGCAGATTGCTGGTTAGGGGGCATCCTACATCAATAATGATGGCCTTCTTATCTTTCTTTTTAATCACCAGAATGTCAGGGCGTTTGTGATCTAAAGTCATATCTGAGTGAATTGGCCTGTCCCAATACAGCACGGTTTCTTTATCTTCTAAAACAGATAGAGGTGTGGATTTATAGAAGGGCGGTGGATTAGTAAGGAGTTCGAATTTCATGCCTAACTCTCTATGTAAAATCTTCGCCACCTCGTTATGTCTACCCAAATACATTCCTGTGGCCAAAGTAGGGCAGCTTCCTATTATGTGTTCCATAGTTTCGCCCGGCACTTTGCATTTCCTGCAAATATCATTCACTTCGGGGACGGTAGTTTGCCTTCCTTTAGCCATAACAGTGAGGTCTCCTTGTCAACCTCTGGATTATTCAAAGCCTTGGGGTATGTTACGGATCTGTTGCATATGCGACTCGCGATACGCATTTGTGTTTTGTGGGCCGCATAATAGCAATCGCACCAACGAAACGTCCATAGCAGAGTTTCTGTTACCGACCGCGAGCGGCGTGAGTCTTCCAGCTGGTTCAGAGAGAGATAGAGAGAGACGTTTTGCTGGCATGTACACGGCTGGTGATTCCTGAAAACTTATGTTATTCAAGGCATCCTCGCGGATTTTGGAGTTATCAACACCAATAAAATTTCCCCCATTTTTTGTTATTCTGTTGAGCAGAATATTTTGTTGTTGGGAGTAAATTTTAACTACTGGTGCAGGATTTAAGTGTATAGGCTTTCCATTGGAAGTATCTCGCTGGTTTGTAAGACGGACTCGAATCCATTCATTCAGCTGTACCCTTCTCTAGGAGTCTTGGTGGATTTCTTCCGTAAGAGGGTAAGAGGGTTCCACGGTCGAGTTTAGGACGCCCACACGCACACGCCAGGGGTAGAAAGTTCCACGGACGGGGCCCGAACGCCCACACACGCCCACAGGAGTAGGAAATTCCACAGCTGGAGAGGCTGTAATCGACCCCATCGTCGGTCAATTCCCTTCTTCCCGAATACACCACCGTAGGGCTGCAGTTTCTGCATCGTCGAAGTCTGGGAGTCGTACTACCCTAGATAAGTGTGTTGTTTTCTGTACCGGGGACCACCTTCAGTGATTCTGTGTGGTTATATATATTTATACTTACTTTTGCATTTTAACTTGTATATATTTAAAGATTTTACGCATTTTTATTTATTTAAGGAGGTTCTCTAATCAGACCCGTTGTAGCCAGATTTATGTTAATTTATTTATTACGTTGTAAACTAAGTGTAGCTACACGAGGCATCTTTATTTAAGCTGTAACCTATTATTCAGAAAATTAGCCACACCTTTTGAACATCGCCAGGTTTCATGCTAGAGAATCAATAAATATTCTGTAATATAGTGCATTTTATGTTTAAAGCAAGTGTCATTATTTCGTCTGCGACCGCTGCGAATGGAACCCTCAGCGATTTATGTAAGTAAATAAACTAATAATTTATAATAGTTTATGTTAAGTCGGGGTTAACGCCCTGAGATAGTCTGAGCTAGAGAAATTTTATCGTGGGCACGTTATCTCGCTTATCCGGGCTAGGTAGTGTCTGCGATCTTCTACGCCACAGCAAACCAAGTGTGTTTCTTTTCTGTAATATCTTGTAACCCTTACGATCCAACGTATTTATTTATTTATGCACTGGTAGATCATAACAGGTACTTTCCATGAAGCACTTTACTCGTGCTCGGTTGTTTAGAGCCATGTCGCTTGCTGGTTAAATCTTGCAGGGTTTGACCAAATGCTCTGCCAGAATCTATTGAAGCGCTCCTGATCGACTTCCTCAGATTCGACGTTACCTTGGCTGTGGTATTCGAGATTGCGATAGAAGATGTTTTGGCCATTGGAGAATAGATAGTTTTGCCCCTTGCGCTTTGTGGCTTCATTGTATCGTCTCAGTTTCGCCCCCTTAACTCTAGTCTGGCATTGTCATAATAGTCTGTTAGCTTCTCCTGCAACTGAGGGTCATTTAAGTCTACATGCTTCCTTCGGCATATTTCACTGATTTTGTTTTTGACTTTCCTACTATCACTGCCTTCTAAGTACACTCTGACCAATATTGGTCAATATGAGCATAGAATGTTACGTTTTGGGTCATTAATAAAAAAATCGTGTCCAATACATAATTTTAAGATTCTTCTGTTTTATTGCCTATAAAAAATTAAGTTTTTATAGACTATATCACCATTAAAATCGTAACACTTTGAAAATGCTGCTATCCAAATAACTTCTTTTATTGATAATTAATTTTAATGTCGCAAATAAATCTTTCAACATACCTGTGCTATTTTTAGCGCATGCGGTATCGATCAGAGTCCGAATATATCTGAATATAACCACTTAACATGAGAACACCGATGTAAAATTTACGTAAATGTAGGTAATATAGGTATTGTAATATAAAGTATGTTGAAAAAATGAAACTATCAAGTATAAATACATAATTAAATTCATATAGTAACAAAAGTAGTAGCAACAATAACAATAATAATAATAATTTTTATTGACCATTTTTGATCATAGCAATATACAGGGTGTCCCACTTAAAATTCTCGGGGCCATTTTCTGGATGACCAAAAGAAATATTTTAATTCTGTAAAAGGTATTCACTAGAATATGTAAATAATAATAATAATACACTTTATTCATTTCTTTGGACATAATAATAAAATAATAATATAATAGCGAAACAATAATAAATAATAAATGAAAAGGCGAAGTTCAGCTAGAGGTTTCCCTAGAGCTGCTTTTACCTTAACCTCATAGTGGTAAAGAACACGAAGAGAAAAATATATCCAGAACAGAAATATACAGAGCAAGAGTAAAATGTCAAATTAGTACAGAAAAGGCAAAATAATTTACCGTATAATATATCAATCACATTTAAAGGAGATAAGTGGTGACTACTTAATTAATTGGAAAAATGCGTTTATACATTTGCGAGAAGGAAGAGATAGCGCAAGATTTGAGAGAAGTTGAGAGAGAATTATATATTTCTACATATATTAAATGAAAAAGACCGTTTAAATAAAGTAGTTCTATGTACCGGAGGGTTAAAATGCCTTGAAAATCTAATGTTTAAATTATGTACATCCGTACGAAATGTAATTTTACAATAGTGATATGAAGGCTTATTTGTTACTACAATCTTGTGATGACTTCACTTTGGAATGAAAACGACCTTTCTCCTCATTGATATGGAGGTGCAAAGAAATTAATCGGTCCCAGGAATTTTCAAAATATGTGCATGTGAAAGGGCACTCAATCCTAAGAATTTTTGATAATATGAACAATTTTAGAAAAAAACAATCGTATTGGAGATATTTCAATTTTAATATATTTTCTTTAATAACAAATATTGCTAATAACTGTATTAAATAAAATGTTAGGCGATAGGTTATTCAAGATATTTTTCATAGTAAAAAAGTCTGATTTGGATAGTAAAAATAAATTTATTTAAACTACCAGTTTTCTATCTAAACTACTTATCTACAGGACAACCAACATACTGGCCCTCAGACAGAAACAAAATACCGGACTTACTGGACTTTGCAGTAACAAAAGGAATATCAGAAATATATAGTAAAATAGAGTCGAATTTAGACTTGGAATCTGACCACAGTGCAATAATAATAACACTAAGCATGAGTATAATTTGGAGAGAGCCGTTACCCAAACTGTGCACGAAACAAACTGATTGGAAACATTTTCAAGACATCATAAATGAAAGAATTAATCTAAACCATCGAATTAAAGAAAACCATGAAATAGAAGAAGTAGTTCAGTACCTGACTGAGATAATACAAGATGCAGCATGGAAAGCTACGCCTATAAACAACAAAACCATCCCGCAAAGTCATAACATACCACTACATATTAGAGAATTCTTAATGGAAAAAAGAAGAGCACGTGGAAAATGGCAAAGGACAAGAAATCCACAAGATAAAAATCGACTAAACAGGCTAACTCATCAACTTCACATAGCCATCCAAAAAAACAGAAATGACACATTTAATCATTATATTTCTAATCTATCTCCAGAAGATTACTCGATATGGAAAGCCACTAAGAAATTTAAAAGGCCAATAATAGCTATCCCACCCATAAGGAAACCTGACGGAAACTGGGCACGCACGGACAAAGAAAAAGTGAACATCTTTGCAGAACACCTTGCAAAAGTATTCACCCCGCAACAAGACATTAATATCGACGATGCCAATATCGAGAACTACCTGGATGTTCCATGTCAGTTGTCACTACCTGTGAAGCCCTTTTCACCAGCAGAAGTCCGCAGACAAATAAACCAAACGAATCCACATAAAGCACCTGGCTACGATTTAATAGCTGGAGAAGTACTGAAACACCTCCCTCGTAAAGCAATTGTACTTTTAACAACCATATACAATAGTATGTTGAGACTCTGTTACTATCCCATACAGTGGAAATACGCACAAGTCATTATGATTGCTAAGCCCGGAAAACTGCCTAATGAACCCACGTCATATCGACCGATTAGTCTTCTACCGTTATTGTCCAAGATATTTGAAAGACTTCTCCTTACCAGAATAGAAAAAATAGTACCTTTGAATGACCTAATTCCTCAACATCAATTCGGATTTAGGCAAAATCATTCCACCGTTCAGCAGTGCCATCGAATAGTTAACAAAATCAAAGAAAGTCTGGAAGGAAAAGAAATGTATGTCTCCGTTTTCCTGGACGTGCAGCAGGCATTTGATAAAGTATGGCATCAGGGACTTTTATACAAGTTGAAAATGCATATGCCAAATCAAAAATACCTCCTACTGAAATCTTATCTAACTGACCGACATTTCCAAGTTAAAACTGAGAATATATTATCGGAGCTGCATCACATAAAAGCAGGAGTACCGCAGGGCAGCGTTCTTGGGCCATTTCTATATTTGCTTTTTACTTTTGATATCCCATTATCAGATACTACTACAATAGCTACCTTTGCAGATGATACGGCAATCTTATCATCAGATTTAGATCCAGAGAGAGCATCCGACAATTTACAAAACCACCTTAATTCACTGCAGGACTGGCTGAAAAAATGGAAAATCAAAGTTAATAGTGAGAAATCCACTCAAGTAACCTTCACGACAAAACGAAGTACATGCCCTCAAGTTTCCATAAACAATGCGCCGATACCTGTAAGATCTGAAGTCAGATACCTCGGACTTCACCTTGACCAAAAGCTGACATGGAAAACTCATATTAAAGCTAAAAAAGCACAACTAAACTTAAAAGTAAGGAACATGTACTGGCTAATGGGTAAAAAGTCGCAATTATCTGCAGAAAACAAACTACTTTTATACAAAATCATATTAAAACCAATTTGGACCTATGGCATAGAACTCTGGGGTTGCAGCAAACCATCTAATACCAAAATACTACAAACCTTTCAATCCAAAATGCTTCGCATGATAGCTAACGCTCCATGGTATGTTTCTAACCAAACCCTCCACGAAGACCTTGGAGTTCCTTATATAAATGATGTGATTAACATATATGCCACTAAATATAGAGACCGTATTTTCGACCACAACAACCAACTAGTCAGTGAATTAGCCAACCAGCCTTTAGTGAATAGGCGATTAAAAAGACAATGGCCAGAAGACCTAGTTAGGTAAAGCTTGGCGAACCATCATTGGATGGTACCCATTTCAAGATCAGCAGCGCATACAAAATATTTACTTATTACTCTGTATTATAATAAGAGTAGATTGTAAATCAGCAATAAAAGTTAATAGAAAAAAAAATTGTCAATGGAATACCTGTACATTTTCATGAAAATTGAAAGAAAATATTATTTTAGGCATCTTTTTGAATGTAACCATACATCAACCATTAGTAATAATAATAAAATTAACTTACTATTTTTAGATCACTACTTCCCAATTGTTATCGATGCTATATCAAAATGGCCAGAAATATACATGACAAAAAACGCGCTCACAACAGAAAAAACTATTTACTACCTGCGCGAAATTTTTAGCCGACATGGTCTACCCAAAATGTTGGTAAGCGATAATGCTTCAAAGAATTCTGCCAATGTAATGGTATCAACCAGGGACTAATAGCTCCAGGTCACCCAGTAAAAAATGAACAGGCATAAATATTAAAAACAAAATTCAAATGAACGATGCAAGATTCATTAGGTAGCTTGCACGAAAAACTGTGCAGTTTCCTGCTCCGATATCGAGTTATACCATTGGAGTGTGGAAGATCATCAGAAGGAATTGTGTTTCATCGAAACTTAAGAATAAAATTAATTAGGCCACTCACATATTCAGAATATAACGCTGATCAACCAAACTTTGATAAAGACTTCAATATTGGTGACAGAGTACATTCTTGAAACTATTCCGGATCTATTACATGTAAATATGGAATTATTATAAAATGTCTTGGAAGATTACATTAATTAGTCGAACTTGATGATGGCTACATAATTAAATGACATTATGATTATGTCAAATGCAAGCTCGATATGCCCAGTCCCGATTACTAACATTCTGATTGGAAGTCAAAGTGAAAATAGTTCATTATATCAACGGTATTTTCAATCCTCAGCAATTGAGGCCGGAAATGGAGCATCAACTGAGTCATTATCTTCAGATACCATTTCGAAAAGAACTGTAGTTCTAGAAGCAGAGCTAGAACAAACAGAAGCTGAATTAGAATATTCAATTCCAAATCCTAGTATGAAGAAAAAAAAACTACCTGAACTACGTCGTTCAACACGAACTCGAAGAGCGTGGAATGTTTTCATTATCGAACTTTTCTGCTAAATAACAGAAAAGAATAAGTTGATAATTAAGTGACGGATAATTTTTGTAAACCTTTCACTATAAGTGTTTTTGATACTTTATATGATAAAATATTCAGTCAGTAATATGTCAATGTGAATGAAAATAAATATAATTTGTAAAGGCACATAATCTATTAGAACTTTAAGATACAATAATAGCCAAGAATTGTGAAATAGATTTTTATAATCAACTTATTAATTACTTAACCCTTATCTATGAGTTAACCAACGATTGTAAACTGGTTGTAATACATAGATAAGGACCAAATATGTAGCCCTTAAGATTATAATCATATTAGTGGATCCAGAGATATTGATATGCTCGACCCCCACCACTTTTGTATTTGGCTGTGTCCGTTGTTGTGTTAACATATAAAATAAACAGCAGTGGACCAAGGAGGGGCCCTGAGGCACACCAGGTTTAACACCGCGAACAATTGAGGTTATATTATTATAATTTGCTCTTAATATTCATTATTTCATACATGATTTGATACATTTTAGACCTGCTAGCAAAAGAACATTGGATCTTCGACGAATAAATTTCGTGATTGCCGATAAAGGGTATTGCGCATATCACAACATTAAAATAAACAGATACAGATACGTGTGAATTATTGTCGACACTTGAAAATCTGGGTATCAGAAATAATAGTGCACAACTCTTAAAATCATATTTAGTAGACAGAATACAGTACACGGAAATAAATTCCGCGAGAAGTAGTCCTGAAACAGTTGAGTATGGAGTGCCACAAGGAACAGTTTTGGGGCCTATATTATTTAGAGTATACATCAACTCTCTATTTGATTTACAAACTTCTGGCTCCATAGTAAGCTATGCTGATGACACCGCAATCTTTTACACATCGCCTAACTGAAAAGATCTGAAAATTAAAGCGGAAAATGATTTGAAGAGCATAAAACAATACTTCGACAGCAAGCTATTAACACTAAACTCAACCAAAGCGAAATAATTACCTTTTTCCGCCCCGGCATATAATGAACTTAGTGTCGACGATAATTTCAAGGTAGTATTTACAACTCAAATAAAATTTCTGGGGATAATAATTGACTAAAAACTAAAATGGGATGCGCACGTGAATTGTGTATCAAATAAATTAAGAAAACTTACGTACAGATTTAAATGTTTAAGTGAAATTCTAGATTATAAGCAAACAAAAATATTGTACCATTCACTCGTCAAGTCTCATTTAAAATACGGAATTCTTGGTTGGGAGGAGTACTAGACACACACTTGAAAAATTTAGAAGTTTTACAAAAAAGAAAATAAAAAATTATGTTAAGTAAAGAACGTACTTATCCCTCAGATATCCTCTTCAAAGAACGCCAATGTAATGGACATTAGGCAAGAATTATTTTCTCAATGTGCCTTATATCAGTGTCAATCTAATATGCCAACCACAGCTCTACAGAACACAAGACGAAGTATAAATAATAACTTGAGACCACCTAAAACCAAAACAACTTGTGGACAACGATGTTTTACTTACCTAAGTCCAAGAGCATATAATACGTTACCAAACGAAATTAAACGCATATCACTATTCAGTAAAGTAAAAACTAAAATAAAGCAGTATACCCTACAAAAATCTAGAGAACAAAATCCATAATATTATTAACCCTAAACAATATAATAATAGGTTATTTTAAGTTTCTAGGTTTCGGTGCCACTATTATTGTTGTGATTATTATTGTTGTAATTATAATTGTGACTATAATTAGGTTTATAAAATTCCATAACTGTAATTTTATAATATAGTACCATCATAATATGTCTCAATAACGTTATTCGTTTCGAATTACCTATATGTGATTTATGGTGTGTGCACATGATTCATATGTGTACATGATTATATGTGTGTAAAATATAAAATGTAATAACATTTTATATTCTACAATCTACATTAGATATTCTTTATTTTACAAGTGTCATATACTTTGCATTACATTTTATATCTTTATTGTGCGTATTTCATATATTTTCATATTTTATATGTATTTTAAAGCTATATTCTCATGGGTCTTCTCTTTCATGCACGGTGCTTTGATTCACTTATATGAAATATCAAGTTTATTTACATGTTTTTATCATTGAATTGTATATCTTATATTTATCTGATAAATAAACTTTATTCTACTCTATTCTATTCTATTCTGTTCTATTCTATTCTATTCTGTAATACTCAATCAACGTTCAAATTTCAATTCCCTCTTAACTACAATTGTACTAAACATCAAATATGCGAGTAAAATTAAAAGTACATCTTCTTCATAATTATCATCTTCTTCGAATTCTGCAATATCCTAAATATCAGGACAAATTTCTAATTGCTCTGGCTTTTCATCAACCACCGCTTCGTTAGCAATATTATCTACATTTTGGCACAAAGTATTCCTTCCATTGTGGCATAAATTGCTGCATGTCACGTCAATTGTTTTGCATGAGCAACGTTTAGTTTTGCAACAGACCTTACGATCACAAGCAATTACATTGAGTAATTGATTAGGAAGAAGAGCTTTCAGTCCTTATCGGCATCAGTTCATTATCTGTTGTTTGCTGCCATCCAAAATCCTGACAATTTTGGTACTTCAGAGGATATCTCAGATGTATACGACTTTAGCGATGACCAGGGTGAAGAAATATTCCAAACTCCAGTTACCTATTCGGAAGTAGACACATCTTGCAGTAGCACATCTAGTACAATTACTAGGAAAAGAAAACATGAATAAAATAAAATAATAATCAATATATTATGTAAAAAGTTTAATAAAAATCAAGTGAATTTTCGAAATAAAAATATATCTCAACTTCGAGAGTTTTTTAAATCTAAATATTTAAAACCTGCTCACAATCACTATTATTATTAGTTTCACCAAAACAAACTTATTTTTTTATGTCGCATTGCTCCGTGTAAAATTTTTTTTATCGCCTTATTTTGGGCTATTTTTAGTCCATTAATAAGTGTTCTTACAAATTCTTGATTTTTCATTTTTTACTCAGACTCGTATGTCTCCAATATAATCATATTGCATAACGTATCACGTTGTAGTATATATGTGATGCGATAAATGGGTTGATCTAAAAATTTTATATTATTTTGTAGAATTTAGTCACGTAATATATAAATAACATATAAATGTATTTTTAAACAGTGCGTAACTGTAAGAGACGCTGTTTATATCTACTAAAACAACTTCGGGTGTATATTCAATGAACTTTAAACGTGTACATTTTATATTTAGACTGGGTAACTCCGAGGTAAATAACAATACGCTCCTGAAAAATTTATTCTTGGGTGTGGAGTAGGGGACGGACTTCAATATTGCAATTAAGATATTATTTACGTTTGAGTAAATTAATTACTTTGAGGTGATAAAATTGAATTTCTCTCGAAGATAGTCTCGTGGGTAGCCTAAAACAAAATTCGTATCAAATTATATAAATTTAAATAAGTACACAGTGGACCAAATTCGTTTTAAAATATCGTTTTTCAACAAGGAAACAAAAGCGAAAATAATTTTCAATAGAGTCTTTGTGACAATCTACGTGGAGCACAAAATATGGTAGTACGGTTTTACTTTTATTGAAATAAGTACAACCAGAATAAACAGTGTTCAACTTAGTTGAATAAAATGTTATGTCTTTTAGAGATTTTCTTTATTTTGAAGCTAAATTCCGTATTTAAGCTTTTCTTTGTAATTGACAAAGCAAACATGGACAGCGAGATTCGCAATAGAATTAACGCTGCATCTAGAGCACTCTGGGGACTTAGAGAGAGAGTATTTGACAACCACGACCTTGCTTTGTCAACGAAAATGGCTGTCTACAGAGCAGTTGTCATTCCAACACTGCTATGTGGATATGAAAGCTGGGTCACTTACCGTCGTCATGTGAAAGAATTAGAACGTTTTCAGAAAAGACACCTCAGAAGTATGATGAAAATCCGTTGGTTCCATCACATATCAAACGTGGAAGTACTCAGGAGAGCAAACAGCCTTCCAATTGAGGTGCTTATTTCAAGAGCACGCCTAAGATGGGCAGGTCACGTTCATCGTATGCATGATAACCGCCTTCCTAAATGTACACTTTATGGTGAATTGTTAAGCGGTAGAAGAAGGCGTGGCGGTCAACGAAAGAGGTTCAAAGACGCTCTCCATGAAAATCTAAAATCCTGCGGTATTGCAGACGAGCAATGGGAACAACTTGCAGCGGACAGAACCGAATGGCGAGGGTTTGTGGCCAGCTATCAAGGAAATGTTGCTGCAAGAAGGCCGAATCCAAGACCTAACCAGGTCTATGTTTGTCCTGACTGCGGCCGACATGTGCTCTCCCGAATTGGCCTCTATAGCCATAGTCGTGTGCACCGTAGATGAATGGGAATTACAATAGACTACACCTTTTACTTGTTTTTTATTGTACACAATTTATCGACTGTAACATTTTTATACTCGGACTCGAGTAACGGCTAATAATAAAAAAAGTAATTGAAAAACTTTGTTAAATAAAATTTTCATTAATAATGTAAAAAAAGATAGTTTGCTTAAAGCCGATTTTATATTTTAACCCTGTATAATTTATCTTAGGTTTGACAACTGTTTATGACATATATCAATAAAAAAATCGGTCTGACACAACTCAGACAAACTTTCCCATAAGTATTTGTCTAACTAGTATATTATTAGCATTGCCAGATTGAGATACCAATACTCAGAAAGTAGGTAATTCCGTATTAAATAAAAGGGTTGAGATTTACTTAATGCATAAATAATGTTTTCTAATTACTTTACCACTCTAGGGTTTAAAGTACGCTGGCGCAGTGTTAAGCGTTTTGCCTTGTGCAATACAATATAGATTTATTTATAATTAAAATGATACAATATTTGTCCTCCCTGGGCACTCATGGTCCATGTTAGCCAACTATCCACGGTGTGAAGCGCCATGATACTTGAAAAGCTAGAAGGAACGAGGCCGGGTCGGACATGAAAGAAATTTGAACAAGAATATAATCTGCTTTTGCAAGGAAGCAAATTAAAAAGTAAATAACATAAACCAGGTAAACGAGAGGAACTTAAGATCATTTGTATATAATATAAAATAAATTAGTGTAAAAATGATCATGACTGCCAGTGTATAATATTGATAATTACGGGAAAATTGTTATCTAAGAAACCCGTTTCGAGTAATTCAGCCAAAGTGAGCGGGAGTTCCAAACCGCTTTAAAATATTAACATTTCTTGAAGGTAGTTTTAAATCAAAATTGTAATTAGGAAAAAGGAATTTGGAAACAACCAATAAATAACAAAAAGAAAAGAAGAAGAAGACAAAAGAGTTTAAATATGGGAAATTGTGTTAGATAGTTATTTTAATTAAATATATAAAGAGTACTTACTGGCTATAGATTTTGCCGGAAGATGGGCAACGATTGGTATGACATTCTGTGCTTTATGCGGAATGGTGTGCATTATGCTCTCTAATTTGAGAGATGTTGTTTGTTAGTGGGCTATCACCAAGTTTGAATTGATAGAATCTTTGTGCTGTAACTTTGATGTAGTCCACTAGTGGTGTTATATCGTGACAACTTGCATATAAGTCTCTTAAGGAGGTATAATGTGACGAATTTGAAATGAGGCGAAAGAATTTATGTTCTAAAATTAAACAGAAAGTTTTTTCATTGTCGTTGCCGATGCGCTGCACCACATCGGCCGGCGACGCGAATGTAAGAGCCGGCCTCACAATAATCGTATATATTAATTTTTTATTATGCCTGCTGAGTCTGCTAAGAGCGGGTATAGACTCCTAGAGATATACTGTCCGTATTGTTTCATTAATATGACGGTTGAATGTCAGTCGTTTGTCTAGACGTACATCCAAGTACTTCACGCACTCCCTTTCTGGAATTTTGTTGCCCCTTATCGAAATTTGTGTTAAGATTTTATTTTCTGTGAATCAGCGCATGAAGACTATAGATTCCGACTTCTCGACGTTTACCCGGATCTTTCAACGATCGTAGTACGCCATGGCACGGGCCATGTGGTGCTTAAGTTGCGTATTTGCTGCTTGAGTACTGTGACTATGTGCATACATGGCCGTATCATCAGCTTACTTGGCCAGTTTAGTATTTGTTGTGTGGGCAGTTTGTTATTGTTTGTATTGTATACTTTCTTTTTACATTATGCAATTGAAAAAAGATTAAATATTAAATAAAGTAAGGAAGTAACCATGTGTTAAATTTGATCAAAATCGTTACAGCCGTTTTAGGAAAAAAAATTATTAAATTCTTTAAAGCTCACCTCCTGTAGCACCCCTCCCTGCATTTTCTGGGATTAACTGGTTATGCCATCTTATGCTGGTATTAAGGGAGTATTTATGTGTCAAATATAATCGTTAGAGCCCTTTTAGAGAAAAAAAATAACTTTGATCCAGTAGTTTGGGCTCTAGGTGCGACCACAGATGGCAGACGACAGACATTTTTTAAAAACCAGTTTTTTGGGTTCAGGGGACTTGAAAACCTGTAAATCCATCAAAAACTGAAACTCGAATTTTTGCACGATCACTATACTTATATAGTGTAGTAAAAATATGATCTCTAATAATGTTTTTAATTTTTTATTTATAATTAGCAAATTACATTGACAAAATGATCGAATTAAAAAAATATATATGACAAAAGATGTGTAACGTTTTATGAGAAAGATGAGAAAAATCTCATCTTTGTTAGCCCAAAGGGTGAGAACGGCTAATTTGGAACTGGAGCTTTGGTGACTGCAATATAACGGTAATATTCTTCGGGCGCCAGTTCCTGTTTTAAGTATTTAAACAGCACTAACCTACAAGCCGGTTGCAGAGCTTGAACCGCTCGAGTGGAGAAACAGTATTTCCAGTGGGGTCAAGAGGAAAGTTACAATTCACATATACAGCAGTAAAAGGTACCGCTTCCAATATTGCAATATTTATTGAAACTAAGCTTACTATTTACAATTCTACTAAATCTGTAACTATCAAAACTTTATTTATATATAGGAATCAAAATCATTAAATCAAAAGTTAAACTCGAGGCACAGGTGATGGTTAATGAAACGGTACAACGGCAAAGCGGTAAAGTAGCGAACGAAATGAGCTAACAGATACGATTTGAACTAAGAAAGATCACATGGTGTCTGTATCAAAGCAAAGGATGAGGAACAAGCGGCGTTCTAGTAATTAGTGACTGGTTGTTATTAAATTTAGAAAACTGTATTGATAGCTGAAAACTCCAATGGGCCCTAATGAAAGAAAGATAGATAGAGCAAAATGACAGTCATTATCAGGAGGTCGAACTTAGCAAGTCTAACGGTCTCAAGCTCGAAATAGATATTCAACTATGTTCCTGGATTAGGCATCTTCCAGACTGGTATGGGACTGCCATGAAGTGCTTAAAGTTCTAGGTGGGCGGAACAGAGTTAATCTGCTCTGGGTGCCGTGTCACACCAGAATAGATGGCAATGAAAATGCTGAACTTTCTAAACAAGGAGCAGCTGGGCTGCTGGGCATTGCTGAAGGCTCAGCCAGAGGGATAATTAAAGATTGGATCAGGAATAAACACGGTCATCACTGGAGGAGCACCTCAGGAAAACGACATGGGAAAACTTTCATTAAAAGGCCAAGCCCAAAATAAACCGCAGAACTGCTATCAAAGAACAGATCTCTTGACGGGCCAATTTCCTATTAAGAAGCAGCTGAATATAATCGGAAAACTCTATGGCGATCTTGATTGCAGACTGTGCGGCAAAGAACCAAAACCGGTGGTTCATATTGTATACAAATACGCGGTACTAGCTCGCAGAAGATATAATATTTACGGGCAAACACAAACAGACCCGAAAACCATTAAAACTCGCCTATTCTCAGACCTGTATCACCTGTAGCACAGGATTACAAAAATCCCTAGAGGCTGCAGTGTCCTCAGATTGTTTCACAGACAAGCCCTGTGAGGAAGGTTTTAGACAGTAAGAGTCTAAAACTTCTCAACTTGATTTGGGAGCCCATGAGGCCTCATCAAAAAAAATGTTCTTGGATAGGTGTCGCAAAATTGGTGACCAGGCTCAACACGTCGATGAGCCACGTTGTTGAAGCAACAAGATCCAAAAGGAAAACGGGGAATATATACAGGTCAATGAATAGGATATTTAAATAATAAAATTGCTAACTACAAAAATTCAACAAAGTCCCTAAGAATCAGAATATTGAATGCACAAGTTTTGTCTTACCACCAGGAAAGTCAGCCAAATGCTGGAGAATACACTGAATCTTAGCGGTCGTCACTCTGAATTTATACCAACCGAGCTCCATATTAATTTCCCGAAAATATAATTCCTGTCAACGCGTGATGAACGGCGTGCTGGCGGGACAGAGCAGAGATAATTGCTGGAGTACCGCAGGGCTCAGTATTGGATCCAACTATGTGCAATATCTTCTATTGACGAGGTACTCAGATTAGAACTGGGTGGTAGTCTTGAAAGGTCCAAAAAGACGAGAAGGGATAGCCTCTCAACTGAAGGATATTGAAATAAGGTCCAAGAGTACTGTGAAGTACTTAGGGGTTTTGCTGGACTATAACGAGAGCTTTGGAGAACACATGGGTATCAAATAAGACAGAGAACAGGGCTGCCAGCCTATCTAGAATAATGCAGAATATAATAGGATGTCCCTCTAGTAAGAAAAGAGAGGTGCTGTGTGCTGTAGTCCAGTCCGTACTGCTGTACACTGCCCCAGTGTGGTCCCAGGCTTTAAACATAAAAGATGGCGAGGACACAGAGAAAGATGTTAGTGAGTGTGGCTAGCGCGTATAGGACTGTGTCAGCAGGGGCGCTAGAAGTGATTACGAGCACACCATCGATCGACATATTATCGGAGGGGAGAAGCGAGCCTGTATACAGAGGGAGAGGGCCAGAATCCTGAAAGAAATAGGCAGCAAGGGATTCTACATTGGAAAAATGGCAAGGAGAGTGGGATGGGAATCATGGAGCAGAACAGTAGACTAAAAAACTGATACCTAATATATGCAACGGTGGGTGGAGTTTAAATACAGAAGTTTGGACTACTTTGTGACACAGATGACAACAACACGGTTCATTCGGAATTTTCACTAAGAGATTTGGGAAAACTGAAGACGGCACATGCATTTATTGTGATGAGGTGGACACACCGGAATATAGCTTGTTTAGATGCGTGAAGTGGGACAGGTATACGCAGGAACTGCGGGAGAAGTTGGACCTGGTACTGATGCTGGATAATGCGGAGGAAGTGATGGTAAGAAGTAAAATTATCAAGAGTAAGGAGGCGGATGAACGGGTGATAAAATAAAGACAGTAGTGACAACAACAAAAATAATGAATAAAAGCAAAAATACTTAATAATAGTATTCTAAACTCATAATTACCGCAAGGTGGAGACCAGATGTAGGAATTATCACGACTAGGAACGAATACAAAGAAACTCGTACCCACTGAAGCATGTCTTAGAATGGCGATCCCGGGGCTATATTTTGGGGCATTTAAGAGGGCCACTTGTCTGGTAAACCAGGAGGTGCCAGCTACATCCTCGAAAAAAACAGAATTAACAAATAATTAGTAACATTTTATTGTTACTAACTTTAGCTTCTAAGATAAAATATTGTAACTCATTCTCCTCTTATTAACACAGCATTTTCAATGAAACTTTTCTACTTTTTACTGCTGAATATACCTCTGTTGACTACAATCACACATTTTCTTGTCGCGTTTGTTATAGATATCACAGTATAATAGGATAAAAATAAAATTCATAATTAACAATTTCGCAAGCTCCAATGTGTTAAGCTAGGCGCACATTGAGACACAGGCGACGCAGGGGGCACAGTTCAGTACAGCACAGGTTTTTGTATTCAATAGGTTTAAATGCACCTGTGCAAATTAGGACGCAAAGCAGGGCAGGAAAGACGAAAATGGAATGAAATTTCCAAAAAGGCCATATAGCTACTTTTCCAAATTGATTTTCTTCTTTTTGCCATATCGTACACTAACATGTTTATTTCTATTTCTGCATCAGAACCTGATTCAGGACTTTGACAAAAATATTCAGCCATCTAAATGTACTTATATTTACTTTAAAATCGAATACATTATCAACAAGTCAACACAGATGACAAAAAAACTGTTTGGTAATATGCGCTCACACTGTATAGTGAACCTGCGTGCAGTGATTTCCCGTACTGTGATGCCCTGCGCCGCCTGTGTCTAAATACGCGCTTAGCCTCATTCTCTTATTTGAACGTATTAAAACCATCACAATAAAAGTAAAAGTCTTATGTCAATCTTTTCCAAACACACGATACAAAATTTAATGAATAAATAATAAGCAATTTCGCAAACTCCATGCAAATGTTATTTCGTTATTGAAATAATGTAAATTTTTTATATAATTTCATTATTTTCCATTGAACGACAGCCTTTGACAGACCTTTAAAACCAATTAATATTTATTTTGTCGTATGTTATTCCCTTCGCCTTCGCCAATTATTACGAAATAAAATAATTTAAGTGTATCTATAACTTTATGAATACTAATGGTCATACTACTGATTTACTACATGTGAGCTACTGCTGAAGGCTCATATCTGCCCTAACAGAAAATTTTAATAAGCTGGACAGAAGAACGGTTGTATATATAAATTTTTTTAACAGATGTTATGTTTATACTGTTCTAACTGGCCTCCTTGCTCTGATTACCAGAAAGTTAAGCCGCTGATATCGGGAAGAACAATGAAATATCTATTCAATAACTATGTTTGCATAACATCCACAAACTTTAACGAGTCGTGGAGGTGAATATATAAGAGAGTAATAGTTTCATTGGATGTTGCCTCTCTCGAGATGAGTAGAATGATATTTGTTACTTGGTAACACCAATACAAATAATAGACTGAGGGAGTACACAGTACAATATTTTAGGTAAACTTCTTGTGTCCTTATAGACCAGGGCCAAACTGTTTAAAATATCGTAATTGACGATAAATTCTTAGCAGTATATGAATGGTCGGAAAATGTAGTTAATGGTGTAAATAATTAAGGAAAAATCGTCCAGACCGAATAAAAGTTCTGGAAGGGGGGTTGGGGTGGTAATATATACGTTTTTAGGGGTTGGTACGTGTTTTTTGCGATTTGCGGCTAAACTATGCATCCTATCGAAAAATGTTGAATATAAAAGTTGTAGATAATGAAAAAATCTAAAACCTTCTGATTAATCATTATTGACCAAAACCTCAAAATTACCGAGAAAAATGCAAAAAACCGTTTTCTCGGTTTTTAATTTATAACTATCGTAAAAATGTTCACATTTTCATGAAAATTGGTGAAAATGTTCCTTTTGTGTTTCAAACAAGCCCAAATGTTTTCAAAGCGAAATATTTAATTTTCGATGTTAAGAAAATAAAAAAAGACCTAATTTTCAATCGAAAAATTTGGTTAGCAAATTTTCGATTAATGAACTTTAGTAGTGCTCATTTTTTTCGTTGAAATCTCAACTTTAATATAGAATTAAAATATAATATTGTTTATATACAAAAATATCGTTGAAAAAGCGAAAAACCGAAAAAACTATTTTTTTAAAATCGAGTTTTCGGTGAAAATCATGAATTTATTTTTCTTTATTGTAAATAAACGTTTACATTCATAAAAAGCGTTAATTCTCATTAAATACTGTTATACAAGTAATTTACATGTACCTAAACTATTCTCGGCTTTCAAAGTCTCGAAAACATTGTTTAAACTGCAATGAGAATGTTAAACAATTTTGTCTGCAAACAAGCCGAAGAAGATGCTAATTATCAATACATCCCTTGAAGTAGCAAAGAACTCTGATAAAATAGTGGTAGTTGTTGGTCAAGACATAGATCTTTTAGTTCTTTTAAATCAATTCAGTTCACATGAATTGAATATCTATTTCCACAAACCTGGTGCAGGAAATATTAATGATACTTATTACACCTCTAATAGTTTTAAATATAAATCACATAAACATATTGTATCATTTTTGCATTGTTTTTTTGGCTGCGATACAACTTCCAGTTTTGCTGGGAAAGGAAAAAAAAACAATTATAAAATCATTATTGGCCGATAAACATTTACCTAATCTTGCAGAAATTTTTTACAATACAAATGCAGACAAACAAACGATTACCGAAAATGGATTAAAAATAATAGCTTCTATTTACAAAAGTAAAAATATATATACATCGTTACACGACTTAAGATTTTAGCTCTACCGAACGGCTACTGCTAAATCCTCATTTCATTTGAAAAAATTACCTCCAACTGAAGGGGCAGCTAAGCAACATTGTTACAGGGTGTATTTTCAAATACAAAGTTGGCTTGGTAATCAATTAACAGCTACAGATTGGGGATGGAAACATCACGTTAATGGCATCGTACCTATATTTACAGAACAAGAATTAATTCCCGAAAATTTATTGAAAATTATCTGCTGCAACTGCGAAACAGAATGCGGTAATAACAAATGTAGGTGTCGCAAGCATGGCTTAAAGTGCACAAATTTGTGCTCAAATTGTCACGGTTCTGATAAATGTTCTAATGCCGAAAAATCGTTGTACGAAAAAAATTGTAATCTCGAGGACATCGAAGACGAAGACAGTACCCACTGTCTAATAAATGATACTGAACTGGACAATCCAGAAGAACTCCAAGAAATTGAAGATATAGAAAATGAACGTGAAGAAATCGAAAGTTTGATCGATTCTGGCGATGAAGAATTGCCCACGAAGAAAAAAAGATTTCAATAAAATTATATTACTCTTAATTTTTGTATTTTATAAACAAATATAAGACTTTGATGTGATAATTTGTAAATACTTACGAATCACAAGAAATAATTAACAAATTTTCTCAATTCACAGCCTTTGTGTTTTTTTAATTTTTACCTATTTAAATTTAATTGCAGTTTAAATAATGTTTTCGGGACTTTGAAAGCCGAGAATAGTTAGGTGCATATGCATTACTTGTATAACATAGTATTGTATGAGAATTAACGCTTTTTATGAATGTAAACGTTTATTTACAATAAAGAAAAAGAAATTTATGATTTTCACCGAAAATTCGATTTTTAAAAAGTAGTTTTTTTGGTTTTTCGCTTTTTTAACGATATTTTTGTATATAAACAATATTATATTTTAATTATGTATTAAAGTTGATATTTCAACGAAAACAATGAGCACTAGTAAAGTTCATTAAGAAAATTTGCTAACCAAATTTTTCGATTGAAAATTAGGTCTTTTTTTCTTATTTTCTATATTTCGCTTTGAAAAAATTTGGGCCTGTTTGAAACACAAAAAAGAACATTTTTACCGATTTTCATGAAAATATAAAAAAATTGCGACAGTTATAAATTAAAAACCGAAAAAACGGTTTATGAACAATAATGTCCAACAAGAAAGTTTTAGATTTTTTTATTATCTACAACTTTTACATTCAACATTTTTCGATAGGATGCATAGTTTAGCCGCAAATCGCAAAAGACGGGTACCAACCCCTATAAACGTATATATTACCACTCCAACCCCCCTTCCAGAACTTTTACTCAGTCTGGACGATTTTTTCTTAATTATTTACACCATTAACTACATTTTCCGACCATTCGTATACTACTAAGAATTTTTATTGCCTTAAACAGGATTGGCCCTGGTCTATTAAGGTATATAATCTTGAAGCAAATCGCCGGAGTAGGACATGGTTAAAAACTCAATCAGTTCATTAGCTAACGTTTCGACTTTATTATATCAAGTCTTCTTCAGAGCTCTCTAACAATTAGATATAATGACAAATCCGATGTACTCAGAAAAAGGAATTTTTTTAAATATCAATTGGATAATATATAACTAAAATTAATTCAGAAGACATAATTACAATAACTGAAAACTAACAATTTAAAATATAAATATAACTGGAACATACTACACAATTAATTAAAATACAATAAACGTTACACATATATTCATAACTACTTAATCATTATTGACATAAAACAGCCTACCTGAACCATAAACTTTTAGTAGTACTCTTGTAGGGGACATTTGTTTAGCATTAGGTATGATAAAAGATATTTTGAAATCTCCAGATTTTGAATTCGCTTGTAGTTTTGTAAACCACTTATTTAATGCACACATCTGTTTGGTTGTTTCTAGATTAATAATATGTAAGTATATAGGCATGGCGCTTTTTTTAATTCATTTCGTGTGTTTTTTTGTTGTTTTTTAATTATATATAAATCTATCATTCAAAATTTCTTATATAGTACCGGGGTCTGATTATTAGCATATATACGATATATACTATGAAAATTATTGTTGTGTATCAATATCGTATATTTAGCGAAAAAACACGATTATAAACTGAGGAAATGAATTGTGTTTAGTTTTATATATTATTATGTCGGATTAATAGATTAAAGATAGAAAGTTTAATTATGGTGACCGAACGTTTCTAAAGCGAAGTAGTTTAAATAATGAATATGTCATACACTATGGCACCCATACCAAAAATATTATCTATATTTTGTTTCCATAGCATAAAAGACAAAAAAATTGTGGTTTAAATAATATGCGTCTGCACATCTTTTTAATGTTGAGTATAATAATAGCTTTGTTATTGTATATAGGTTGTGTTGACGGAAATAGGCCAATAAATTATGGAACCACAAGCGTGATTCTAAACTTGAACATTAGATATTCTACTGTTATCCGCTTATTTGGTCTGTTGTACCTAAATGTTTGTTTATAAATTTATTTATTTATTCAATCATAACGCGGAAAACCTTCCTGATTAGTCCTGAGGATGATTTATAATAAATCGAAACGTCGACAATCATCAGAAATTGGTTTTCCGTAATTTATTGGCCTATTCCCGTCAACACAACCTATATACATCTTTTTAATGTTGCTATTTTTTATCAGTAACTAAAAATTTGTATTTAAAGGGAGGCCAACTTTAACCATAAACATAACGTAAACACACCATGTATAGTAGACCTGTAAATGTAGTTAAAAGGAAACGCAATTTTTTTTATTTTTTGCAAGTATCTCAATTAATATTTATCTTCTGTAGATGTCGCTGATACCTGGACACAAATTAAAGACAATTTAAAAAGTGCGAGTGAGGAAATTCTTGGCACTGCAGCAAGTAAAAAACAGGAGGACTGGTTCAATGATAATGAAGCTTTTATACAAGACCTTCTTGACCGCAAACATATTGCCTTCCAAAACGCTATCAACCACCCCAACGACTCATCAAAAGCAGAAGCTTTTACCCAATCTAAGTATGAAACGCAACGCGAAATCAGAAGAATAAAGAACGAGTGGTGGGCAAGCAAGGCCAGAGAAATTCAAAGGTACGCCGATTCACACGACTACGGGAATTTCTTTCAAGGAGTAAAAGCAATGTACGGCCCCAGTCGGAAAAATATGTGCCCTATTAAAGATTTAAATGGAAATCTCCTCAAAGAAGACCAGGAAATAAGAGCCCGATGGAAAGAACACTACTCTAACATTCTTAACCAGCAAAGTCAAGCCGATCACGATATTATAAATCTTATCCCTCAATATGACACCTTCGAAGACTTAGATAAACCACTAACAACGGAAGAGATCTTAACCGCCATTGGGTAGCTAAAAAATAACAAATCTCCCGGCGCCGACTCACTCCCAGCTGAGATCTTTAAAGCTGTGTCGTCAGAGCTCATACCCTACCTCAAAAAACTGTTTGATGGCATGTGGGAAAGTGGTCAAGCTCCGCAGGAGTTTCGTGATACACTTTTAATCAACCTCTTCAAAAACAAAGGGAGCGCTGCGGACTGTGGAAATTACAGGGGTATAGCTCTCCTGGCTGTTGGAGGGAAGATACTCACTAAAGCGATGGCAAATAGGCTAACACCTGTTATGGAAAAGTTACTTCCTGAAACACAGAGTGGCTTTAGACCAAACCGAGGCACATCGGATTTAATCTTCACACTTAAACAGCTTAAAGAAAAAGCACTCGAACATCAAGGAGAAATTCATATGGCCTTCATTGATTTAACCAAGGCGTTTGACTCGGTGGACAGGGAAGTGCTCTGGAAAATTATGTTCCGCTTAGATATCCCTAGAAAATTTGTGGAAGTATGTCGCAGTCTACATACAAATAACAACGCCCAGATTATGTATAATAATGAGGCAACCGAACCTTTCCAAACCCTCACTGGAGTTAGGCAGGGATGTGTCCTGGCACCCCTACTCTTTAATTTGTTTACCACTGCTCTAACAATTATTGTTGACAACAAACTGACAGTCAGAGGAATAGGTCTCAGATACCGTTTTGATGGCGGTCTCTTTAACATAGGGCGCTTTAGAGCTTTCACGAAGACACGCACACGATTCATTTGTGATCTCCAGTATGCGGATGACTGTGCACTTTTAGTCTCTACGCCGGAAGAGCTTCAAGAACTTTTAGATATGTATGCCCAGAGCTATGATTCCTTGGGACTTAAAATCAACATTGGAAAGACTAAGATTATGTCAACTCCTCATCAAGTGAACCAAATAGACATTACACTTAACGGAAATTCTCTTGAAGTGGTGGATCAGTTCAATTACTTAGGCAACGTTGTTAATGACAAAGCAAACATGGACAGCGAGATTCGCAATAGAATTAACGCTGCATCTAGAGCACTCTGGGGACTTAGAGAGAGAGTATTTGACAACCACGACCTTGCCATGTCAACGAAAATGGCTGTCTACAGAGCAGTTGTCATTCCAACACTGCTATATGGATGTGAAAGCTGGGTCACTTACCGTCGTCATGTGAAAGAATTAGAACGTTTTCAGCAAAGACACCTCAGAAGTATGATGAAAATCCGTTGGTTCCATCACATATCAAACGTGGAAGTACTCAGGAGAACAAACAGCCTTCCAATTGAGGTGCTTATTTCAAGAGCACGCCTAAGATGGGCAGGTCACGTTCATCGTATGCATGATAACCGCCTTCCTAAATGTACATTTTATGGTGAATTGCTAAGCGGTAGAAGAAGGCGTGGCGGTCAACGAACGAGGTTCAAAGACGCTCTCCATGAAAATCTAAAATCCTGCGGTATTGCAGACGAGCAATGGGAACAACTTGCAGCGGACAGAACCGAATGGCGAGGGGTTGTGGCCAGCTATCAAGGAAATGTTGCTGCAAGAAGGCCGAATCCAAGACCTAACCAAGTCTATGTTTGTCCTGACTGCGGTCGACATGTGCTCTCCCGAATTGGCCTCTATAGCCATAGTCGTGTGCACCGTAGATGAATGAGAATTACAATAGACTACACCTTTTACTTGTTTTTTATTGTACACAATCTATCGACTGTAACATTTTTATACTCGGACTCGAGTAACGGCTAATAATAATAATAATATTTATCTTAGCGGAAAACGGCTAAGATTAAAAAAGTTTAACACATTTCATGTCTGGTCCATAACCGAGTGGGTTAAGGCGTAAGGTGGCAATCGCGATTAATCACACGGACATCGCACCACCGAATTCGAATCCTGGCTCCGGCACTGGCACTGTCGGAGGAAATGGTTGTATGTCCGCATTTTTTCAATGTGTAACCCACTTCCGCACAAGCCCTGGATTCTGGAATTGAGGGTTGTCTAATTGCATTCATTTATTCATTTATTCATTTATTCATTTATTCATTTATTCATTTATTCATTTATTCATTTATTCATTTATTCATTTATTCATTTATTCATTTATTCATTTATTCATTTATTCATTTATTCATTTATTCATTTATTCATTTATTCATTTATTCATTTATTCATTTATTCATTTATTCATTTATTCATTTATTCATTTATTCATTTATTCATTTATTCATTTATTCATTTATTCATTTATTCATTTATTCATTTATTCATTTATTCATTTATTCATTTATTCATTTATTCATTTATTCATTTATTCATTTATTCATTTATTCATTTATTCATTTATTCATTTATTCATTTATTCATTTATTCATTTATTCATTTATTCATTTATTCATTTATTCATTTATTCATTTATTCATTTATTCATTTATTCATTTATTCATTTATTCATTTATTCATTTATTCATTTATTCATTTATTCATTTATTCATTTATTCATTTATTCATTTATTCATTTATTCATTTATTCATTTATTCATTTATTCATTTATTCATTTCTTCATTTATTCATTTATTCATTTATTCATTTATCCATTTATCAATTTATCCATTTATCTATTTATCCATTTATCCATTTATCCATTTATCCATTTATCCATTTATCCGTTTATCCACTTATCAATTTATCTATTTATCCACTTATCCATTTATCCATTTATCCATTTATCCATGTATTCATGTATTCATTTATTTATTTACGTAGAGATGAATTTAAAGATGGCGGCATCCCAATGACTATAAACCGATGTATTTAGCTTAAATGTTACATCTCGGAAACTGTAATAGGACAAATATTATGCTGAGGACTATTATTAAAGATCTTTCAGTACTACTAATTAACGCAGTAAAAATGGCACAAAAAATCAATATGAAGGAGCTTTTTCCATAAGCAATTTTATGGTCGGATCCTGTTAGGGAGGTGCTGAGGAGTGCCTAAAAAAATCTAAAAATGTGAATAACTCGAGATATATAGGTCCGATCGAGACAACATAAAAAGAACAAAATGTTGACCTAAATAAACAGTTTGTTTTTTACTAAAGTAAAGATATTAAAATTTACTTGATGATCTAAAAAAAAATAAATTTCAAATTTTTTTTCAAAATTTTCATTCATTCATCATTCATTCATTTTCATCAAAATCAATTTTTTTTGTTTATTAGGTTTTAAACAAATGCAAGAAAATGGCCAAAATCGGATTTTAAAAAACATTTTTTTACGGCATCAAAAAGCTATCGAGGCCTAACTTTCTAAAAAAATGATCTGTTGGCATAAATTGGCGGCCGATTCAAATTTTAAATAACAAATTCAATTGCGCACACTGAATTTAATATTTTTGCACCAAAAGGGCGTTTTTGTTAGAGGAAAAGGCAGATTTTCTGGAAGTTTGAAGCTGATCAGTTTACCCAGCGGCTCTGGACAGCAAGATGAAGAATAAACGATTTTTTGCCAGTTTTGTCACTTTTGTAAGTTATGGGTGCGCCCCTAAGACCTACACTAAACGTAAATTTGTAGAAAATTTAATTACAAAGATTTTGTTTCTTTATGTTGTCTCGATCGGACCTACATATTTCTAGTTATTCACATTTTAAGTTGAAAAACGCGATTAAAAAAATTGAACTGTTAATAACAATTGAAGCACAGGGTCCTTGACGTACAAAAATTTTTTGGGTACTTCTTAGCACCTCCAACAGAATCCAACCATAAAATTGCTTATGGAAAAAGTTCCACTCTAAATCGTATTTTGACTGCATTATAAAGATATTTCAAATGGTTTCTTATTTCTGTAGCATAAAACATTAAAAATGTGTGACCGAAATAATGTTCATCCTTTTTAAATAAAATTGTCACCGTGTTGTTATTATAATTGCCCTATAATTAAAAAAAGAGTCAAACAATACTTTCTGTTAATATGTTAATATGTAACAGTACTTTAATGCTATTGTTTTGCAGCTTGAAGTATTTATTTTAAAGAAAATGTCATCCTATTTCAATTCGCCCTATTGAATTCTGAACCAACGAGCACAAAAACAAAATTTGAAAAATAAATTGGCAATTTGTTTTCAAATATAAAATTTTAAATTAGCGATAACCTCCACCTGTTAGGGATAATAATAATAATAGTACTTTATTAGTCCAACAGGAAAACTCACTTACAGGACATAAATAAAAATATATAAATAAGTAAATAATGGTAATTACTAATAAACAATATGAATCGACAGAACTTTAAAATAAACAAAAACATAGTAGGACAATAAAAAGATGTTAAGTTTCTTGCAGATAGACGAGGTACTCAAGAATTCAACTGAGACAAAGTATTCGGACAGTCAACTTGATTATGTCATAAATCATATAAAAAGTGAAGAGATGAAGTGAACCTTCTATTTTCTAATGATACCATCTCAAATCTAGTTAGTAATAAGTTATTATCAATTCCCCATTCCGAATAAATACCATCTACTCGGCAGGCCGCATGTTTTAAAAATTTCCTTTGTACAGACTCTAAACTATTAATATAAGACACGTAATGAGGATACCAAACTAAGCAGTAGTCCAGTTTAGATCTAACAAAAGCGTAATACAAGATTTTCAATGTATCCACATTATTAAAAGATTCGCTGTTTCTGATGATCAAACCAAGTGATTTGATGCTGCAGATGTTATGCACTCTATGTGATTGTTGAAGCTCAAAGATTTATCAAAAGTTATCAAAAGGTCTTTACAAAAACTACATCTATTGAGAATCTCAGCATTATGCTCATAGTCAAAAATAATAGGACACTCTTTTCGACTAAAAGTGAGCACTTTACGTTTTGTTATGTTTAAATCAAGCATGTTAACATTTGATCAAGTTTGTAGCTGTGTTAGATTTCGCTGCAGTTTGATGCAGTCACGCAATCTATCAATTAAAATAAAAATCTTTACATCATCAGCATACAGAAGCACTTCAAAAATTCTACAATCTACATATTCTCTCTATACTCTAAAATTTTAGCTAAGTAATCAATAAACAAGAGAAGAAGAAGTAAAGGGCCCAAATTGGAACCCTGCGGTATGCCAGACGGAATGTCATATTTTTAGACTTATAGCCGTTGAATGTGACATATTAAGATCTTTTATATAATTAATTATATTGGCAGGGTCACGACTTTTTTGGACTGGACACACACTTGCTTCTTTCCATTTTAAAGGAAATGTAGACATCTTTATAGCAAGACTGAATATCACTTTCAACAGATATGACAATACATATATACAGTCCTTAACAAGGAAGCTAGGAATTTGATCGGGTCCACGGGTCGGTTTATCTCTAAGTTTCTTCATTGAAATGATAATTTCATCCTCAGTGAAACAGTTAATATTAATGTTAGGCAAATTACAAGGACCAGGATTAGCTTAATTTAAAGCAACATCATTGTGTTGAATAATACTACGGAAGTGATCACGGAATCCGTCAACTATAGCCTGCGTGTCTTTAAATATAGCTTCATATAAGTATACAACACCCAGTATACGAGTCTTACCGCTTTTGCTATTAATAAACGACCAAAATGTTTTACTGTCTAAACGAATAGGGTTCTCAACATAACAGATTATTATTAGCCGTTACTCGAGTCCGAGTATAAAAATGTTACAGTCGATAAATTGTGTACAATAAAAAACAAGTAAAAGGTGTAGTCCATTGTAATTCCCATTCATCTACGGTGCACACGACTATGGCTATAGAGGCCAATTCGGAAGAGCACATGTCGATCGCAGTCAGGACAAACATAGACCTGGTTAGGTCTTGGATTCGGCCTTCTTGCAGCAACATTTCCCTGATAGCTGGCCACAACCCCTCGCCATTTGGTTCTGTCCGCTGCAAGTTGTTCCCATTGCTCGTCTGCAATACCGCAGGATTTTAGATTTTCATGGAGAGCGTCTTTGAACCTCTTTCGTTGACCGCCACGCCTTCTTCTACCGCTTAGCAATTCACCATAAAGTGTACATTTAGGAAGGCGGTTATCATGCATACGATGAACGTGACCTGCCCATCTTAGGCGTGCTCTTGAAATAAGCACCTCAATTGGAAGGCTGTTTGCTCTCCTGAGTACTTCCACGTTTGATATGTGATGGAACCAACGGATTTTCATCATACTTCTGAGGTGTCTTTGCTGAAAACGTTCTAATTCTTTCACATGACGACGGTAAGTGACCCAGCTTTCGCATCCATATAGCAGTGTTGGAATGACAACTGCTCTGTAGACAGCCATTTTCGTTGACAAAGCAAGGTCGTGGTTGTCAAATACTCTCTCTCTAAGTCCCCAGAGTGCTCTAGATGCAGCGTTAATTCTATTGCGAATCTCGCTGTCCATGTTTGCTTTGTCATTAACAACGTTGCCTAAGTAATTGAACTGATCCACCACTTCAAGAGAATGTCCGTTAAGTGTAATGTCTATTTGGTTCACTTGATGAGGAGTTGACATAATCTTAGTCTTTCCAATGTTGATTTTAAGTCCTAAGGAATCATAGCTCTGGGCATACACATCTAAAAGTTCTTGAAGCTCTTCCGGCGTAGAGGCTAAAAGTGCACAGTCATCCGCATACTGAAGATCACAAATGAATCGTGTGCGTGTCTTCGTGAAAGCTCTAAAGCGTCCTATGTTAAAAAGACTGCCATCAAAACGGTATCTGAGACCTATTCCTCTGACTGTCAGTTTGTTGTCAACAATAATTGTTAGAGCAGTGGTAAACAAATTAAAGAGTAGGGGTGCCAGGACACATCCCTGCCTAACTCCAGTGAGGGTTTGGAAAGGTTCGGTTGCCTCATTATTATACATAACCTGGGCGTTGTTGTTTGTATGTAGACTGCGACATACTTCCACAAATTTTCTAGGGATACCTAAGCGGAACATAATTTTCCAGAGCACTTCCCTGTCCACCGAGTCAAACGCCTTGGTTAAATCAATGAAGGCCATGTGAATTTCTCCTTGATGTTCGAGTGCTTTTTCTTGAAGCTGTTTAAGTGTGAAGATTAAATCCGATGTGCCTCGGTTTGGTCTAAAGCCACTCTGTGTTTCAGGAAGTAACTTTTCCATAACAGGTGTTAGCCTATTTGCCATCGCTTTAGTGAGTATCTTCCCTCCAACAGCCAGGAGAGCTATACCCCTGTAATTTCCACAGTCCGCAGCGCTCCCTTTGTTTTTGAAGAGGTTGATTAAAAGTGTATCCAGAAACTCCTGCGGAGCTTGACCACTTTCCCACACGACATCAAACAGTTTTTTTGAGGTAGGGTATGAGCTCTGACGACACAGCTTTAAAGACCTCAGCTGGGAGTGAGTCGGCGCCGGGAGATTTGTTATTTTTTAGCTGCCCAATGGCGGTTAAGATCTCTTCCGTTGTTAGTGGTTTATCTAAGTCTTCGAAGGTGTCATATTGAGGGATAAGATTTATAATATCGTGATCGGCTTGACTTTGCTGGTTAAGAATGTTAGAGTAGTGTTCTTTCCATCGGGCTCTTATTTCCTGGTCTTCTTTTAGGAGATTTCCATTTAAATCTTTAATAGCGCACATATTTTTCCGACTGGGGCCGTACACTGCTTTTACTCCTTGAAAGAAATTCCTGTAGTCGTGTGAATCGGCGTACCTTTGAATTTCTCTGGCCTTGCTTGCCCACCACTCGTTCTTTATTCTTCTGATTTCGCGTTGCGTTTCATACTTAGATTGGGTAAAAGCTTCTGCTTTTGATGAGTCGTTGGGGTGGTTGATAGCGTTTTGGAAGGCAGGAAGACATAACAGATAAACTTTTTGTAAGCAACATTAATTTGTATTTTAATACGCTGTCGAAGGTTTTTATAATTCTGTAAATTAACCTCTTTATGGTGTTTTTTGTAAAGGCGAAGTTCACGTTATTATTGCTTAATATTCAATTTACAGACAGTATACAATTATATAATTCTGTGAAATTTGCACGTCTAAAATTATAACAGTTGCTGCTGATTGAGGGAGAAAAATTCTTTACAGGTGATATTTATAAAAAGAAATATAACGCAGGATGATGCCTGCCTTCAGTAGATAAAGGGGCGTTGTCTCGAGATATGGTACAATCAAATTTTGATAACACAAGATCAAGTAATCGTCCGTTTTCATTTAATGTTATTGAAATGTTTATGCCCAAAAATCTTAGAAAACGTGTCATTAATAACGATTTTAAAACAAGTACATCACCATTAACAAAATGAGGAATATTGAAGTCACCTAAGATTAATACGTGTTCAAAAGTAAATGTGTAATTTGAAAATTCATCAAGAATAGTTTCGAATATGGACACATGAAAGCTAGGAGGTATATACAAGGTAAGTATAAACAAAGTGCTTGAAGCAAAACTACATTTACACCCTATGATGTCGATATTAGCAAAATTAACCCTAAACCGGGACGAATCCAGTAAGAGGGAAACGTAGTTCTTTTATTGCAATCAAGACTCCACCACCACGAGATTGTCCTGTTAACTGTAAGTTACGATCACACCTATATATCTTGTAATCATCGGGAAAAAATTCACTTGTAACATTTAGTTACAAGTTTAGTTAGATTCAGTTAAAGCAATAATATCGAAATTCGCATCACTAATGTTAGCATAAAACTGATCAAATTTAGAGTTCAAACCATTACCAATTTGATAGTAGCAGGTAAATGACATATCACAACTGGACCTTTTTAGTTTTGAGAAATAATTTTGGGGATGCCATTTCTACAGGTATATTATTTTGATATTGTTCTCACCAGAATTCTTTCTATCCAACAATTCATGTTTTACTTTCTTAAACAACTCAACTTACTTAGGTGTTCTATCAAAAGCTAACGAGATATTTTTGTATTGTGCCGATCTGATATTCGATGTTTTTTTATTGTAGAAAAATTCTTTATAATATCGTCAACTTCATCAGTACTATTAACTTTAACTTTAATAGGACGTGGCCTTGTAAGATCTCTGGAGAATTTTCCCAAACGTTGAAATTTAATATTATTTACAGATATGTTACCAGAAATATTTGTAAGTAGATCACTAACAATTTGTTTTTCCTCTTGAATTCTGGCTTCTTTCTCAAGATTTGAATTCCATTTATCAATCCCAAAAATAATAACAATACATTTCTGACGTTCCTCGATTTCAGAGACGATATCTTCAAAAAAGTTGTGCAGATGTATCAATGCTCGAATGAGTGTGCTTTTAAGCTCACGAATCTCCTTCTACAAGCCAGTAATTAAAAATTTTAGTGGGTTTATTTCATTACCGAGTGTTTTACAACTGTCACAAATCCAATGTAGCCTGGAGTTTTTAGAATTTCTCTCTCTGGCTTCAGCACTCGACAATTTAACACATTTATGATAAAATACGTTTTTACATACATTACAAGATACTATATGGATAAAAACATGGTGCAACGACTTAGAAATTGAAGAAGATATCTTCTATGGCAATAATTGCTCATAAAGAATATTACATTATGATATTATTTATTATGTTTTCAATTTTGTACACCTCCATTTACTATAGTATAATATTTTCCCATAAAATGCAATAGGTACTATTGAATTCTGAAACAAAAGGAGTATCTCTTTTAGAAAAAGACCTCCAGACTTTCTTGAGACTATATTTCAAGGTCACCATTTTGCGACGCGCTGAAGAAGTTAAAATTTTTGTGTTCAATTTTATTTTAAAAATGCTTTTTCGAGAGAAAATCCATTATAACTGGTATTACTTCAACAGACCTTGTATACGTATGTAATTCAATTTCATTTACTGATATTCTGTTCGTTACCTTTCCATGTTGTATTAATATAAATATGATTTTTCAGTTAGGTGTTGTTGGATTGTTAAAGTCGAAATAAAATAAAATAATTTAAAATATATACTACATTGTTATGTATCAGGTTTCTCTTTATTATTTAGAATATGGAATTCGAATATAACAATTATGCTTCTGCTCTATTTTAGAAAAGCGAATGTCACACATTCTACTTTTAAACAGCTTAATGGAGGTTATTCATTCAGATATAATGCCACAAGTAATTAGTCACTCACCGTAAAATTAAAAGTATGCTTGGTAATATAAATCACATTTAAATTGCCATAAACTTAAAAAATCCAGACCAATAAATAAAGGATTAAAAATTTAATGACACAAACAAAGAAGTATTGCTGGTGGGTGGACAATAATTCAATGCTTTCTAAAGATATATTTTTTCCTCTACTATGAACATTTTGGAATGGGTCCAAATTCACGATGAATTTTTCCACAAATCAGATTTGTTTCCATTGCATTCAAAGTTATATCTATATATATGCAATAATGTTTACAACATAAATATGATTTTATTTAGGCCAAGAAATTGCATTTAAATTGCTGTTTATTTTTACATATATACACCGCAAAGCAAATTTTGCATATCATGTATTTTCATTTACCAATCTACAAAAATAACGTGAAATCTTCTTTTATTCCTACACAATTTTAAGGTTATTATATTTGTTTTGCTATACAATAATATGTAATTTTTTTAAGAAATCAATAATGTGACAATGTGGTATTTTCAAATTGCTTTTGTGATAGCCCAGGAGAAAATGTGCAACAATTGCATTTCAGCTAGAACTAAGACAATTTTTGTAATTACTTAATTTTCAAATGGTTGGTTTGTTTTTATTTACAGTGACATAGATAAGAATGGATCCATAATGACCGTCGCTCGAGGATAAATCTGGAAACCATTCATTTTTAATAATGTCTGTCAAATGTGTATTAAATAATTGTGCATACTATGCAAAAATCAGGAATTTTCATTTAGACCAGACGTCAGGACACCAAAACGACAAATTCAAAAATTATTTTCTGCTCTTGTCTTACACATTCCGAGAAAAATGTAAAAATCGCATTATTCAAGAACATTTCTTGTACAGTTAATTTTAAAATTATCATTCAAAACTATATCTTCTACAGGGAAGTTCCTATGCTTATTATTTTTATGACAAATAGTTTCGAAATTAAAGTTTTAACCCATGACGCATTCTGCTCTCTGGTGGAAAACATGTTCAAGGCCGTCCAGCTGACTTCGGTTAGGTTTGGAATATTTTCGGATAAACTATTGTGTAACCGAATGACGAATTGCTTTCAACTCGGACACGGACGAAGCCACAATTATTACAGCATTATTAATTATCCATCCATTGTGTAATTAGTACATCGGCTACATCGGAATCAAACTTTGTG
The DNA here is from genome assembly GCA_963675555.1 of Leptura quadrifasciata. Classification (NCBI taxonomy): domain Eukaryota; kingdom Metazoa; phylum Arthropoda; class Insecta; order Coleoptera; family Cerambycidae; genus Leptura; species Leptura quadrifasciata. The sequence continues at coordinate 115,893,115 of OY776675.1, read as the reverse complement.
CATTTTGTGAACAATATAAAATCACAACAATTTTAACATTTCATACCATTTTTTCAAAAATTATTAATTATTAAATTTAAAAATTTAATTAAGCTTTTACTTAATGAAACACAGACATAAGAACTTCCTTTTCATGTTAAAATGTGTATTTTATAGCCATCAACTTTCGATGGAAATTTGGTACCGATATCATTGAGTATGTTAATAATAAGTGACTAAACTTTGTTATCGTAATATCATTGGATTTGAGTTTTTCTTACATTAATGGAGAGGTTTCATCAAGTACAACATATTTGCAAAAAAATTATTTTTTTAATATTAAAAACCTATTTATTTTGCAACTTATATATTTTTTTTTTCACAGAATCAAACATCTCAGCAAATAACACTTGGAAAACACGATATAATTATTCATTTTAATATTTAAAACAAATCAATAACTAATTACATTTCCATAGCTTTCAGTCAAATTTCTATTTGGAAATATAAGTTGAGTACCCGTCTATTGAAATGTATCTGCTTGAATGAAAAATCTAAGAATGATAATATGGACAGATTCCACTTATTTTTCAACATATTTCTATCCAATATTCAGGATCCCATTGTTATTAATATTAACCGAATCAAAGATTCTTTTCACATTTTTATAGTCTCAAAATCTGTACCAAATAGGTACATCTCCTTTATGTATGCGATCGTCCCATAATAATCCATTTCTTTTTATTGGAAAACCAATATCCAATATAAAGTATACAATAGCCGCCACGCCTAAATTTTTATATACGTGAAATTACGTTTATTTATAGACCCCTTGTAGTTTTATTTCTAATGGAGAAAATTCTTGCTGAATATTCTTAAATTTATTACTCACTAATATAAATAATGATTTCATTGATTTCAATGTGAAAAATTCAAACAGAATTTTAGGATTCATAAAATAAACTAGTACGACAAAAGTACACTATGAGATTTTTCATTTTATATATATATATATATATATATATATATATATATTTATATAGATATATATATATATATAAAAAATTTTAATTTCCACCAGGGATACAGTCACGGGCTCAAAAAAGAAAACTCTTTTTTAAATTCAAGCTTTCGAAACTTTATTGTTTCTTCCTCAGGAATTCTACAAAAAATTTTTATAATCAAAAATATTTAATACAAGTGAAAGGTACTTACTAAATTGAGGTTAAAAAATGAAATTGACAAGTCATAAAGACAGAACCAACACAACTATTACAAAATAAATCACACTTGTGGACTACATTTTAATTTAATTTAAGTTAAAACCAAAAATCTTTAATCTAAAATAGTTTCAGCCACCTCGAAAACTGAACAAGAAGCAGTCAACTACGTTATTTCTTATTCCTCCGAAAAACATCGGAATGTGAGATTAAAAAACTGTCAAAAACAAATCTGAAGCAGAGAGAGAGGGGTCATGTCAACCCCCCCTCTCTCTCTGCCTCAGGTCCGTTGCCAACAAAACACCAAACCCAACCGATCAAAACTCACTAATTTTCAAAAGTATTGTACAGGGTGTTATTTCTGTGACTACCATTGGCATGTAAATGCAACAAATAAGTGTATAATATACTGAGGCCATCAATGTCATTTCTGGCATTCATAGCTTCCGGTTCATTAAAAATATGACACATTTCTAGAAAAGTTCTTTTTTGAACGTTCTTTTCAAAATCCAAAATCTTAACCTCGTTATATTTGAGGTTATGGTTGAGTGATAGAGCGTGTTTGGCTAACATTGAAGATTCTTTGTTAACCCTCACGTCGCTTCTGTGTGATGTGATCCTATCTTTAATTTTTCTACTCGTTTGACCAATATACTTTTTTTCACAATCATTACAAGAGATGCAATATACCACATTTGAATAATTCATCAAGTCGTCTTTGTCTTTCAGTTTAGCAAAAAGATTGTTGATCGTCACCTTATTTTTGAAGGCTAATTTGATGTTAGTGAAACTTGAAAACAACTTCCTAAATTTAAGCGTCACCTGCGGAATGTTCGGTATAGAGAAATAAAAAGCGTTATTAGGAGCCTCCTGGTTTTCACCCACCCTCTGCACAACTACGTCAGGGCGTTCATTGACTCCATTGTCCCGTGTAACAGTTCTACTGGCTATGATTTTTTTTATTAACGCTGGTGGATAACCACACTTCATAAATAAATCTGACAAAATTCTTAGGTTGCCTGTTACAACCGAGGTATGTGAGGTGTTAATAACCCTGTTTTTCATTCCCACTAATACATTAATCTTTTGTCGTTCAGAGTGAAACTATTCATAATGTAAATATCGTCCAGATGAACCTGGTTTAGTGTACCATGACGTTATAACCCTATTGTCTACCCTTCTTGTTAGTTGGGTATCCAAAAAGGGGACTCTGCCATTTTCGTCTTCTTCTTCTGTTGTAAATTTTAATCGTTGGTTATAATTATTGAACACTTCTAGTAGGCGTTCTCTACCATCATTGGGGATGCTAAGGATGATATCATCCACATATTTTTTAATAAAGGGTACCTCAAACTCTAGTTGCAACAGACAATCATTAATCAAGTCGTCCATAACGTACTGTGCGAGAATGGGTGAGACAGGACTCCCCATAGGCATACCTAATGTTTGTTTATAAATGACCTCGTTAAAACCGAACACCGTAGTGTCAAATAAAAAGGCAATAAGTTCCAAGAATTTTCTTTTTGAGATATTACAATGTAATCGTATTGTGTCCCAGTGACGTTCAACAGAGCTTTTCGCCAAATCTACTGTGATGTTATTAAACAAAGATTTTACATCGAGACTTAATATTATATAACTGTCTGGTAATTGGAACTCCCGTATGAATGTGCTGAATTGAAAAGAGTCTTTAATAAAAAAATTGTTATCAGTGTTATACGCAATGGTAAGTATATTGGTAACTAATTGGGCAATCCCCCTATTCGGGCTATTAACCCCAGAAATGATCGGTCTCAGTGATAACGTTGGCTTATGAATTTTTGGGAGGCCATAAAATTTGTTAATTACACCATTGTAGCATCTATGCTTTTTTCCCTCCTGAGGTGAGATCATTTTACTTTTTTCCAATTGTGAGATGATATTATTGGCTTTACTTTGTATAGCGTTACTGGGATCCCTATTGAGGACTACATAGTACTCGTCATCAGCCAGAATCTCTGTCGACAGTCTATCATATTGTTCTTTTGTCATGATCGTTGTGACTTTCATTTTATCAGATTGAATGACTTTTAATTCAGGATTTTCCTTTAGAAATCTCTGACAAGCGAGGTAGCTTCTATAATAAGCATTCGGGACTTTACTTTTGTGCATAAAATTAGTAATAATGTTGGTAGACTGAGTGAGAAGCAAGTTTTTCTCTCTGTTGTTAATACCATTAATATTATTAACAATATGATCAATGTCAGACAGAAACCTTGGGATATTGATGTCTTTCGCTAACGGTTCTACACTGAATTTGGGGCCAAGTGCCAAAAAATTTGAGACCTCATTAGGGATTTCGTTATTAGTTAAATTTTTGATCCAGTGTGCTGGTGTTTTTAGTTTGGAGAGAGTTAACTGTTTTAAATTGTTAAATTTCCGAACGTTAGTGTTTTTGACCTGGAAAAACTTTCTGTTATATTTGACTGATTGATTTCTGAAAAAATCAACCACTATGTTATATGGTAACTTATTACTCACTTTATTTTTCAATGTTCTAAACATTTTTTCCATGTCTCTAACACTATCGTGCGTGACTTTAATTTGTAAATTAAGTATTTTTGTTCTTAACCTTTGATTAAATTCAGCTGTTTTCTGTAACGTCCTTCCCACGGCTGCCCCCGTGAGGTTGTCCACATTCCTTACACCAGTCGTGATGTGGGTAGGTATGATCCCGTGTTTTCTACATTGCAATAGAAATGTCTTCCTGTTTCTTAATGCTGCCAATTTGATATTGATATTTGCCACACTCTTTAGTTCCTTCATAGTAGCATACCCATAATTATTCCGAATGTTCTGATAAAACCCCATATCATCTATAAGTACAGAGACGAATATTAGACGACTGTCTAAGTTAAAAACAAAAATTTTTAATTTCCACCAGGGATACAGTCACGGGCTCAAAAAAGAAAACTCTTTTTTAAATTCAAGCTTTCGAAACTTTATTGTTTCTTCCTCAGGAATTCTACAAAAATTTTTTATAATCAAAAATATTTAATACAAGTGAAAGGTACTTACTAAATTGAGGTTAAAAAATGACCTCAATTTAGTAAGTACCTTTCACTTGTATTAAATATTTTTGATTATAAAAAATTTTTGTAGAATTCCTGAGGAAGAAACAATAAAGTTTCGAAAGCTTCAATTTAAAAAAGAGTTTTCTTTTTTGAGCCCGTGACTGTATCCCTGGTGGAAATTAAAAATTTTTGTTTTTAACTTAGACAGTCGTCTAATATTCGTCTCTGTACTTATAGATGATATGGGGTTTTATCAGAACATTCGGAATAATTATGGGTATGCTACTATGAAGGAACTAAAGAGTGTGGCAAATATCAATATCAAATTGGCAGCATTAAGAAACAGGAAGACATTTCTATTGCAATGTAGAAAACACGGGATCATACCTACCCACATCACGACTGGTGTAAGGAATGTGGACAACCTCACGGGGGCAGCCGTGGGAAGGACGTTACAGAAAACAGCTGAATTTAATCAAAGGTTAAGAACAAAAATACTTAATTTAGAAATTAAAGTCACGCACGATAGTGTTAGAGACATGGAAAAAATGTTTAGAACATTGAAAAATAAAGTGAGTAATAAGTTACCATATAACATAGTGGTTGATTTTTTCAGAAATCAATCAGTCAAATATAACAGAAAGTTTTTCCAGGTCAAAAACACTAACGTTCGGAAATTTAACAATTTAAAACAGTTAACTCTCTCCAAACTAAAAACACCAGCACACTGGATCAAAAATTTAACTAATAACGAAATCCCTAATGAGGTCTCAAATTTTTTGGCACTTGGCCCCAAATTCAGTGTAGAACCGTTAGCGAAAGACATCAATATCCCAAGGTTTCTGTCTGACATTGATCATATTGTTAATAATATTAATGGTATTAACAACAGAGAGAAAAACTTGCTTCTCACTCAGTCTACCAACATTATTACTAATTTTATGCACAAAAGTAAAGTCCCGAATGCTTATTATAGAAGCTACCTCACTTGTCAGAGATTTCTAAAGGAAAATCCTGAATTAAAAGTCATTCAATCTGATAAAATGAAAGTCACAACGATAATGACAAAAGAACAATATGATAGACTGTCGACAGAGATTCTGGCTGATGACGAGTACTATGTAGTCCTCAATAGGGATCCCAGTAACGCTATACAAAGTAAAGCCAATAATATCATCTCACAATTGGAAAAAAGTAAAGTGATCTCACCTCAGGAGGGAAAAAAGCATAGATGCTACAATGGTGTAATTAACAAATTTTATGGCCTCCCAAAAATTCATAAGCCAACGTTATCACTGAGACCGATCATTTCTGGGGTTAATAGCCCGAATAGGGGGATTGCCCAATTAGTTACCAATATACTTACCATTGCGTATAACACTGATAACAATTTTTTTATTAAAGACTCTTTTCAATTCAGCACATTCATACAGGAGTTCCAATTACCAGACAGTTATATAATATTAAGTCTCGATGTAAAATCTTTGTTTAATAACATCACAGTAGATTTGGCGAAAAGCTCTGTTGAACGTCACTGGGACACAACACGATTACATTGTAATATCTCAAAAAGAAAATTCTTGGAACTTATTGCCTTTTTATTTGACACTACGGTGTTCGGTTTTAACGAGGTCATTTATAAACAAACATTAGGTATGCCTATGGGGAGTCCTGTCTCACCCATTCTCGCACAGTACGTTATGGACGACTTGATTAATGATTGTCTGTTGCAACTAGAGTTTGAGGTACCCTTTATTAAAAAATATGTGGATGATATCATCCTTAGCATCCCCAATGATGGTAGAGAACGCCTACTAGAAGTGTTCAATAATTATAACCAACGATTAAAATTTACAACAGAAGAAGAAGACGAAAATGGCAGAGTCCCCTTTTTGGATACCCAACTAACAAGAAGGGTAGACAATAGGGTTATAACGTCATGGTACACTAAACCAGGTTCATCTGGACGATATTTACATTATGAATAGTTTCACTCTGAACGACAAAAGATTAATGTATTAGTGGGAATGAAAAACAGGGTTATTAACACCTCACATACCTCGGTTGTAACAGGCAACCTAAGAATTTTGTCAGATTTATTTATGAAGTGTGGTTATCCACCAGCGTTAATAAAAAAAATCATAGCCAGTAGAACTGTTACGCGGGACAATGGAGTCAATGAACGCCCTGACGTAGTTGTGCAGAGGGTGGGTGAAAACCAGGAGGCTCCTAATAACGCTTTTTATTTCTCTATACCGAACATTCCGCAGGTGACGCTTAAATTTAGGAAGTTGTTTTCAAGTTTCACTAACATCAAATTAGCCTTCAAAAATAAGGTGACGATCAACAATCTTTTTGCTAAACTGAAAGACAAAGACGACTTGATGAATTATTCAAATGTGGTATATTGCATCTCTTGTAATGATTGTGAAAAAAAGTATATTGGTCAAACGAGTAGAAAAATTAAAGATAGGATCACATCACACAGAAGCGACGTGAGGGTTAACAAAGAATCTTCAATGTTAGCCAAACACGCTCTATCACTCAACCATAACCTCAACTATAACGAGGTTAAGATTTTGGATTTTGAAAAGAACGTTCAAAAAAGAACTTTTCTAGAAATGTGTCATATTTTTAATGAACTGGAAGCTATGAATGCCAGAAATGACATTGATGGCCTCAGTATATTATACACTTATTTGTTGCATTTACATGCCAATGGTAGTCACAGAAATAACACCCTGTACAATACTTTTGAAAATTAGTGAGTTTTGATCGGTTGGGTTTGGTGTTTTGTTGGCAACGGACCTGAGGCAGAGAGAGAGGGGGGGTTGACATGACCCCTCTCTCTCTGCTTCAGATTTGTTTTTGACAGTTTTTTAATCTCACATTCCGATGTTTTTCGGAGGAATAAGAAATAACGTAGTTGACTGCTTCTTGTTCAGTTTTCGAGGTGGCTGAAACTATTTTAGATTAAAGATTTTTGGTTTTAACTTAAATTAAATTAAAATGTAGTCCACAAGTGTGATTTATTTTGTAATAGTTGTGTTGGTTCTGTCTTTATGACTTGTCAATTTCATTTTTTAACCTCAATTTAGTAAGTACCTTTCACTTGTATTAAATATTTTTGATTATAAAAAAATTTTGTAGAATTCCTGAGGAAGAAACAATAAAGTTTCGAAAGCTTGAATTTAAAAAAGAGTTTTCTTTTTTGAGCCCGTGACTGTATCCCTGGTGGAAATTAAAAATTTTTGTTTTTAACTTAGACAGTCGTCTAATATTCGTCTCTGTATATATATATATATATATATATATATATTGTTATTATACATGATTTGCTGGAAACAACTACTCAGCGGGCAAATACCCCGACCTGCATTGAATTACACCTTACAAATCATGAAAAATTGGTAGCCAATGTCATTTGTCAACTCCCTGACCAGACATAGACCGGTTTCGAACTTATTAGTTCTCCTCAGTATGCCATAGGTCATGGAGCAGACAAATGACAGTGGCCAACCTGCTAGTCTTATACAGACTAATGTAAATGGTATAGTGGTGAGAGGTAATTGAATCCTCTCATGTGGTCTAATGCTACTATACACCAGACATCATAGATGTCTCCGTGGTGCATAGCGACTTGCCATTTTGCAAGTACCGAGAGCGGCGACCTTCAGCCCTTGGTGGACTTAACCTACATACTGTTATTATACATGATTTGCATGATTTGTAAGGTGTAATTCAATGCAGGTCGGGATATTTGCCCGCTGAGTAGTTGTTTCCTGCAAATCATGTATAATAACAGTATATAGGTTAAGTCCACCAAGGGCTGAAGGTCGCCGCTCTCGGTACTTGCAAAATGGCAAGTCGCTATGCACCACGGAGACATCTATGATGTCTGGTGTATAGTAGCATTAGACCACATGAGAGGATTCAATTACCTCTCACCACTATACCATTTACATTAGTCTGTATAAGACTAGCAGGTTGGCCACTGTCATTTGTCTGCTCCATGGCCTATGGCATACTGAGGAGAACTAATAAGTTCGAAACCGGTCTATGTCTGGTCAGGGAGTTGACAAATGACATTGGCTACCAATTTTTCATGATTTGTAAGGTGTAATTCAATGCAGGTCGGGGTATTTGCCCGCTGAGTAGTTGTTTCCTGCAAATCATGTATAATAACAGTATATAGGTTAAGTCCACCAAGGGCTGAAGGTCGCCGCTCTCGGTACTTGCAAAATGGCAAGTCGCTATGCACCACGGAGACATCTATGATGTCTGGTGTATAGTAGCATTAGACCACGAGAGGATTCAATTACCTCTCACCACTATACCATATATATATATATATATACAGGCTGTCCATTTTATCAGGGCACTCGAGAATATCTCACTTAATATCGGTCGTACAAAAAAAAAATATTTTTACGAAAATTGTGCCGGCTTATATAACCTACAAAATGGTTTAAAGATATTTGAAATCCATGGCCTACTTTAAGAGTTATAGAGGAAAATATCGAAAATGCGGAAAACGTCTAGGCCAAATATCTCCGTTATTTGAAGAGATACGAGAATAATTCTAAGGCGAAAATTTTTTGCAAAACAGAGTGTTTCAACGAAGTTTTATCTAACTTTTCAAAACAGCTGTATTTTGAGATTTATTTTTCAGGTTGTTAAAAAAATTATTTTAAAACAGGCGGGAAGTGGCGCCATTAAATAGAGTATTTTCCTCCCTTTTCAACGATATATCACATGGCATATTTATTCACTGGTACTATGTTAGTAATTATAAAAAACATTTTTTTAAAACCAATAAATTTTTTTTAACTAGCATTATACTTGCCGTGGAGAAGTATGATTAAATGAAACGATAAAATAATTCAATAAGTTGTTCAAATTTTTGCTATAATAAACATTAACATAATTAAGAAGAATAAAGTAAATTCAAGTAACAAAAACAAATTAATAATAAAAAGAATATAGCACACAGAACATTAATATTTATCTAATCCTCAAAACAATTTTTAAGATATCATACTAAGTGTTCAAAGTGTCCACCGCGATTTCTTACATTACTCAGCATTTCAGGGGTAACTGTAATACATGCCTGTTGAATTCGAGCTTTTAGGTCCTCTACATTTTGCGGTGTCGTCGAAAACTCTTTAATATACCCCATGGAAACAAATCCATTGGGATTATATCTGGAGAACGAGGGGGCTATCGAATAAATCCATTGGTACCTATCCAATGTTGAGGCAAAATTTCGTCTAAATAATCTAGGCAAATCTGGGAATTGTGGGGAGGAGCTCCATCTTGTTGAAAATATTGAAAGTTGTGTCGATTCTCTAAAGGTAGGTCATTTAAAAATTCATTAAATTCATTTCTCAAAAATTTTTGGTACCTTTGACCACTGAGGTGACCATCATAAAAATAAGGACCTATTAAATTGGTGCCTAAAATACCTATCCACACATTTATTGAAAAACGATTTTGAAACCCAGTCGGTCTTGTATTTTCAGAAGTCCATTTGTAATGAATATTGCGATTAAAAAATCCATTATTGGAAAAATTTGCCTCGTCGGACCAAAGTATTTTACTACATATTAATGGATTGGCACGCTTCTCTTCCAACAGCCACCTACAAAAAGTCGTCCTCCTTGGTTTGTCTCCCGCTTGTAAATTATGACCTTTTTTGGCTTTATAACATCGGTAACCATTTTTCTTTGAAATTTTTCTAGCATTTGTTTTATTTATATGACAAGCAATTTGAATTTCTCTTAATGATGTCTCCAAATTTTCTGTATTTTTATTTCTTACATAATTAATAAGTCGGTTTACCTTATTTACATTACCAGTAACACTGTTCAACCTTGTCTTCTTTAAAAATGAACCATTATTTTTCAGTTTCGCAGCTAATTTTCTGAACAGAGTTTTATTCAGCTGTAGTGCTTGTGGAAATCTGTTTCTATATCTACTTGAACTAACCCGGAGTTAAAATTGCATTGGCAATATGTAACGAACATATTATAACGATCAATGTGAGTGAAAATCATTTTTGAAAATTCTAAATTCTTAAACGAGTGTGATTGAGTGAGAGTTTAAGTATTAACTGAGATGATCTGTCAAAAAATTAAATTGTCAAGTTTGTACATAGCCAACTATTTTAAAATAAATGAAATAATAGTGAAATATGAAATACAAATAAATAGATATTATACTTAAATTAATTGGTAAAGACATTTTAACTTTCTGAACAAGGAGTGACGCTTTTATGGAGGACCTCTATACATTGACATAACTGCGAATACTCTTTCCATAATTGCTCCATATTGTTTTCTTGATTATTATTTTGTTTTTGTTACCTGAATTTACTTTATTCTTCTTAATTGTGTTAATGTTTTATTATAGCAAAGATTTGAACAACTTATTGAATTATATTATCGTTTTATTTAATCATACTTCTCCACGGCAAGTATAATGCTTGTTAAAAAAAACTTATTGGTTTAAAAAAAATGTTTTTATAATTATTAACGTAGTACCAATGAATAAATATGGCATGAGATATATCGCTGAAAAGGGAGGAAGAGTATTTTCCTCCCTTTTTAATTTAATGGCGCCATTTCCCGCCTGTTTCAAAATAATTTTTTTAACAACCTGAAGAGTAAATCTCAAGATACAGCGTTTTTGAAAAAAGTTAGATAAAACCTCGTTGAAACACTCTGTTTTGCAAAAAATTTTCGCCTTAGAATTTTTCTCGTATCTCTTCAAATAACGGAGATATTTGGCTTAGACGTTTTCCGCATTTTCGATATTTTCCGCCATAACTCTTAAAGTAGGCCATGGATTTCAAATGTCTTTAAACCATTTTGTAGATTATATAAATCGACATAATTTTCATAAAAATAATTCGAAAAGATTTCCTGTCTGTCGGTCTGTCAGTCTGTCTAGCTATCGGTCTGTCTGTCTGTAACTTTTTTGTGCGCACGTTTACTCTGGGGCCGTTTATGATATTGACTTGAAATTTGGTACACTTATGTATTGTAATGAGATCTGGAACTAGATTATATTTTGATCTAATTCCGTTGAAGAGTTCGGAGGTAAATGGGGTAAATAAGGGTATAAGGGTAAATAGGCACGACAAGCAAGTAAGAGTCCATAAAATTGCAATTTAGGGCATGTACGAAAAGTTAAGGTCTGAAAATTTCTTTTAGCACCAGCCCCCCCCCCCCCTATCACCCCCAATACCACATTATGAAAGGGAGTAAAACAATTTAAAATGTGATTTAGTGTACATACAAAAACGAAACGTCTAAACAAATTTTTTTGGCGTTAGCTACCCCCTCTACCACCCCATTGCCACCCCTACCCTATTATTAAAGGGGGGGTAAAAAAAATTAAAATGTGATTTAGTGTGAATACAAGAATAAAACGTCTAAACAATTTTTTTTGGCGCTAGCTACCCCCTCTACCACCCCCATTGCTACCTCCACCCTATTATTAAAGGGAATAAAAATTTAATTGGAATTTGAACCAAGGGCCTCTAAAATTTATTTTGGCATTTAGTATGCATAAGACTTGGATACAAAATCTGGATGTAGAAATAGTGATTTCTTGGGCAGCGGTTTTAATAATGTCTTATAGATTTTACTAGCATAGGAAGTATTATATTTTGCATTAGATCTCAGCTCGAATACGCATCGTTGGTGTAGAGTACACTCTATGAAACATACATAAATATATTGGAAAACATTCAAAAAAACTTTTTACATTAAAAAAACTGGTATTTTCTTTTAGCAAGAGTTTAGATAGGAAATATTATTAACTGAATTTAATTTCTTTTCTCTTCAATTTAGAAGACTTATTCCAAGGTTAATATTTCACCACAAAGTACTGTACAATAAAATTAGTTATTTTAGAGTCATTTTACTTAACTTAATTTTTGAGTACTCAGTTTTCACTCAGAAATAATAAACTTTTTTCCTCAGAAATTGTTTTATTTATGAAAATATTTGAACTTATATTAAATTAATTTCTGTAAGTACGCAAGTATTAAAACCTGTATCCTGAGTCAAAATGGCATATTCTATTTATAATTCAAAAGAAATAATCGGTTAAAAACATAAAGTCTGTTTATATAAATAAATATGCCATGTTCTGTTTTCACGGCCAGTTTTTTCTGATCCCTGCTACGTTCTCCTTCTCTAGAATCCCACTGCACATGTTTCTGCTATAATCCACCATGTTTCTATGTCACTGAGCATGTTTTGCAGAGGCTGTCGCCCCAGACGACATATCTACTGCCGAATCAAAAAATTTGGGGACGTGGATTAAAGATAGAGTGGTGGGGCTAGTCTCAAGTGGCGTCTTACCTACTTTGAACGCTTATTGAAATAAAATGTTTTTGTTTCTCTGGATATCTATTAGCAAATATTGCACATGTTCTTGATAAAACTTTGTTACATTCTCCATATAGATTATAAATAAATTTAAATAATCCTCGTGCGTATAATTTAAGCGCACCGGCATGATAATTAATACTTGTCAAATAGTAAATGACAGCTATAGCAAAATACCCATATAAAAATATTGAATTGGCAATATTTCGTGAACTAAAAACATACATACACAAACTTATAAGATTAGATTATAAAAATTGAAGGTTTCCATTTGAAAAAAATTATTTTTGATAGTATTCTCAATTTCATTTTTATTCTTATTTTTGAACATTCTGTATTAATACTTATCAAAATATTATAAAAACTCTATTAAAGTAGGTCTTTTTCGACAAAGAATCCAACCCAAATTATATAATAAAGGCTTCCTTATAGGAAGAATTGATAATTTTTTAGGGCCCGCAAACGTCATTTTTGAAATAATAATTGAAATATGCCAAAAACGGAGAGACGGACACATCGACATTAGTTTACTGCCAAATTTTCAAAATTTTCCAGTGTCTATTTTTTGAGATATAGATCGGCGCAGTTCGTCGTGGGACACCCTGTGTACATTGGACCTTACTAGGTTATATATTATGAACTATTTTTTTATTTTATTCATTATATAATATTTCTTTAATTTTCTTGTCATATAGTACTTTCAGTTTTGTATATTAAATTAAATTATTGGACGTTTGTCCGTTGGACTAAATAGATAGATAAATGTGTATTGATGAATTAGAAACGAATCTGATATCCAAATTACTCGATTTTAAAATGTCATTTTTCGTCACTTATGTAATACATTTTTGGCTATTTAAGACAAATTAAGAAAACATTTAAGCAATATAGATCTGAGGATCATTTTTCTAGTATAAAAATACATAGAAAAATAGAGATTTTTTGTCTGGTACAGAATATTTTTTTGAGTGACCGTATAATTACATTATAATATTTGTTATTCGTATATGCTTCAATTTAACAGTTTATTTTCTCTTTCAGGGAAACTAACAATAAATGACAATGACAGAAGCAAAAACTGATTTCCCAGAAGTTATTCGACTTCAGTTGAGAAAGCCAAGGGGCTGGGACTGGCAACTTTCCACATCAAAATCATCTCCTCACATCGCCCTACCAACTATACAACTTTACAATTCGAAAGGTCAATTATTGATAGAAGCTAAAGATAATGGCGACACGCAGAGGAGAATTTGGACAAGTTCGGGAATACAAAATACCAAATTGCCCACATCTGTCAACAAGGAATCACGCGAATCAGACGCGAGACATTTAAAAAGATCCAGGAGTGATACGTTGAGCTACAATTCTAGTGGTAACATTTTAAGAAATAAGCACGAGTCAATAAATCGAAAAGACAGGAACAGGCAACCGAATAATAAGATTAAGAGCTTCCAGGAAAGTTTAGACAATTCAGTGACAGGGAAAACCGCAGATATTACCCACGAAAACAGAAAATCTAGGACTAATGCTACCAAAGTAATTAATGGAAGTGAAAAAAACGGAAAGGAAAATCCTTATAATTATTTGATGAAATCTAAGAGTGATGTATTTGAACGAAAAGGTAATTAAAACTTTTGCGTTTGCTTTAATGAATCAATAACTTTAAAGTATACCCATCTTAATTTCAGTATTTAATTGAGATGGTGTGTGAAGTTTGTGTGTATCATACACTTAATTAGAGTCAAATAACGGATAATTTAATCCCCTGAAATAGTTTTTACATGTCGCTATCGTAAAGATACCGAGATGTACCAAATAGTCAAGGGATCCTCATGTCGTTCGTCACTGCCTACCTTGCACTGACGAAGCCAACATCTCGAAACTGCAGTCTGCAAGTGGTATGGGACGACTGGCACGAGAGCTCCTTTAAGTAGGATCAGTCTTTCGGCTGGTGTTTGTTGCAATCGAAGCATTATTTATCTTTTTAATCCTGTTTGATATAAATTGATTGATTTAAAATATAACTGTATTTTTACTTAACTGCAAAGAGTTTGTCTGTCTGTCTGTTTGGTGGCGCTGTAGCACCTAAACGTTTCATTACATTCTTATAACTAAAGTGTGGTTAGATTGGTCTCGCAAGTGATACTGGGTATTTTAGTGTTGTATAAATAAAGCTACAAGTTGAAATAAAGTAACTAGGGATTATAAATTTTTTGAAGGAATATGAAGTACATATAAAGAAGTATTACTGGAAATTTAGAACTTCAAGCGAGGTCGGGAACATCTTCGTCTGAACAATTAAATTTAAAAGAACATTGTTTTATCCTTCCGTATTGATCGAATTGCAAAAATAGAAATGGGGTGTGTTCAAAATAAAATTTCGGACAAATCTATAATAGGCCGTCAGAAATAATGATTTGAGGTCAATTTTCGAGAAGTTTTTTTTCTCCTTCAGATTTCATTGGATAGAATGATAGATTTAGGTATAAATAACAAGAAAATCATAGTGCGTTCGCACAGTTTTGGCTGGAACTCATATTTAAATGCACTTTTATGCAAGAAAGTGCATTTTTGATATTTTTTCGAATTATTCGATACTTTTTCAAATATAATCGTTAAAAAATAATTAATATTGACTAGAAACTTCTTATTTTACTATCATATAAACTGTCTTGTACATATATAGTAATTTTTGATCCTCCAGATGCAATTTTTAGCCCTTGATTGCATCCAAAAGTGCATTTTATACATGCATAAAAACCCATAATTTTTGCTAATGCTTTAATATTAAATATATCTCGGAAAAATTATACTCGGGGGTTGTAACCGTTGACTCACTATCTATAAAACAATAACTTTAAAAAATGATACAGGCCCCTGATTAGGGGTCCAAAGGGTGTTTTGCTGTTACCCCTTTTTTAGGCTACAAAAAGAAATTTTTAAAGTGCCCTCCTGACGATGCGTGGGAGCTGACACTGCCTGGCTAGTCGTATAGCAAATAGGCGTGGGTTGCAACAAGGGGGTTTTAAAGAAAAATGTGTACTTAATAGTATAAAATTTAATGTAAAACAAACAATATCTAAATGTGTATATAGGTATGCAACGAACAATACAGCAAGAGCTTAAAGCGAATGTGACTATAACAAATTTGACTAACTGGTCAATGGTAATCGATAAACATATATCATGAAATATAATCGTTACTCAAGTACATTAATAGGAACAAAACATATATATATATACATACATATAACCAAATTGTTTACAATAAACAAAGCGGTAAGTAAGGCGTGATCGTTAGGTACTTAATATAACAAAACTGAATAGCGATTTACTCAAAATTTGGTAGCGACAACCCAGTCCACTGGTTTCATAATGTTGGCACTGACACATACACGACACATACCTTTCTGGGCGGATGTTACTTGCCCTAACCAAGAAGACGCAGCAGGTTCCGAAGGCTGAGGCACGAATGAAGTCCCAGACTCCAGAAGTCGAGGATACTTTACCCAGTTACAAGAAGTCTCACCATTCACAGCTCTTCACAGCCACAGGATAATGATTAACTAATGCTGTGGAATGCCCTTGAAAAAAACTAATGGTGGGCAAAAAATGTTCTACAAAAACTCTTGCGAGAAACTTCTGTTAGGGGAACTTCGGGATAAAAAGTTTCGGAGGTAAAAAAAAACCCTAAAACAATACATCATCATGAGCAACTACTCACCCAAGAAAGTAGCCAAATGTAACATAAGCGAACATAACCTTACCTCTTGCCAGAGGGTTTCTTTCCCAAATTGTAAAAATAGGCTCAGGTCCTTCTAAACTTGCTGCTAAATGGCCTTCGATTACTGAGGTGCGGAGAGACTGAATAATAAAGAAAACTAGGTCATAGTTTGAAATGAAAACGTTCGAAAACGTGCTGCTTACAGAAAAAAACGGCGACTCGGCGTTCCAACTATATCCCCTCAAGGATTCAAGTTTCCATAAAAATACGTATACCATTCAAAAATTCCAATATTACACAATGGAAAAACTCGATTCGTTGATGGAAAACACTTAAATCCACCCGGATGATGAATAAAACAAAATTATTTTCCAATGGAACCTTAGACGACCATCTTCCTTTCCCGTTACCTTCAGACTCCCTCGCCTGGCCTCTGCCCTCAACAACCGGAAACTCCTACCTTACCTACCGACACGAATTCCTCCAACTACGGTTCGCACCTTCGCTAGATTGTTCATGCAGACAGGGGCGGACCAAACTAAATTCCTATTTAGTATTCGCTTAAATTGCGGAATATTTAAAAGCCAGTTACATGGCCTGAAAGTGGCATGTAACAGGATTTTCATGGTCGCTGATTACGAATCTGACATGAAAATTGGAAAATTCAAAATGGCTGACTGAAAATGGCGGCGAAATACAATACAGTACTATAGAAAATTAAATAAACGTAAATTTGACTCAAATTAAATTTTCAATATTTCTATGTAAACATTTTGCATTAACAAAACTATTTGGAACTCAAACAACCTTTTTGTTTCAGACAATATGTTATCACCAAGGGCCACTGTCGTGAAACGAAACTCTTTGCAAAGTTTCAGAGAATTCGTAGAAAACACCGAAGCACGTCGTTACACACGATCAGGAAGTGCGGATCTATTTAGACGAAAATTAAGAAGTAGCGAAGAAAGCATAAAACGTGCTGAAATGGATGGCTATAGAAACTTCATTACACCAAACATTCCACAAAATAAATCACAAGACAAACCAAATAAAAATAAGAAAGTGCTCATGACTGCAGAGAATGTTTTATTAGACAATAATACCTTTAATATCGAGGTAAACGATTTTAAACCAAAGAAATATAGGACACGAACGAGCAGTGCTGGAACATTAATAATTAGTGAGGAAAGTTTTAACGACGCCCATCGCCGCCGTCGGCGTCGCGGTGCTGGCGACGGGGCTGAAAACCTTCAAGATGCTGTACTGAGTGCCAGCAAGGCCCAGCCGTATGCAAGAAGTTCCAACGCGGCGGTAGGAAATGCGGGAATAACGAAACATATTCGACAGACTAGCGATCCGACCAATTCGAAATCGGGAAAATATGCACTTAATCGATATCCAGGTGGTGACAGGACGAACGAAATCTACAAATCGAGGTAAATTTATAGCTTTAACTTATAAAATATTTATTGGTTTATTGTTCCAGCGGTGACAACTGACAAAAATATAATTTGATAATGTTTAAAATAGATTTTTCCGAGCACCTCTATGTAGAAGGCAGTAATTTTATACATTTAAAGTGTATTTTAATTTGTTTATTTTATTTATTAAATATATATACAGGGTGTCTCACCGGGAACTGAATCGATCGATATAGAGAAAAGTACGCATCAGAAAATTTTGAAAACTTAGATGATTTCTAATGTCGGTGTGGCCAATCCAAATAAAATAATTACAAGCAGCTGGCGCTTCCGCTTATACCGGAAGTCGATACCAACTTGCTTATTTCAAATGGAATACCCTATATATTTTAGGGTTTTCGAAAAGAGCATAACATTTTGAGACGAAAATATGTAGCATATCCTATACCTAAACCTAGGCGTTTCAGATATATTTGACATTTTATAGAAAATTTTACAGGTGCAACGGTTTTCAAGAACCGTTATAACTTTCTTCGTGTAAAAGATCCTCATTTGCTTCTTGTCACATGAAAAGAACACAAGGAGAACTACGTTCTACAACTGAAATAAATTCAATAATATCATACCAAGTGTTCCATTTTTCGCGTTATATTTTGTCAACTTCAAACCGCGAAAACTTGTTTAGGCCAAATGGAACACCCTATATTTTTTTACGTCAAGTTGTGTAAAACTGAATTCCCTTTTTTCTGATATTAGCATTGTGGGGTTTTTTTTCCTCGCTTGTTGGCTTTGGATGACCCATCAGCCATTACCCCTTGTTTTATAATAAAAAATAACGTTTGCAAACAAAACTAGTATAGTGTTGACTAAACCCATCCTATTTATACTGTTATTATCAACCTAACCTAAACGAAGCTATTTACATGTATACGCACACACATATCCTCTCTAACGCCAGGATGAACATAGGGATTGTGGGGGTTAACTTACAACTTTTTAACTTACAGCTCTTTGAAATATTTGCGATTTTATTAGAAATTCATGAATTGTTGTAATCATTTCATCAAATAGCCATGATTAGAAACAATAAGTCATTATCTTATGTCAAAAAATGCCAGCACGTTTAAATTATACCAACGAAAACTTTTTAAATTTGTTTATTATTTATGGAGAATGTGATAAAGTAATATCAAGAACAAAAATCCACAAAAACGCAAAATAACACTAACACTGTAACATGCGTATTAATTGAATTGAAGATATGGCATGAACTAAAATATCAGAGATAAGATCAATTTAAAATATCATTTCATTTTAATTTAATAATTGCTCAAAATTCCGCCGTCGAACCTCGACACATTTTTCGCACCTTCGGATTAGTTCTTCTTCTAATTGAATTCTGTGATATGTTTTGAAATGCATTTTTTACTCTTTGCATACAATCTTCAATGGTTGTTAATGGGCTCTCATAAACTTTATTTTTAATAGTTCCCCAAATGAAATACTCCAGCTGATAAACCGGGCGAGCGAGGAGGCCATAAGAAAGGTCCATTATTGGCAATCCATTGATCATAAAAAGTTTCTTGTATATAATTATTAATTAAATATGCGTTATGTGGGGGAGCACCGTCGTGCTGATAAAAAATGTTTCTATGTTCGACGAGAGGTAAATTTTCTAAATAGTTATTATTCAAATTTTGTAAGATATTCAGATATCTTTAACCTAAAAAAAAAAAACAAAAATTTACCTGATGCATGCATGAAAATATCCCAGAATGACTATTTCAATGTTTTCGCCATCTACAATAGGCTTTCTTCTTTGCAATTTTGCCTTGACAGAGTATGCAGTATGCGTTTTACAGTGTTAGGTGACGGTTTCCGTTTTTCTGGATATCGAGTAGCAAATGTGCTTACTTTATCACATTCTCCATAAATAATAAACAAATTTAAAAAGTCTTCGTGAGTGTAATTTAAAGTGCTGGCATTTTTTGACATAAGATAATGACTGATTGTTTCTAATCATGGCTGTTTTGATGAAATGATTACAACAATTCATGAATTTATAATAAAATCGCAAATATTTCAAATAGTTGTAACTTTAACCCCCACAATGCTAATATCAGAAAAAAGGGAATTCAATTTTACACAACTTGACGTGGTTTGAAGTTGACAAAATGTAACGCGAAAAACTTGGTATGATATTATTGAATTTATTTCAGTTGTAGAACGTAGTTCTCCTTGTGTTCTTTTTACGTGGCAAGAAGCAAACGAAGATCTTTTACACGAAGAAAGTTATAACGGTTCTTACAAACCGTTGCGCCTGTCAACTTTTCTATAAAATGTCAAATATCTCTGAAACGGCTAGGTTTAGGTATAGGATATGCCACATATTTTTGATTCAGAATTTTATGATCTTTTCGAAAATTCTAAAATATATAGGGTGTTCCATTTGAAATAAGCAAGTTGGTATTGACTTCCGGTAAATTTTTAAAGTTTTCTGATGCGTACTTTTCTCTATATCGATCGATTCAGTTCCCGGTGAGACACCCTGTATAGAACCCAAAAAATTTTTGCCCTTCAGAGATCCTGTGCTCCAATTATTAGCAATTTAATTTTTTTAACTGCGTTTTTCAACTTGAATAACACGAGATATATAGATTCGTTCGGGACAGAAAAAAAACAAAATCTTTGTAATTAAATTTTCTACAAATCTACGTTTAGTCTAGATCTTAGGGCTAAATTATTAATAGGCTGTTAAAGTGACTGTTGGTTAGCGGGTAGATAAATTTTGTCCTACTGTTAAAAATATTTTTTATTATCATATTAAAATTGACCTGCCGTTTGCTATCTTTTTGTGAGGTATGTCCTAGCTAGAATACTATCTGAATCAGAACTTGGCAACATCGCATTTTTGTTCTGACGTTTCTTGATTATGTGCAATGTGCATTTCTAGGTTATAAAACTAATGCTCCTAATTTTTCTAACTGAAATGGAGGGCATTTAAAATATAGAGGAAAATAGGTAATAGGAAAAATGAAAGTAATAATTTCTATGTATAAATATACTTATATTCTAATTTCAGTACTTAAAAAAGTTTTTCTGTTGCTATCGGGTACCTTGTTTGCCATTGAAAAATGTTTGAATAAAAAAATAAACAATTCACAAAAGAAGATTAATTTTATTATCCAAAAAGTATATTATGTAAGATAGCTGTGCCAACAATAATATCTTGGGTGTGTGTTATTTTTCCAAGTGACAGACATGAAAATCGTCGTTTCTAAACTCCAATATATCTTTGACCAGTGTTTTTTCTTCTTATAAGAGATTCTTGATATCTTATTTCATCTGGAGTGACAGGATTATCCAATGGAATCGTGAAGTATTTTTCCAACATATATCTGCTATCACCCAAAATCAGTCAGTTTGGAATACCTTGTTCAAATAAATTTTTTTAATCTGAGTTCATAAAGACAATTTTGTCATTTGCGGACCGCGGCCATCTAGCCACTATATTTCTAGTTCTTAATTGGTGGTCACAAGTGACCATAGTACTTATTGAAAGATTACTCTTTTCTGTTGCGAAATCATTCACCTTGATTCCCACCAGGACTTTGAGTTCTAATATGCGTGCCGTCAACCACCAATAATACCCTTGGAAAATTTGATATATTAAAAAAATCGTTGTTGCACTGCAAGCATTTCTTCCCCTTAAGTTAAATTCACATAATTAGGCTTCAATCGACAAATTGATGTGGTCACCTTTTTCAAAATGTTTCATGTACTTGACTGATGCACTCCTCTATGATCACCCACTGATCTTTGAAAAGATCCTGTAGAGTTGAAAGCAATTGTTGCATAGCGCTTAATACAGAATTTCTAAAAAGTCAATTTTATAAACTTAAAAACGTGTCGGATGTCTAATTTTTTCTTTTAGTTCATTCAGTAACAATTCTACGGCATTTTTGGTGAGCCGAAATCTAAAAAATCTGCATCGTTCCAATAATTCAGATGATACGGTCTGTGGTGGAGTGTACGAAGCCTTCTAAACACAATATTTACGTAATGTTCTAGATCACTGCGACAGTCTAAAGAATCGGAAAAAAGTTCTCATCAAATAAATCCTGGAATATCAATTACAATATTACAAAAAATACAAACATATAAAATTGAGGTTAGCACCGTTTTATCTTCCAGTTATCCCTAATAGAGTATTTATAATTTCTATTTTTATAGTAACAGAGAGATATCTTTATCAGACACCTTAACAGCATATTAATAATTTGGCCCTTATGAGCGCAACCATAACCTACAAAAGTGAAGAAACTGGTCAAAAATAGTTTTTTATTCATTTTGCTGCACAGAGCCGTTGGTTGAACCGATCAGCTTCAAACTTTCAGAAAATCTGCCTTTTGCTCTAACAAAAATACCCTGAAAATTTAGTGTAATAGTATTAAACCCAGTGTGCGCAATTGAATTTGTTATTTAAAATTTGAATTGGCTGCAATTTTATGCCATTAAGTTCAAAACGGATCTTTTTTTTCAAAAGTTAGGTCTCGGCACCAGCTTTAAAAAAATTTATAAACCTATTTTGGCAATTTTTTTGCGTTTGTCGAGGCATTTGTTTAAAAACTCAATTAACAAAAAATGAGTTTTTTCGGTCATTTTGAAAGATTTTTTTACATCAGAAAGAAAATTTTAAGGCCTTTATTTTAATTTTAAAAAAGTTTATTCTGGTCAAACTAGGCTCAAGATATTCAACTTTTTGCATTTTAGCCAATTGTTAATTAACAAATATATATTCCTGGCCAAAATTTGAACTGTATCATTTTGAAATATTGTAGTTCAGTTCATACATCATATTAAAAAAAAACTTTTCATAGAAACAAACTTGCATACATTTAAATGTAGTTGTTGTTAGTTTACCAGAAATGAACTTTTTTCATTTATTTATCGATCGTAGTTGCAAAATGCAATAACTTCCTTGTTTTCGAACCTTCTTAGAACCTTTTTTTAAATATGTTATTTTTTCCCAAGCAATGCAATGAGCAACTTAGTTTTTTGTTATGACCCAAGAAGTAATGTCAGGACTAACGAAAGTTTTGCTAGTGAAATTTGGTTTAGGGGATCTAAAACTGTCGAAATAGGTTTGTAATTTAGCAATGAAAAGCGGGACCTCAGTATCGGTATGTGACTTGACAAAATAATCGTCAGGAAAACGCAAGGTTTATCCGTAAATAAACTCTGCAGATGAACAACGTAAGTCCTCTTTGGGCATGGCGCGTAAACCCAATAAAATAATTGACAATTCATCATACCAGTGAATTAATTGCATTAGCTCTGGCTAACAATGTAATCTTTAGGGTTATATGGAATCTTTCAACCATACCATTGCTTTGAGGATGATATATTGTCATGTAAATCCGATGAAACTCTAAAAATTTGGAAAATTCGCCAAATAAATTTGATTCGAACTGGACACCCTGATCTGTAGTGACAGTTAACGGAACGCCAAAACGACAGATGCAATTTTGAAACAAAGTTTTGGGAAGGGTTTTAGCAGAAATGTCTTGTAAAGGGTCCATGTCTGGCCAGCGTGTGAATGATTCGATCACAGTGAGGATATAACGACACCCGTTGGAAGGTGGTAACGGTCCAACGAGATCTATGTGAACGTGTTCGAAACGCCCGGTGGGAACATCAAAATCTGAAACGGGAATTTTGGTGTGTCTATTAATTTTGGAAGTTTTACAATTTAAACAAGTTTTCGTCCATAAGGTACAGTCCGAATTCATTTTGGGCCAGAAATAGTTAGAAGTTACCAGTTTTTTAGTAGCGCGAATTCCTGGGTGAGTTAAATTATGAAAGACGTCAAATACTGCACGTCGCGTCTAAAGACTTTGGTACGAAATTTTATCAGTTCAACCAGGAATTGTGAGCAGTTGTAAAGAATACTTGGCTGTACTCTTTGGGTTGGATTATTCTGTAATTAAAAATAAAAGTTCGCAATCGTATGATTATGCATCTTTTAAGAGCTGTAAATTGAAGCGATCTGAATAGACAGTGGAAATTAAGGTAGGGTTAAAAGTAGAATGAGATTGAATTAAAGAAAGATCATTTATGCGTGATAATGTATCCGCAATGATGTTTTCTTCAATACTAATATGGCGTATATCATTGGTGAATTGGGCGATGTACTCTAAATGGCGAGTCTGACGTGGAGTCTTTTCAATATGCGTGAAGAGAGCCCTAACCAATGGCTTGTGATCAGTAAAACAAATGCCTAAAATGTCTGATTGAAGTATAAACGCTTTTGAGTATCGTTTAGTTTTCAGGAAAAGAAAGTTAAAGGGGTAGTTAAATTAGCATATTTTTGTTCTAGGACTGCGCCCATAGACACATTTGATTAATCCACAGATAACGTAAGTGTGACGTAATTATTGTAGTTTGGATGAGACAAGGTTAGGTAGGCGTGTACGCCACAATAATATTAAAAAATATTTTTTTCTTTTCCGACCAATGTCTAGTATTCGTGCTAATATTTTTAATTATATCAAAAATCTCATTATTTTTTGAAAAATTCACCAGATCTTTTAGTGGGAGAAATCAATGAAATAATATCCATGGAATATAATTTTTTTTTCGACTAGCGCAAACCGAAAAACTATACCTCGTACCATTTTCGAGAAAAAAATAAAATATTCAAGACTGTACGCCACCCCTTTGAGTTGGAGGTTGCGGTACCTTCGCGGGTTTTCGAGATGAATCTGCTCCTAAATCTCTTTATTTTGATTTATTTCATTCGCCCTTAAAAGAATTTGCTTTTATTCAGAAGGTGAATAATCTGGCTATTTTTAGGCTCGGTGTGCTCTTAGCTAGTATGTAGGAAAGTGAAAATATACTTTCCCTTACAAACCGCCTAAAATGTAAAAACATTCTGCTATATTCTGATAATAACAATATAACAGCTAGAAAATACTGCGCAGGATGACCTACTGAATGTTGATTTTCTTACAAGCTGCCTGAAATATGGAAACATATTTTCGTATTCTAATAAAATTATGTTGGAAGAACGAAACAGAAAGCCAAACTCAAATTAATTCAGCACTCAGAGAACCCTAGATTAAGACATAGTGAATTCATCTAAGGAGGGAATTACAACTTTATATCCTAATAAAATTATTAAATGTAAGAAGGAAACGGAAAGCAACAGTCAGAAAATAAGGTAAGAAAATATATGTACCGAAAGACAATTCACTTGCAAGCCGTCTAAATGATGGAAACAATCCTTTATATTCTAATAGTATATTTAGGTGCAAGAAGAAAATCGAAAGCAAAATCAAATTAGTAAGCAATCAAAAACATGATAAGAAAGAACATAAATTGCAAGATGATTCGATTTCCTTGCAAAGCTACTGAGGGATGGAAAGGCCCAATTTTCTAAAATTAGTAAATGTAAGAAGGAAGTTTAGGGTAAACTTTCAATTAAGAACCATTACCTCTTGCATTTAATAATTTTGTCATAATATTAGGCTGTTTTTACAGCCCTCGGATGGCCTGTAAATAGCTTTATTTACAATGATTTCTGATGTTTGTGTTAATTTGAGATGACTCTCCTTTTTCCTATATACATTTAATAAATTAAAATATGAGCTAAATGGCTCGCAAGAGAACTATCTTGCAGTATGATTTTTATTACTATATTTTCTGACTATTTTACTGTCGTATTTTATGTCTTTTCAGTATGTTAAAATGTATTTTATCCTTAAGACAACATATCTATTTCCTCTGGATTTCCTGTGGTAATAAACTATAAATTGAAGGATTAAAAACGTATTCAAATATTTTTCTTTTTACTTTTTTATTTAAAACTAACTTTTGCCCGCGGTTTCTCTCTCCTTCATTGCCTCCCCTCACTATCTCATCAATAATATCTGTATTGTAACACAAAGATCATCCGACCGACGCCAATATCCTTGGCTGAGCTGATGACCTGAGATGACCAAGGTCGAACAGGACTAATTGCCCTTTACCCCATATCGTCGCTGTGGACCTAGTGAGGGATGGGTCTGCCTCTCCGTCAACCCCGCTCACAAGCGTAATTGGTGTGGGCGATGCCGGCAAACATCCCCTGGTCCTGACTGTTGCGCCCTGCCGGTTGGGCCACCATTTCTGACGCTCTTCTGTCTTCTCTTACTTCTTCTCCGGCATGTTTGCTTCCGGGAGCTTCGTCGTCTTGAACAAGGATGAGTGTTGAATAGTTCTGGGATGGTATTTGGATAGGAATGACTGGCACAGAATGTCTGCCAGTATACAGATTACCAAATGGCATCCGGCCGTCCGGATAATTGGTATTGTGGGATGAGCTATGAAACTCAGGACGTGCGCAGCCTAAACATTTTTGGCAGTGTTTTCAGCCGGCATAAGACTAGGGAAAGCTAGCTTCGAGATTGCGGCTTGTCAGCGCCAGCTGAGTGGTGGTGAGTGGACACGTACAAGCCTTTCCTTATTGGTTATGTAGCCCTAAGTTGGGTGTCATGAACATGCACAAAAATAAGAGCTATGAGCTTAGTAGAGACTCTTGAGGCTTGTCGTGCACTTAATTTATAGTTGAATGAGGTTTGGGGGTGTTGCACTTAAAAAATTTGGAACAGGATGAATTGCTTCACCCTGTATAAACCCCTGTCGGTTGCTTCCCTGTCTTCCAATTGATAAATCAGCTAGCAACTTGGATTTTCTGATTTATTATTGCTGGCGGGGTCAATAGCTACACCCTCTATATTAAGCGTTCGATGCTTAAACGTATTTAGTCTAAATTCCAAAGTAGTATTAATTTTAATTTTGACTATTTTGTCAGGTGATTTCTCAACACCCTGTATATACTTCTCAAAGTATAACACTTTTGAATGCAAGAATAGTGTTGAAGCATTTTTGTTTAATTTAAAAATTTTAATTAAGATGTCCAGATATATTTTGGAATGTAGTTATTGTAGATTAACATTAACACTTTGTTTTAAAAGGAATTATAAGATTTATTATTAGAACGAGCACAGGTTTAAATATGATTAAATTATTATTCTTTTTACAGTTACTAGATGGTAACCTTTTGACAAGGGACGAGCGTAGGTGCGTCATTAATATGTACATAGTTCGATATACGATGTAAAGCAACGTTAGGCGCGGTTAGTAGTTGGATGGGTGACCGTTCCAACGAAGACCGCGTCCTCGTCTCACACATCTTCCAGCAGCTTGTATATCAGTGTATACGCGTAAGCTATACAACCTTAGGCGAGGGTTGTATAGGGGGTATACCATCCGTCGGAGGAGATGTAAATCCGTCGGTCTCTTGTCTATTAAATGTAAAAGGTCCTTACTCTTCTTATGAGAAGAGGTTCGGCAAAATTCCTGGTTGGGGGTAGCTCTTCTACAGGCAGCGGCGTTAGGCCTCAGCAGCGGAAATAGGTCGATATTAAAAAAAAATAATAATAACATTTTGACAACGAATAAATTCCAGCTTGGGAGATTTTATTCGATTTAAAATTAGTTTTAAAATGTCAAAATTTCACTTAAAATTAGATGCGCGGTGGCAGATTAAATTATTTAGAAATATTTGAAAAAATTCACTTAAAAATTAAAACTCTTTTTTACTCGGTCGGCCAAGGAATCGCGTGAGCACAAGTTACACTGACTAGATGCAGAATATTAACTTCAGATACCGACACTGACTTGCCTAAAGCCGTGTTGAGCTCGGCCTTTTATACGTTTCGCTATCGCTTCGTTTGTCGTGCCCCGTGAGTCGTGCACGAACGTTTTTACATCCGTTTTATTCTGAATAGTCGCCCTCAGCCAATCAGTGCGGACAATTATTGCATAATATTGCGCAATATTGCATTATCTGTACAAAAAGTTAAAATTTAAAAGTGAAAACTGCACGATTGTTTGGGCAATGGAAAGTGAAACCGTTTGATGATTGAATGAAACTTGAATCGGTTTTTGTTTAGAAGATATTGAATAAAAAAAAGTTGAATATATTGATTCGTCCACGTATAATCATTGTTTACGAACGCACGCAATATAGACTTTGCGTTATCTCGCATGTCGATGTTTGAATATATAAATATGGAGTTGAAATAAAACGAAATTGTGCTGAAGTGTTGGAACGAGAATAAGTTGTAACATTTATTTAGAAATCTGAACTATTATCAAATAGATAAAATAGTTAGGGCGCGAATTCGAGTGAAGATCAAAATTGAATAGAAAATAATTTATAAAAAGTTTATGGATATGAATTTGAAATTTATATCGGAGGTACGAAAAGTACTTTATTTTTTACGTGAGCAATTTGGAAAATTTATTTCGTAAAACTGACAAATGGACAAATGGAATATTGTAATGTGTTTTTCGATTGTTTTAGGATATTTTAGAATTATCGGAGTTTCGTGAATTTTTTCAGATTTTTTTGTGACTTAATTGAAGTTTTTGCTTGAAATGAAAATGAAGGATGTTTTTTATTAGAGTTTGTTCTTTTGGGCGGAAAGATTGAATTTTTTAACTATTTTTGATTTTCTTTGTTTTGCATTTTTTATAGAGAATGGAATATACTATAACATGTGTCGTTTTGTCGCTCTTTCGGC
Source organism: Leptura quadrifasciata (assembly GCA_963675555.1). NCBI lineage: Eukaryota > Metazoa > Arthropoda > Insecta > Coleoptera > Cerambycidae > Leptura > Leptura quadrifasciata. Next base: position 115,864,688 of record OY776675.1, on the reverse strand, counting down.
GTTTCTGACAAAACCAGGGACATCGATGGCGCACCTGAGCACCACATTCTCCCCGGTTTGGATCTACTTGAGGTAGGCCTTTGCGCTTGGTGCCTCGAGACGACGGAGGCGTAGATTAGGCGCGGTCTGATCAATGCCCTGTTAAGCATAAGCTTGCTTCACAGGTTGAGTTGACTTTGTCTCCATGGAATGGGATAGAGTAACACCCGCCTTGTCTTCGCTTTTTTGACAATGGCCTCCGTGTTTTGTTTCTATATCAAGCTTCGGTCCATGATAACGAGAGGGTAACTGATGGTATCATGCCATTGAATTTCATTGCCGTTCATGGTTAAGTGTCACTTTTTTGGAGAGTATTGTCTTGCCTTTCGTGGTTTTCCACTTATTGCACCATTCTCCAAGAGGGATGGGGCTTGCTGAAGATAGCGGGTGGTTTGCGCCGCTTATCTAGTAACTATCGCCGTGTCGTCGTGTAGAGCGCCAGGGAGGTCCTGTCTCTTCTACGTAGATGGTGAACAAGTGTGGGGAAAGTACACGTCTTTACGGTACTGGTGTTACGATGGGCCTGTAAGTGGACACGAGATCAGCTGCCTTCACTCGGAGTTGCCTTCGATGGACGTAGAACTTCATCAGTTTGACGATTCTCAAGGGATAACCCAGGTTCAGCATTTTGCAAATCTCAATAAATACGACAGAATGGAAAAAAAAAGAGAGTAAATATTTTTCTTTCATTCTACAAAAGATTCGTTAAAATCCGACCAACGATTTTGCAGACTACAAATTTATTTTTCCTAACTCGCCCTCATCATATGAGGGTAATCTTTATTATGCTGACCATAAAGAACTATCTATGGAGCCTTTAGCTCTCCCTATTTTACTTGAGTGTAGTAAAAGCACCATTTTGAAAGAGCCCTTAACTTTCTTAGGAAGTATATTCAAGCATGCTCATAGCAACTTTTTGCAAATACTTTCACCTGAAATTAATTACAGAAATTTTCAGAGCCTCTGTACTCATATGTATTTTATGATTACAAATTAGTGGTATTAAAAATATATCTATATTTACTTAAACAAAATAATACCAATATTTCTTTATTCTAGAAGCGGCAGCAAGATGAAAGCGACAAATCCCAGTGCGGGACTATTTTACTCCCACAGTGATGTGTTTCCGTTTTACGAAGTACTGAACGACAAAATCGATGAAAACTTGAACGACAATTGCAATTACATCGTGCACGAGCTGACAACTCCTAGTGAAAGTCGTAAAAATAGCGAAGCAGTTATCGAAAAATTAAACAAGAAAAAACGGAGGAAAGTTCACAGGCGAACGGTCGATGGATCAACGTCTTCAGACACAATCGAAAAAGGAAACCGAACAAAAGGTAAGGAAAGTTATTGTGGTTGTTCTATTTCTCTTTTCACATTCAATGTGCGTTCGTTCAAGGGGATTACACAGCTCAAAAGATTTCTCACGTTTTGTTAAATGTCCAATAAAATAGCTTTATTGAAAGTTCTAATGGAATTTAATAACGAAAAGCTAGAACTGATTACGTCTTCTCCTTGTGCAGGAATATTTGGAGTAATAATGATTGGTAAATAATGTTTATTAAACGGTAGTCTTCACAACCAATTTTGGGGCAATGTCGCTTAAAAATCATGTTTTTGTAAATATCTCGGTTCTGAATGGTCCAACCAAAAAAGAAGACCGTTATCAAAGTTAAAGATAAGTAAATTCTCTATCGAAATCAGATACATTTTTACGTATTATTAATATTCTTGGAGTTATAGGCGTTGGAATGTCAAGCACCGTATTGAATTCACTCGGTATATCGACACTTTCCTATACGCTTCCACGCTTTCTACTTGCTATTACGTTTAATTGTCGCTTTTGAAGTTTAAATATAGTTATTAATACTTATATAAGGGGATTAACAAACCTTTAATCTGCGAGAAAAAATGTGCACTCGAGGCGCAGCCGAGAGTCACATCTTTTCGAGTGGATTGAAAGCTTTGTTAATCCCCGAATGTAATTCAACGTTTTATCCAGGACCACGGCCAAATTAGGAGCGTGAAAGCCGTATAAAAGCAGGTGAAAAATTCTGATTATTAAAAACGTCAGATTTAACAAGTTTATTTTGATTAAGAATCTTTTGATTTTGAGCAAAAAAATAGAAGGTCTTTGAATCATTTCTATGACAAGAGTGGTTATGAATTCTAATCCACTAGTGTATTAAAGGGCCTTTAATCCACGAAAAACAGACGTGTTAAACCTTCCTAATATATTGGTCGTGGATAATAGTTATTTATTGTACAAATGTTTTAGATAGCGTTTTATCCACGCAAGAATGTTTAAACTCGAGAACGAAGTTCGAGAGTTTAATTTTCTTGAGTGGATAAAACGCGACTAAAACATTTATACAATCCTGCGGATCTAACGTGATATAATAATAATAATAATAATTTATTTGCCAGAATCAGATACAAATATGTACATATGGCATGTCAAATGCATTATCAGTAAATAAACAAACGTAAAATATATATATACACGATATACAAACAAACACATAATATAAATATACACACACAAACACATAATTTAAATATACACAAATAAATGTATGCATAATTTAACTGTCGAGCAAGATAAAATCAATATGAGGATAAAACTAAAATAAAATAGTGAATTTTTAAAAAGAAAGATCACATGAAACATACAAGATCACAAATATTAATTTTTACATAAAAATTCTGTTATAGAGTAAAAACAGTTTGTAGACAAATACTCTTTCACTCATGTACTGCGAGACACTGCGAATCTCCTCAGGAAGAGCATTATACAAATTGATACAACAATTATAGTAAAGGGAACGCTTAAAGGCACTTGTGCGATGGAAAGGAATACTGAGGAGTTCACCATGTCTCGTTACATAGCTATGAAAGTTTGCTCTCTTTCTAAAATGTTCTATATTAATTTTAGTAAATGTGAGACATTTTAAGATATATATAGACGGAACAGTGAGAATTGATTTGTTTATAAATATATCTCTGCAAGTTTCAGTAACTTTCAGATCAAAGATCAGTCGGATAATTTTTTTTGTGCTATAAAGACCCTCTGTAATTCTATAGTTCTGCCCCATGCCATAATAATAAACGATATGTGATTATATGCCATAGAATAATAAATATTAACTAAACCATCTTTATCTAGAGTTGATTTCAACTGTAACATTGCAAAGTACGATTTGTTTAATTTGTTACATACATGGTCAACATGGTTAGTCCAGGATAACTTGTGATCAAGTAATGTGCCAAGTAATTTTACTGATTCAGATCTAGTAATATTCTCATAAAGAATAATATCATTTGGAACAGGTCTCTGCAAATGAAAATTTAAAAGCACAGTAGTAAAATTAGAACCTTATACTTTGAATGAGTATCTTGCAAATAGAAGTTAGATAGATGTTTCATATTGATTATTTCATTTTTATGTTTTACATGTATGTTGATAATGTAAGACTTTCTTTGAAATAAATTTGTTATTATTATTATTATTATTTTCTCATTTAGGATGAGTTTGTTTCTTTGGCACCATGTGCTTAGTGACTCAATACGGTAATTGTTGTGTCGTCAGCAAACATTGTCACGTGACAATTTTTCATGTAACAGGGTAAATCATTAACATATAACATGAATAGTAAAGGACCTAATACGGAACCCTGAGGAACACCAAGCTCAACATCATGTACGTCAAATTTTTCCCCATTTAAGTGTATAACCAAGGATCTATTTTCCATATATGACATTAACCATGAAAGAATATTTCCTCTAATACCAATGCTCTGTAGCTTAAAGCTCAATATTTCTTTGTTGACGGTATCAAAGGCTTTGGAAAGATCAAACTTTAGTGAGACCACATACCTGTCCTGGTCCAAGCACTAATATACATGCTCCAGTAGATGACAGGATGCCGTCTCAACCGATTTTCCCGATCGAAAACCATGCTGAGGTAACGTCAATAGATGGTTTTTTTCAACAAAGTTTGAAATCCTGTTATATCCCAAAGGTATTTTAGATAAGATGCTCAAAATAGATATTTGGCGATAATTTTCGAGATCAGTGGGGTCGCCTTTCTTTAACAATGGAATAACACTGGCAAGTTTTAAGCATGTTGGAAAAATTCCATTCTCAACTGATTTATTTATCAAATGGACAATTGATAATTGATAATTTTAGCTGTTAGACCATCATAGCCACTTGAATTTTTGTTTTTAAGTTGCAAAATAATATTATGAACCTCTTCTGCAGTGACAGTATCAAAGTACATTGAATTTATAACGTATTTGCTTAGAGTGCACGGCAGAGAGAGGTTTAAACCGAAATGTTCACTAATAGATTTAGGTGCAACACTAGAAAAATGACATCCAAATGTTTTAGCTACTTCTCTTTTGTCACATATGACAGTATCATTAACCTTAAGAACAATTTGGTCTGTGGCACTCTTACTTTTCCTATCTAATACATACATTATTGTTTCTTAGAATAAACAAAGTTCCTCTAGTAAATTTGATGAAGAGCAGTCAAGAGGCTGTTGAGTTCTTACAAAAAAACGAAAAAATAATTTGAACTTTGACACCCTGCATTTTTTTCCACAGCAACATTTTACTAAAGCATATTTGGTTATATCCTCATATTTTGGCCCAAAGAATCTATCCCTGCATTATGGCCTATTGTTAATGATCCACCCTGTATCTATCGCTGAGTTAATAATAAGAGAATCAGCATCTTCGGTAACTTGCTCAACAACAAAACCTGCAGTGGTAAGCTTTATTATAAACTGTTGAATGACAATATAATGGTTGTAAATACCAATTGTTTTAAATATATATAATTTTGAAAATCGATAACAAGCGTATTCGTTCACACATAGGATGTAGAAAGCATGGAAGTGTATACAGAGTGAATGCGGTACGGTGCTTGACTTCCCCCGCCTGTAACTCCAAAAATATGAATACTACGTAAAAATGTATCTGAACCGTTCTAATTGAGAACTTACTTATTTCTTTAACTTTGATAACAGTCTTTTTTTTTCGTAGGAACATTCTGAACCGAGATATTTGCAAAAAATGATTTTGAATCGATATTGCCCCAAAATTGGGGGTGTTCGGAGGACGGCGGAAGGGCAAAAATTAGTATGTCTAAAAGAAGCCTATAATAAACTGGTTCCAAGAGTAAAATCTTTTGTCCGACTTAAAAATGTATTTACGTATTTTCAACTCCCTGACGACTGGCCTATTAAGTAGATAAATCATATTTTCAAAAAGTATATTTCATCAAACAAAAGAATATATTGTTTTCCTGATATGTTATCGAACATACTTATATCTTTCCCAAAATATAATTATACTCCGTTGTTTTTGAGGTTATTTTTAAAATTAAGCTACTGATTACGTTACTAAAAAATATCGGCGATTAAGTTGTTTTTATTGCATATGCACGAAATATTTTATTCAAGGTGGAGCGAAGTGCGGTACATGATTAACCGTGATAAAAACTGATGGCTGCGTTTGATGCATCGATCGTTAAGCAAAACAAATTAATCTCTCAAACTTTCCACCACACTTGTACGATATTATATTTTGTATCCCATAAGTTCAGAGTTTAGAGTTTTACAAAATTATATTGTTGCGACAGCAGCAAGTTGAATTTAAATGCGGTACCAATAATTTTAGTTATTCCAAATGAAATGCTGCTATATTAGCAAGGTCAAGCAGGGTTGCAGATACTCTTTTTATGGGGATAATGATAAATCGTTCCTATGTTTATCCAACTATTACGATGGCGTAGATAGCGTAGAAAGGACATAGTTAAGCTATAGACTATATATGTACTAAAGTAGAGGATTAACTCAGAACTAGCACTGAAAATGGTCTGTCGAATCATAACGGGCAACTCTTATATATTTCCTTTAAAATAGAACTACCTAAAACACAATTTAAAAGGAGATTCTACTCTAAATAAAATTTTGTGAGTTTTATGTCATATTTATTTAAAAAGACAACGGGGGCGAGCGTGGGTGCGTCTTTACTATGACATACTTCGATATGAGATGTAAAGCAACGGAAGGCGCGGTTAGTAGTTGGATGGGTGACCGTTCCAACTGTTATAGGGTATTCCCCCTATAAGTCAAAAGCAGAAATCAAAAAAATGCAAAATTAACAAAAAATTCATATTAGTTCAGGCATCATGGCAAACCATGATAAAAAAGTCAACCAGATCTAGTTAACCACAAAAAACTACATCCAAGGTCTACATTCTATAATTCACAAGTAACGTAAAATCAACGAAAACACAGTCCCAACATTCATTCCAGTAGCTTTGTAAAAGAAATTTCACAAAAAATATCCCTTAAAAATACAGCCCCCTCATAGTCATCGAATAGGTCAAAACCACTATCCGTACCTAAAACCGCAATAGTTCATTTCGTTTCATTAACTTTTTAAACCCCTTTTACGTTTAGAATCTCTTCACTTCTTGACGACCCCTCATATACTTCAACTTATCAAAAAGCTCACCATTCAACTCCACTTCATTCAATTCTTGCATCCATTTCAAATTTTATCTTATTACTTTTTGACAATCCCCTGTATACACTAAATCACATTCCCCACCTCGAGTCTTCATATCTAATTTACTTTCATCAAATTCCAGCGCTTCAATTAATATTTCAAATTTCATTACTTTTCAATCACCCCTCGTATAATTACATACAATATCTCGATATCTACGCTCAAACTCGATTCGTACCCGTTAGGAGAATTATCATATCTTATTTCCAGCCACCTCGCATCTATCGGGAGCATTATAATTTCATTTCAACTGTTAAACGTCTGACCTTCGTGACACGTTTACGGGGTCCTTTCATAACATTTCCGTCAATTAAACTCCAATATTTCCAAAACCCGAATCGATTCAAATTTTCTTTTTATATCAAAAAATTCCCTTTTTCATCGCCGATTTCTCTATACAATTTCAAAAAATTTCAACTTTTAATAAACTATTGCGCAATATTATGAAATATTTCGCAGTCGTGCCGATCCAGACTCGATGGTGTCATTTCCAGCTCTCAAAGGGGTGTAAAAACGTCCGTGCTGGATTCATGGGGCACGATAAACGTAGCAGTAGGTGTACGGCAAGCCCAAACCAAGTTCAGTTTTGACAGTGACTCCAGTGTTAAGTATTCGCGTAGTGTTCATGTGGAAAAATATAAGTTTCAAAAAGTGAATTTTTGTGTAATAGCTGATTATGCTATTGAACGGGTCCGGTTACTATTTAACTAATGTTGTAGATACCTCCGTCTAGCTAGGCTTTCTTATTCCCAGTCCCTGCAATCTTTTCGTGACAAGCTGTTCAATTTTAGCTTCCCAGGCCGAAACCTGGTTAAATAGAGTTAGTTTTGAGACCTCGCCTTAAGTGGCCCCTTTTTATTTTTAATTATAACAAAACACTTCGCCTTAAGTGGCCCCCTTTTATTTTTAATTATAACAAATTACTTCGCCTTAAGTGGCCCCCTTTTCTATTTTCCCTTCGCCTACGAGGCTCCATCGTCAAAGTGATTTTTTTCCCAATTTAATTATTTTCAATCTTTTTTAAATACAACTTAAGACAGAATTTCTGTTGTCGATTAGTTCAACTTCAAAAGGAAACTTGTAAAAATAAAATAAATTCTTCTCAACTCTGTTCAATATCCTTTAATAAATAATTTTGTATTTCCTTTAAACCACAGTGTTATTTTTTTCAAAATTAATAATATACAGGGTGTAGCAATCGACCCGATCAAGCACTTCCAGAAATCAAACACTGAGACTATAAATCGAAAAATAAATGCACGAACGCCCTCTGGGGCCTCAGCTCTAAACCCCCACCGTTCCAGATTTTTTTATTTCACCAAACAGAGGTCGTTTCCGTGTTTACAACGAAGACCACGTCCTCGCCTCACACATCCTCCAGCGGCTTGTATATCAGTGTATGCGCGGAAGCTATAAAACCTTAGGCGAGGGTTGTATAGGGCATATACCATCCTTCGGAAGGGATGTAAAGCCGTCGGTCCCTTGTCTATTAAATGTTAGGCAAGTAAAAGATCCCTACTCTTCTTAAAGGAAGATGTTCGGCAAAATTCCTGGTTGGGGGTAGCTCGTTTACAAGCATCAGTGTTAGGCCTCAGTAGCGGAAATAGGCAGACGTAAAATAAATGTTAAAAAAAAAGAGAGAGAGAACGTCTATAATGTAAGTAGGTATGACCCCACTTGAGCCAGACAGTGACGTCACAGCATTGGTGCAATGCCAGCATGTAGGGAATCTGCATTACCGGCCGAGTAGGTGAGTTCATCGTACAGGTCTGTACGAAAAATAAATAGGTCTGTATGGTTTTCAAACAGGTTTATACTATTATTTTAATAGTACTTTTTTACATCAATATATAAATTTATCATTTCCTTTGCTAACTGTACCTCTACTAATGGGAATAAAAAGTCAAAATCTTGGGTAACCACAGGTATTAGAAAGAGCCATCGACTAACCTAAAAAATATGTCATATCTAAGTCAAAAAGTCCTAATTGATTTAACACGGTACAAAGCATACAAAAGGACTTACAACAGGGTGATAAAAGCGGCTAAAAGAACGAGCATCTTTCAACGACAGCAACGAGAACGATATCTTTTTAACAAAAACAAAAGTAATTTTGAACGTAATAAATTGTAATTCAGATCAAAAGGGCAACACAAATACCCAAATTCCTTTATTCATTCATTCATTTATAACATATTTTATTGACATACGATTAATCAACAAAAAATTTCCCAGCTGACCCCGATAACTCTAGTTCTTCTGCACATATATATAATGAAACCATGTTTTTAAAACCTGTTACAAGTTCTGAAATAATTGAAATTATAAACCCCTTTAAAGACTCAAACGGAAGTGGCCCAGAAGAAGTAACAACTCTACTAGTTTAAGAATGCAATGACAAAATAGCACAGGTACTTGCGTACATTGTACATCATAAATAACATTTTTTAATTTCAAACTTTTCCAGAACTACTGAAACTAAGCAAAATTATACCTATTTACAAAAAAGGAGAGAAAACCATACTGGATAACTATAGGCCAATATCGTTAATATAAACTTATATCAAAATAATTGAGAAAGCCATATTAAATCGATTACTCTCATTCCGAAACAAACACAAGTTAAAGTCTGCCCAACAACACGTATTTACAAAAAGGAAGGTAACAATGACCGACCTAGTAGAATTTATAACAGAGATATGTAAAAATCTTGACATAGGCAATAACATATTAGCAAGCTATATCGATTTATCCAGAATTTCAATTGTGTTGCTTCCCAAATTGAAAAATCTTGGTATAAGAGGAATCTGCAATCAGCGGTTTAAATCTTATCTACTAGACATAAAACAGTATATTATATTCAAGGTAAGAAATAAAAAACTATGACTAATAACCTTGGTGTTCCATAAGGCTCCATCATGGGTCCAGTTTTATTTATTATTTTCATTAATGACCTAAACCAAACCATCTGAGTATTCTGATGACATTTCTCTAATCTCTAACTCGAACAACTATACAGGTTTGGGACAGGAGGCAAATCAAAAACTTAACGATGTATTTTCATATCTTTGTAAAAATAAATTAAATATGAATCAAGATAAAACTGTCAACATGAATTTTCTCCCATTCAGTGTAAAATTACAGCAGAGTGCGCTCATAAAGCTGCGGTCTCACTATGTAACATATTTATAAAACGTTTTATAACATGTTATAATTCCCAAACGGAATTGCAATGTGCTTTAAAACTAGTTATATATTTTCTTTGATGTTTACCGACACAGGACGGGACTAGTGCAACTTGGTATAAAATACGAAAATTGTTTTAAAACGTGTCTGTTTTAAAATTTTGTTTTTGTGTTTATGATAAGTTATAAAACTCTGTTTTAAAACAGAGGTTTTATAAACATGTTAGATAGTGAGAACGGGTCTTGAAAACAGTATGTTATGTTCAAGGTATGAAATCAAAAACTATGATTAACAACCATGGTGTTGCACAAGGCTTCATCCTGGGTCCAGTCAACAACAACACAATAAAACAAACAGCAAATTTTAACCTTCTAATTGTAGTATTGGACGAACACGGAAAATGGGACTGCCATATCAGTTTACTGAGTTCGAAATTAGCCAGTATATATTATGCATTAGAACAACTTAAAGAAGTGTGAAGTTTTAACACTGTCAGAAGTTATTATTATTCAAATTTTGAGTCAGCTATGACATATGGTATAATTTTATGCGGGAGGGATATCATCAGAAGCAGAAAGAATTTTTAAGCTACAAAAACAGGCTATTAGATACCTGTTAGACGTGAATCTAAGAGACAGTTGTAGAGAATAATTTTAAACGCTAAATATTCTTACCCTACCTTATCTGTACCTCTATAGCATATTAACATTTGTAAAGTAGGGTTTTACAAATTTTACACAAAATAATACAAATCACAATTATGCAACAAGAGGTAACAATGATTTACAGTATGACATTCATAGACTCAAGCTATACAAGATGAGCCCACACTATCAGGGAGCTTTATTTTATAACAAACTGCCAGAGGACATAAAATAATGTTGCTTTATCGGGCAATTCAAAAATCATTTGAAAAATTACCTTTTTAAGAATTGTTTTTGTTGTTTTTAAATATGTAATTACCAAGTCATTATATCTGTATTATACAGGGTGTCCCGAAACTCCCGCCTTCCCCTTTAGGTGCTAATTCTCCATGCAAAAATAGTAAGAAAAGCTCCTATAAACATGTGTCCGGAAATGCTTCCTAAGGGAGCTACGGCCCTCTGAGGATTGCGCAAGAATAGGGGTTTTTACTAATTATCTCGGAAATGATATGGGACAACTTTATGAAACTTGGTTAACTATTTTCGATTATTAAAGGTTATTGTTTTACAGTATTAGCCAAAATTAATTTTATCCAGGGGCGGAGAAACGATGGGTCGGTGTTCTTTGTTTCTACATATTTATTTTTCTATTTGACATTTTTAGTATTTTAATCCCTGATTATGATTCCCTGGTTAATTCTGCAAAAAAAGATCCTCTTTACGATTAGCCATATGGCAAGCCGTTTTCGAGTAAAAGCGGTCTAAACGAAATATTGCGTATTCCTTTGCTAAATTCGCATTATTTATTTTTCAAAATAGGCGTATCTCATTCAGTAACATAAATGGCTGAGTACACCTCACAGGAGTATCTCGATATGATTATCTGTTATGGTATGATTTCCTAAAATAACTATTTTCAATTATTTGGCAATAGTGGTAAAAGAAACATTGTGCAAAAGTTTAATTAACATTTATGATTTAAAAACAACCTGAATTAAGATTATTATTATTAAATGTGCCCAAAATGCCTTCCTTTCTGCTCAATGCAGGTCTCAGCACGGCGAACAATATTATTTGTTGCTCTTTGCGCCATTTCCCTGGTAATAGTGTCAAATACCGCAATTATGTCGGCTCGCATGTCGTCCTCACTAATTGTTTCATTAAAATTAACCAAATTTTTTATATGACCCCATACAAAATAATCCATCGGATTTAAATCCGGCGATCGAGAAGGCCAACTTATTGGGCCACTTCTTCCTAGTTAACCAAGTTCCATAAAGTTGTCCCAAATAATTAGCAAAAACACCTATTCTTGCGCCGTCCTTAGAGGGCCGTAGCTCCCTTAGAAAGCATTTCCGGATACATGTTTATAGGAACTTTTCTTACTATTTTTGCATGGAGAATTAGCACTTAAAGGGGAAGGCGGAAGTTTCGGGACACCCTGTATACGTATTCTTTTTAATTTATTTTACAAAAAAATAGTCATATACATTGTGATAAGCTGAATTGTTTTTATACTAAATACCACGCGTATACTTTACTTTTATTATATTTTATTGTAGTTTTAATAATTATTCTAGCACCTGATATATTCGACTTTACTGTATATAAGTTTGTTCTAGTATGTCAGATGTAATTTGTAGTTATTAGTTCGTAAGTATGGTTTTCGACGCATTCACTGTCTTACACAAGATCCTAATGGGAAAGCAAAGTTTTCATCTTAAAATTATTTTATAATTGCAAGTTTAAAATTGCAATTATGAAAATATTTTAACTATGTCCTTTCTACACCTTCATACCTTTATAACTTTGTGAAATTCTGCTTCATAATTTTTAGTTCTTTCAAAATTTCTTTGTCTTGACTAACGTTTTCGCCCGATATTTTTTCATATAAGACTAAGCTTTAACAAGTATTTACTAAATGATGACAGGTATTTTAATTACCCTCGAAACAAAATTGTAAATTTATAGGAACGTGTTTATGTAGAAAATATCACAAGACCGGGCTACACCACATAATTTACGGCTGGCCACAGGCTTTCTAAATATGCGTTGTACGTGAGTGGGTACGAAAACATTCGGTGATATTATGCTCGGTCGCAGATCCAATAGACGTTTTCCTTTAGGGTCTTTGAAAGCTTGGGGTCTGGTAATATTGAAAGCATAATCTATATATAGCTATAAAAATCTGAAGCGTATTTAACAAATATATATAACATGAAGATTTTTATTGAGTTCTAATATATATTTTTTTATTTTGGTTAAATTGAATTTGAAATTACATCAAATTATTAATTTTTTTTAAATTTATTTATGTAATTAATGTCATATTGTGTCATCATAAAAATACAAAGGAAATTGTGATTTAGTAAAATGCAAATATAACCTGAATACATTATTTTGCAACAACGCTACAAGAGAAATTTTGATAATTGTCTCCATATTAAACACTTTTTTCCTAGTTTTTGACAAATTATCTGATTTTGGAATTGCGTTTTGATGTTATTCTTTCTTCTTGTTGTTCACCAGTGAGAAATGCTTAAAGTCTATAACTGGAAATTATTTTCGAACATACAGGGTGAGCCAAGATGAGATTACAGAACCAAGTGCCTTTTTTAAATGGAATACTATGTATATCAGTACATTTTTTGAAGTCTCTTTCTAGGCTCTATTCATTCCTATATTAGCATTGAATATCTCTCAACCACTTGGATGTAATGAATTTTTTTCTTGAAATAATGTAATCTGCAGATAGATATTACAAAAATCACCACAGTCACAACTATGGGTTTTAAGAAAAACTTATGTGAATACCGGTTACGTGACATCTAGTTAATGTTTTCGAATCATCTTCATTTCCTAAAAATGTACAGGGTGGCCAAAAATTATTTTTCAGTTAAGAACGTTTTAAATTGGATTTTCTCCATGTTATCAAATGGAACACCCTGTATATTTTTCGACGATGTGATGTAGAAATGAAAAATTGTAAGTACTTCCCTATGGCTAATTGCAACCATTTTCGTTTTATAAATAAATATCAAATTAAAGAATAAATTTTAAAAAAAGAGGTTCCCTCAAATAATTCTTCAGAAAAATTTATAATAGGTGTTCGACGTGTTGCGATAAGCAATAGAACCTCAGTTGGGTATAAATTGTCATGTACAAAGGAGCATTTATCACACTTATCGGTCGTTACTATTTGTATTGAATATAAAATATTTGGAATTTTTCAATATGAATTTTCATAAAGCGAAACTTGTAGACACGACTTTTGTTTTGGGCAAGTCAGACAGAAATTGTTTACTTGCCAATAGAATTTATCACCAACATTAACCTGAAAGAAGGATTCCTGATGTTAGCAGTTTCCAAAACCTTCTCTATAGATTTGTGGAAACTGGAAATGTCGAATATAAAAAAGTGAAAGAATAAAACGTGTTGTGAACGAAGAAAATGAGTTTTATGTGGTGCTGGCAACGGTTGAGAATCCCTATGTTAGTCAAAGAGAAGTGCTCATTAGTAGGAATAAGTAGACGGTCGGTGGGTCGAATATTAAAAACAAATAAGAACCATGCATATCATATTCAAATGCACCAGGAATTATCTGTGATGATTTTCAAAAGCGCCTACAATTTTGTAATTGGGCTAGAGGTGAAGTGCAACATGATGTCAACTTCTTCAATACTGTTTTATTCATTTATTTATTAATAGGCAGAATTTCCATTATTATGCTTCGGAAAATCCTCACTTTTTATGCAAGTTGATAACCAACACAGAGGTCTATAAACGTTTGGGGAGGAATTATTGGAGAACATGTAATAGGGCCACACTTCTTTGATGGTAAACATTTTATTACTCTCTCCCATTTCCAAATGGTCTTAGGCTGATGCGAATTGATTGTTCACCATTAATGGAATTCTTCCACTTGAGAGTACATGTCGCGTCAATACATTGCATCAAATAAGTTCATTATCATATAATTTGTTTTAAAATGGTACACTTATTTGTATTCATCTAGTATTTATAGTAATATTTGTCACCCACACACCTTTTCAACTACCTGTTTTAAATGAGGCGATGTTAGACTGTCTAATTTCCGGTGTTCTATTAATGATAACAGATCTTTTACTAACGGGTTCATATGGATGCCTATAATTTACTACCCTCTTCTCTGCATAAGATAAAACGGATATATTCAGTTTCTATTTGAATTAATGTGGAACGTCTGAACTGTAAATATACACCTAACTCCACTTCATGATAAGTAACCACTTGTCATTATAAAATGTCCTTTGTTCTAATAAACTCGTATTTTTTCTTTGTGTATTAAAAGATAACTCAGAATTTCATTTTATTTCTATCTCACAGATTTAAGAACTTTCAATAACTATGTTGCATTCATAAAGTATGTGAAATTATGTTTATCTGAAATACATTAGAAGAAATTCACTTTTAATTAAATAAATTGATATTACTTATGAATTATACTATCCTCTAATAGGAATTGAGAATGCAAAACTTGTCATTTAATTTGCTGCTAACTTCAAGTTAGTTTATTGGGGGCGAGCGTGGGTGCGTTTTTACTATGTACATACTTCGATATGCGATGTAAAGCAACGTAAGGCGCGATTAGTAGTTGGATGGGTGACCGTTCCAACTGTTGTAGTATATTCCCCTTACCGCCAATATGGCCGCCCAAAAAATTACTAAAATTAGTTAAATAAATCATTTGCCCAGGCCCACCTGGCAAATACCATAAAAAAAGTCCCTAAGACACCCTGCACACTGAAAAACTACATTTAGCAACAGAAAAATCTAATAAAATTAAGGCACATTTGATAATTCACCATAATCCAAATTCTATCATAAACTTAGCTAAAACACCTCATTCAATCAATTTATCAAAAAAATATTACAAAAGAGTCACTTTAAAAATACAGCCCCCTCAACATCTTTAAACATTAACCATTTACTCTCCCAATCTCTATTTATCCAAATTTAATTTCATTCGTCACACTTTTTACAAGCCCCCGTATACTAATTTCAACGTCAACTTCAATTTCCCCACATTATCTCAAAACCCCTTTTAATCATCTTTACGAACCGCCCATGAGTTAATCTTTTTACATCCAGACCAGTTTACATGTTCCCGTGAGTTGCTGGTCACTCGTTCCTATCTTCATTTTAATATTATACATTCAACTTTCCTTTCATTCAAACACATAAGTCAAATTTACTATTTCCCTTTCCATGCTGGCAACCCGTCGCCAACTTCACTCCGTTACCCTAAATAAATTATTATGACCACACCCAGCCTCAAGCGTAACGCTTAAAATACAGCCATAAATAAATATTAAAATCGAACTATCAACGCTACCTTACGGGGCAATTTCCAGACCGCGGTCATATTCACAGTTATATTCAATAATTCCTAAATTAAAATAGATTCCCATGACATTCTTATATTAATAAATTACATTTTTCACGGCCCATTCAATCATATAACTTTTATTTCAAAATTCATAAATTTCAAAAAGTATTGCACAACATTACGCAATATTTCGCAATCCTCGCCCAAATGAATGGCCGGTTCCGTTTTATTTCCCATCCAGCTTTCATCCAGCTCTCGGCTACGTCGTGCCCCGTGCTCTGTATAAAAGGAGAAGCGTGCCGAGGCTCCGTCAAGTTGTGTTTCCGGTATCTACGATTAAGTTCTTACTCCCGCGTTGCCCTTTGGTCGCCACAGAGCCTAAACCCAAAGTAGTGTTTTCCGGCTAAGTAACGAAACCCTCTTCCTAGGACTCCCCTAGTAAAAAATCGGTGTTTTAGTGTTAGTGAATAAAAGCCAAGTGCTAATTTTTGTTTAACGCCTACGCGGCCCTAGTTTTAAGTGAATAAAATCCGTCTTCGCGACATTAGTTTATAGTAAATTAAATACTTCGATCTGATTAAAAAAATATAACAACCCACGCTACGATTAAAGGCAAAATTCTACGTGTCGACAAGTTACCGAAAAGAAAATTTGTTGATTTTATAAAACCAAATCAAACGACTCTGTTTTTCATCTAAATAAAAATATTGTAAATTCGTTTAAAACCAAGTGTGTTTATTAAACCAAAGAATATACAGGGTGCTCAAGTAGGCCCTACTACAGAATCCCAGAAAGGGAATTTTAGCTAAGAAAGCTTATACAGGGTGAAGCTTTGGACCCTCACCAAGAAATAAAAAAGCAAATTTTACGCTCTGCTCTCATACAGGGTGTACCTATCGGCCGGATCCTTCCGTTTAAGGACATACCACCCCAACCTACTTTCAAACAAATTAAGTGCATGAGTGGATTCTAGTAGTCTCAGACCAAGCTAGCCAGCCCAATTCTTTTATCTTCCTGACCTTGAGGGTCAACCAGTGACGTATCCGTGTTCACGACGCCCGTCGTGGACCTCAAATATTAAACCTAGAATCCCGTTCGTGTTCACAACGAAGACCGCGTCCTCGCCTCACGCATCTTCCAGCGGCTTGTTTATCAGTGTATGCGCGGAAGCTATACAACCTTAGGCGAGGGTTGTATACCATATGGATATACCATCCTTCGGGGGGATGTGAAGCTATCGGTCCCTTGTCTATTAAATGTTAGGCAAGTAAAAGATCCCTACTCTTCTTAAGGGAAGAGGTTCGGCAAAATTCCTGGTTGGGGGTAGCTCGTCTACAGGCGTCGGTGTTAGGTCTCAGTAGCGGAAATAGGCCGACGTTTAATAAATGTATAAAAAAAAGTTAGTTTATATTTTGTTCTGTAAATTTTCTAAAAGGTTTATAAACCTCGTACCGATAACAGACAAATGGAAACTTATTAGATTCCCTATCGCCTCTTCTGAAAATAAAACAAATAAAATTAACTATGTACACAGTTTATAATAAATCTGGTATAGAATTAATGTAAATAGTAAAATTAACATAATTTTTTGTATGAAAATCGGCATCGGAAAATATTACAAAAAGGAAATTGTTTCATTAATTTTAATAACTTGTACTGCTATGCTCTTAACTGTAAATCAACATTTTACTATTAGAAAACTACATAATAAAGTAAAATATAAATAACCCTAAGCTACTTAATAAATAGTTCCTACTTTTCTTTTAACTTGGCATCCTTTGGAAAATTAAATTATTTCACATTCATTTCTATTAGTATGATCAGATTCAGGAACAAAACATAAACTCATTTTATTTATTTAAAAGGAATATAAAATTTGATGAAAGTAGGTTCTGAGCTGCAAATATGAAATCAAACGAGAGTATTAGGCCAGGAAATGAAGACCGAAAAATCCCCCAATTCGGAAATAAACAGTGCTCAATGGATTATCGTTTTAAGTTGTAGGGTTGACTCTTAGGAGTAACATATCAAAAGTCCTAAGCCGCGGACCTCATGCGTTAGGCGGGAGGGGGATGGAAAACGCCGGTTCATAGGTTTTTCGTTATAATCTCGAAAACTAAGCATTCTAGCGAAAAGGTCATCCTATACAAAATGAAATTAAATTAAATTGTCTACAAAAAAGGTCCTATTCGTTTTTCGCTAGGAACAGCAGTTAACGGTGTATGATACTTTGAAAATGCGAAAAGTATGAAAAACCAAAGTTCATGTCAATTGACCATATCATCTAATTTCAACGAAAAATGAGAGTTTATATTGCGAGTGACATCATCTTGCGGCGAAAAAGCTAACTAGACTCATTGTCAGATAATACTTACTGCTTAATACTGCTTCACCACTGTGGTGAACAGTGCACTGTGGTATTTGATGGCTACGGTGATGCCCACAGCATAAAAAAAAGAACTCAGCAAAAACGGAGGGAGCATTCAAAAACCTCAGTCAACATCCGCTTTGAGGTGACCATGTCCTGCACTGTTCAGCAGAAGAATTTTTTGTCTAACGAGTCCAACAAAACCAGGCTCACCAATTTGCTTACAAAAAAAATGAGAGCACAAGGACTAATGACAGTAGTGGCCACAGGAGACGCCGTCTCCCCCCGAAAAAGAGATACTTTCTGCTCTCCAAAAACCTGTCATTTGCGAAGACCATTCGTTCAGCGGTGGTGATACTATATCCGCCATTTAAAACTAGAGCAAAGGAGATGTGAGGTGTGGTGAAAAGGATTTGGCGGCACTTCCACCCACCAGACTCACCAACACTCCCTTAGAGTTCATTTGCAGATTTGTATCAATAGCTTAATTTACATTAACTTATGTTTTGTAGTGCTTAGACAAGATTGTGTCACATTTTTGTAAACTACAAAGAATTAATTATTGTTTGCAGATTGAGCAATGGCTATATAGAGATCAGCAGCAGGAGCCAACTGTTTGAGGATGGATGAGGGGGTCGGATGGCTTCCTTACCTCTGTCACAAGCACGGAACCAGTTGCGCCAGAATCTGTCCTAAATAATATATTTTGCGGGTTCACAACTGGTTGCGGGGGCCGTTGCGGGGGCCGTTGCGGGTGCCGCAAAGCTGCTCGTTTATTTGCAGCACCTGCCGCGCTTCGTGTACCAACGGCGACGACGATGATGATGATCTTGACGATGAACTCGACCAATTACTTGATATGGCCTTGTAAATACTTGTAATATTATAAAATTTTCTACTTGTTAAGCGTTACCTCCCACAATACAGTTTTTTCCAGCTATTCGCATTTTCAAACACACGTACACCCTCTTTTTTGTAGACAATTTAATTTACTTTTATTTTGTATAAAATAGCCTTTTCGCTAGGATGCTTAGTTTTCGAGACAGTACCGAAAAACCTTCAAACCGGACCTTTCCACCTCCCTCCCGCCTAACGCATAAGGTCCACGGCTGGGGACCTTTGGTATGTACTCCTAAGGGTCAACTCTACAACTTAAAACAATAATTCGTTGAGAACTGTTTATTTCCGAATTCATGTATTCGTTTCCTGGCCTATATTGAAGTTAACTACAATTACATTGCTGTCCGCCCACATAATTTAAATTTTCACATTCTTCATTTCCATTGGAGGAAACTATTGCTGTTTTATATTTGGCATTATTAAAAGAAAATTAAAGGTTTGTTAAATCTTACATAAATAGATATATTTTAACATATCCTATGTATATGAGATTGGTACTGGAAGTTTTTAAGTATTTCGTTCAACCGAGAAATTCAATAAAATGTATAGCAATGTTTTTAGCATTATATTTTATAGTATTTATGAACAATGTGATAAGGTTCAAATTCCAATGTTATTTGATGGGATCAAAATTTCTATGACAGTAGTATGTTTAGCTGCATAAGTTGTTATGTCACAGCTCATAGTCGCTTTGATATTTTATTTTAAGACATCAACTTTTTGTTGTGATTGATCTTAAAACTGATCATTGATAGTGCAATAGGACATATTAAGATAAAATCTAACAATAATTTATTTATTTTACGAATTTAGTTATAATTAATTTCTTCATATAAAATGTATATAGTAGGTAGCAATGCCGCTTTTCTCGAAAAAAAAAATCCCTAAAGTAATATTATTACCACTGTTTTCGCCGTTTTTCCTCTTCTTCACAGAATATCTTCTTTTCTTTATTTTAGAGAATCCATTTTCACACTCACTGATACAAAATAATTGACTTATGTAAGAAACTACAAATTTCTTAACACGGACCTGGGAACAGCTCACCTTCAAGATATTAACCATAAGTGTGAATCTAATTAGAGCAATTTAAATACCTATTACCTAACTGTAATTAGGATGCCTCGGTTCAAGCGAAGATAATCGATTGCATAAGCTAAAGTTAAGTACTTTTTTTTGTTTTATTCCTCGACAAATTTCAATGTCACAATAATAGATCTTCCTGGATAGACTTGAAATGCATGGCTTCATTTACGATAATATAAAGTTAAAGGCAAAAATAATACAGGCAAAATTAAAGTGATTAATTAGTATGAAGGACAAAGTTAACTATCGACCTATTATACCTATCAATTTAATAAACATTATATCAAATATATGCACAACAAACGCAATACAAATAATGAAAATTAGAAAATAAAAATTTTATTCTTAACAAAAAATAAATTAAAATTTCTTTGGTAAGCAAATAAAATTATTAGGATTAAGTTTTCGAAGTACCTTATGTCTCCAGATATCAATAAAGTAGAAATTAAACAGATAGCTTCTTTATACGGCAATTCGGTCGTCCGTTCAGTCTCAGTATCATCTAATGTGTCAGTTCAGTTGGTAACAGGCAGTGTATTCGTACATCGTTATCAGATGGATTTTCATTTTTTCTCGTACATTGACCATCTAGAAACGATGACGTCACACAAATTCTCACTGTTTTGGACCTTCTCCTTAAGTTGTACAACCTGCACGTCTCCGACTTTAAAGAGTTCCTGAATACGAAGCTTGCCAAGTACGCCGATGACACAGCCATGTAAGCGCATTCACATAACGCATAAGCAGCTAACATACTGCTGAAGGCGCACATGGCTCGTGCCACGACTTATTACGACCGGTGGAAGATTCGGGTGAACGCTGAAAAATCGGAGTCTTCACGCGCCGATTCACAGAAAATAAAATTCCTACCAAGAGGTGCATGAAATACTTCTAGGTGAGATTGGATCAACGACTGACGTTTAATACCCATATCAGTGAGACAATACGGACGCTCTACTCCCTATTCAGGAGTCTGTATCAGATCATGGTCAAGGGTACCAGATTTAGGGCACTTAACTATAGGATAGGATAGGCCAAACCAAACAATGGGTATCTATTGTTTTGTTTGACATTTATTCTTTGCTTACGAGTCAACCTTGCATTGATAAACCGGCCCTTAACCGACATAATAAAAAACTGTTGTACACAATGGTGGTCAGGCCGTTCATCATATACGCGGCGCCGGTGTGGTGCAGCATACCGACCACGACAATGAAAAAACTGAAAGTACTCGAGCACAAATTTATGCGCCTCATCTCCAGTTATGGAAGGTACACCTCCCTCAGAGACCCATACGTACTTTGCAACATATCCCCGATAGAGAATTACGTCCAGCAGATCTCTCAAAACTTCTACTCTTTCAGGCTGGGCGATAGTCCTCTAACACGACACATAACACAAATTAGACAGCATAATGCCACATTTCGGATTAAGCACCCCTTACCGTACCAGACGTTACCGATTTTCCGGCAACCCCTGTATCCAAACTTTAACCTCAGCTACCCTATCCACTTTTACTAATATTTCATACCTTCCATATCTTTAAATCTTTCCTGCAGCCACCCCCCCCCCCCCTTGTAATCTTTTTGTCACGTTTGTTTTTCTTGCTTTCGTTTTGTAAATTCATTTCTCATCGCACATTTTTACAAAATCAAAACCGTACATACAATTTTCGTAAAAATCACTAAAAGAAAATGGACAAACGTTTGACTTGTAACTATTTTCTGCTAAATCTGCATTTTGTTTACAATAAGCTGATTGTTTTCGTTTGCAGTTATAAATCATACAACTGTCTTTATTGCAATTTACAGTTTTATGTTGGATACCTGCTCAATTCGCAACCTTAATTCTACAATATGGTAAAATATGGTCTCCTACGATGTGTTTTTTAACGCAGAAAATAAGTATAGTTCAAGTAATAAGTTTCTGATACATAAAAAACGCAACAAAAACTTTACGACATAATTATTATCGCTTCGGGCCATGGCGAAATGCTGCATCAAACGACGCAACGCACATTACAAACCCATTAAGGAAAACGAGCTAATTTCCGGTCGAGATAGCACAAAGAATAGTGGTATTTTAACGAGGTCGTAAAGTTTTTGTTGCGTTTTATATGTCTCGGGATATTCCTACTATAATGATAATCTATAATAGAATGGCTTAGAGGGAAAAAAACTCACTGACTGGTTAAATATCAAGTTTTGGTAAACTATTCCAAGAAGATGTAGGTCGTTTCCACTGAAAGTTTGTTTTGTCCAAGTTGATTCAAATCGTGTGCGTTGTCCTGGTCAAAACGCATCACGTCAGTCTTTATGTACGTGAGAAAGTGCAACATTATATTTACCACTTCGACGATACATTAAAAAATTTGATCAACGTTTTCCTCTTTAGTCGTTTACTATTAAAAAGCATAGAAAAACAGTAACTAAAAACATGGCACTTTGTGTCCCGTAGGAACTTAGCAATTCCATTGAACATGGAGCCTGATTTAACTGAATATTTATATCAGTGAGCACAGGGGTAATGTTGAAACGTTTTATTTATGTACCGATACGGCGAATACGGACGACATATAAACTTTTAAAACATTTCTCGTTTTCTCTGCACTTTTTCTCACTTCCTACTCGATCTTTCCATAAGAATTTAATAATTCGTTATATTTTTATCGAACATTTGGCAAATAGAAGCTTGCTTATCTCTTGAAATATTTGTAAATTTGTTATAGAGGCATTGACAGCAACTTAATTCAGTTTGCAGTACGAAGATAATAATGTGGATATCCTTTCCTTCCTTTTCTAAAAATAGCCACAGCTTACAAAATAACACAATTAGCAAAAATCGTATACTATAAGAATTAATTAATTATGTGCCGCCATTGATTCGTTAGGTGTCGGTATATTTCACGACCTTACATGTTATGTGTAACGTTTTTAAATTCATAGTCCAGTCATTGAAGCTTTATACTTCAGAAATATTTTACTACGAACCGATTTACATGAAATTTTGGAATTAGACTTATCTTACCCTTAACTTCAAAAGTGACATTAACCCGACCTCCGTTCTTACCCTGGGGGTGGTTGCCACCCCTTCTCGTTAGTGGAAATTTTTTTTGGTCAAAATAACCTCTGGAATCGATAGAAGACCTAATTCTAAGCAAAAAGTGTTCTATAAAGTTTTTTCAAAAACTCAATACTTTTCAAGTTATTGGCGATTGAAAACTCGGAATTTTCCCACGTTTTTCAACGGTTTTTTGCAAATATCTCAAAAAATATGCGTTTTAACGATAATTTTATAATAAACAAAATTGTAGAAGGTAAGACTGATTTTTTAAAGAGTGTTCTAAGTGCAATATTAAGCGAGATATTGAAGATAAAAGCCGTTTTTTTTTGACTGAACTTTAATCGATGTATTCAATGCCATCTAGTGGGCAACGGATACATTTTATCCATATGACAATGAGAAACTTTTTTATAGTGCTTAAAATAATCTTTAAAATGAGCAGTGTTAAAAGTCTTGTCATGAACTTCAGCTTTTACAGAATTATTGTTAGTTAGAACATAATCAATTAAAGTTGAATTGGTATTCGTGTAGGTACCTTGTAGAACTTGTAACAATCTGCTTAATTCCATGAATCTGAATCGTATTGTTTAGTTTATTAGTATAGAAAGTAGAATTATTTAAATAGTTCAAACATATTTAACATATTTAAAAAATTAGCAATTTCTTTAACTTCCTATATTTTCGCAACTTTACATTTTTACAAGACAAATTTTACTGCAGTATTACAGAAATTTTTTTGCGAAGGATTCCGTATTTTAATTATCTCCATATGATAAGTGCAACCGGAGATATTAAAGGAAAAAAGAGAAATATGTGGTAGGTACAAAAATAAATTGTTTAAAGAAAGGATGGCACGTAGAGTCAAGATTGGACAAAATATGTTTCTACAACTCTTACCTACCCAAATTATTAATTTAACTAATGAAATTTACCTTCCCAGACAGTTCTGTTCCATGTCTAAAACAATATGATTCATTATCACGGGCTAGCTGCTTATGTTATCCTTCGTTTAGATTTCCTCATGATGTTGATTTTATTCAACACCCTTTCGTTTATAATATCATGCCACTAGTTTAAGCCCAAATTGAATCTGAGAGACAGTACGCTTCAGTCAATCAAGATGCCAGAGGACGAGCACCTAGTTATTTATATTAAGTTTGGGGCTCACGCCCACATGGATGTCAATGTTAGCAAATCTCCTCTGGTCTCTGGACAATCAAATTTTATACTATAGTATGATTGATACGAAGGGAATACAAATTTATGTAAATCCGTTTAAATTAATGCGAACCTGCATTGTTTTGCCTATTGGTATTGTGATTTTGATTCTCATTTCTGTAAAGGAGATGTTTTACAATATACTACCTATATGGGCGTATCAATATTTTAGTATCAGTGTTTATTAATATCGACGCTTTTTTCCATACTGATACAATATTTAATTAGATTCCAGCAAATACTATGTTCTGCTTGGGAAAATTCCATTCGATTGACTTCCTGAAGGTCGAAATTTGAAGGTGATTTGTTCGAAGTTCAAACAAGAACTTGTTTATTGAAAATTTGTATTAAAAAATGTACAGGGTTATTCTTTATATTTAGTCCACCCTTTATTATCGTTAACATTATAAACAGTGGCGTGCAAAAATCGAGGGATACAAGAAGCAGTAATAAATTATAAAAATTGTTCGACATGGCCATAATTACCTTGGATATAAAATTTATATTGTCTTCTTTCTTTTCTGGTCGATAGCCGAGTGGGTTAAGGCGCGAGATGGCAATCGCAATTCATCACACGGACATTGCACCACCGGGTTCGAATCCTGGCTCCAGCACTGACACTGTCGGTGGAAATGGTTGTATGTCCGCATTTTTTCAATGTGTAACATCCTTCCGCGCAAGCCTTGGCTTCTAGAATTGGGGGTTGTCTAATTTCTGTGGTGTTTATTTATTTATTTATTATTCTTAAATTCTAAAAAGTACTCTAGATGATATTGTTATTGACAACGTTTAAATTATTGGTGGTCATTTAATAGTTAGACTCTTACAATTTCTAGGTACTGTTGGTAAATAAAATCATTTGTTCAGTTATTACTGTATTTTTACTTAAATCTTCGCTGGCTTTCTGTTTTTCAAAGTATATATTCGTGAGGTTTTTCTTTTTTAACTGCATTTTTGAATGAGCATCGACGAATTAAGACAAGAACAACATGATTTAAATAAGAAGAAATTACTGCATTCAAAAGGTCAAGGGAAATGATATGGACTTTTTTAACTTTACAAAAAAATATCTTTACCAAATGTTTATTTAAATAAATAAAAAAAGAAAAAATAACAGATTGAGTTTTACCACGCGGAAAGTAAGCTGTGATCTCCTGATTGGAAATTATTTTTTAAATGCAAGTACTTTATTGATGTTAGAATACACATTGTATATTTACACAAGTCAGACTTAGCTTAGTTCAAATAAATAAGTAAAAGCAAACATAAACATATTCAAATTCACTTACAGATTTTAAAAAAAGGCAAAATTTACACATTATAAATAACACAATAAAAATCTAAAATACTGATATTACAATTAAGGTGCTCCTGTACACTATAGAAAACTTGCTTAACAAGAAAGCTTTTCATTTTCACTCTAAATATTTTTTGTAGTAATTGTTTTATTTCTGATGGCAACTTGTTAAAAAGTTTCACCACCACAAATTCCGGTCTGCTTTGACACCTTTTCAGCCGACAATACATTGTTACCAAGTTTTCTCTGTTCCTAGTGTTGTATTCATGAAAGTCTCCATTTGTTTTATATTTCTCATCATTATTTTGAAACAGAGCATAGTAGGCTGACATGTGACACCGAGGTTGCCAAATTCCGTAGAATGAATACACTAGTTCTGAGTCCAGGTATAAGGGGTATAGTTAATGACTTGTTCAGAAGTTATCTCCAAAATAGTTAAAAATTGGAGAAAGTAGACGTAATTTAAAAATTATAATATATGGCATTCCTCAAGGAACCGTTCTAAGGCCAATTTTTAAAATATTTATGTCAATGAAGTATTTCAACTTTCAATAATGGAAAAGTAGTTGCATATGTAGATGACACTGTTCATCTGGTTGAGGATGACTCCTGGGAAAATGTTGCCAATAAAGCTGTGGTAGAGTTTTCAAAAAACTACAACAGTGGCTATCGAAAAATTACCTAACAATTAACCTAGATAAGACTAAATTTATGTGCTTTAGTATATATGACACAGAAACGTAACTAAGATAGGTAGATACACTTCAGTTACATACTTACTCATGTATAAATAAGGGAAAGTGTGACTGTATATGTGCTATGGAACTGCAACAATCAAAGAATATTAAATATATCGGAATTATCATAGATCAAAATTTAAAATAGACAGAGCACAGCAAAATGCACAAGTTAGTTTGAAAATTCTACCACCTAAAAAATATTTTGTCTTTTAACACTTTAAAGTCATTGTATCATGCTTGGGTTGAATCAATTCTTAGATATAGAATAATATAGTATAGAAGTGCATATTCAACAAATTCGGAGTTTTTAAATATATCGCAAAAACATATAATAAAAGTTAAATTAGGATAAAATAAATACTACTTTACTGAACTACTATTCAAACAATTTAATGTATTTAATCTGCAATTCCTATATACCAAGTTCGTTTTAATATTTACACATAAATATAAAAACTTACTGAGTACAACATGTACACAACACAAGACAAAAGTATAATTTAAATGTCACAATACCTCAAATTAGATACACAACAAGACAAAGATTTATAACATATTATGGTCCAAAATTTTATATATTTTACTTGTCCATTTTAAGCAATATAATAAACATGAGACTATCCTGTGGTAAAATAACTGAATACTTAATAAATGACAAACAGAAATTCACGAAATTATTGGAATGTGGTTAATATATTGAACATAAAATAGTAGTATGTGCAACAAGAGTGGATAGCCACATCGCACGAAAAAGAAGATTGAGCACGACCCCCCAATCGATATGGATAATCCTCTCGAGTTCTACAGTATACTTTTTCTACGACCGAAGAAATTACAAATAAGAAGTTTTAATCAGTTTTAATGTATAAACTTAACGTCTGCTTAATCTTATGCAGTAGGTGAAAATATTTTATAAAGGCGGCAGTAGCCTAGTGGTTGAATTTATGGTTAGAATGCAAAAGATCGTAGGTTCAACCCCGCATATAGCTATTTTTTGCCATATATCTCTAAAATTTTGTCTGTATATAATAATTTCAGTAAATGTTAGGTGGTATACTGTTTATATATTCTTCACTGTAATCACTCATTTTTAATTATTTTTTAACTCAAACTGCATGAATACACATTGACAATTACTTTGACAGCTTACGCACCATCTTGAATTTTTTAAAACGAATATTTGCCTATGTACTTAATACACGAACTGGGATTGGTCGATTTCATATCCATCCTAGAACGTATATGAAATATATCCGTTCAGTTAACTAGAATGGCCCACTTACCGCTTCCACAGACTGTACGGAAAACAGCAAATTTATATAAGGGGGTAGAAAAATAATATAATAATGTCATCTACTGATTGTAATAATTAAGGTTTTACACCATAATTAAGTTGCTGCTGGTACACATACAGATTGTTTATGCAATCTATGTGTACCACAAACATTAACGTAAATACAAAATATGATTGTTATTATTTCTTAACTAGTTTGTAATTGTTGAAATGTAATTGGAAAAGAACAATAAATTTGATTGATTAATTGGTTGATAGATTCTAGCGCATTATGTGAAGGTGCTCTGTTCTGCATACAAATCATATAATTACATTCATTATCTGAAAAACTCTGTAAAAAATATTTTCAACTTCTGGGATATCTTCTTGATAGGTAGTACGATTTAAAAGGAAATTATAGAATATTGGTCCCACTATTTTATTAACGTTTTTTTTTCTTATTTACATTAAATATCGCTAGAAGCACCCGTTTTCGAGGTATAATTGCTTCATTTATAGTTCTAAAATTTAAAAAAAAAATTACTTTGACACATTGCTTTTTGGTTACTATTATGCTTTGGACTGAGGTAACTTTGCCTAAATAGCAATATTTTTTCGTAAGGGTTATTACTCTGACACTGAAAGTCCAACTTCACGATGTCCAATGTTACAAGTTTATTTCGTGTAGAGTAGTTTCGGGGTTATGTCACTATAACCTTGTAACTTATAAATTGAATTTGTTGTTTTGCCTAGTCCACTTAGGGACTTTTCAGCTTCTGTTCACCTTACCAACACTCAGAGTGAAATTATATAGTGTCTGCGGTTATCGATGGACGTGCCTGAATTTCTGTAATTGTTAATAATTATTTCATCAGTCATCCTTTTAAATTTGTTTACGTATATCTGTAATTATTTTATTGACACTGGAGATATTGTTAAATACCCTTTGAATTGTCCAGCAATGGTTTAGTTATTATTTCAAGTTGCAAGGAAATCAAACTTGCACGGCTATGAGAACATGTGTTTGTGTACTGTGTAACTGTGTTCTGTCATATCGGCTTCTGATGTGATCATGGCGTCGGCGGAACCAAGTTGTTTTCTTGGAGAACGTCTTTTTCCCTTGGGTGCGGCTCCTATCTTTCCTTTTTCGGCTCACCACCGGTAAAAATGCCTGGAATCATTTTGGCTGTACTTTAAGCTTCAATCTTTTTGATTGTGCGCAAGGGATTTATGTACATCGCCTTTCAGAAGTTATTCTCCACCATTGTCTGTTGCTTTTGATGCATTTTGATGTTTATACATGGAGAGAAACTTACCCTTGTGGGATTTTATGGTCTAGGTAAGGGGCATGCCCACCACCGCGCCTTCATTAATCAGCCCTAACGCCACAATTGTTTTTCTTTTAGGCACTTGAAATTGATCACCACAGTCACTGCTGTTTTATGTAAATTGATTTTAATTCTGGGTTTTAATACGTATGCCCTGGCGTCTACTATCCGTTTTGTGGGCCGGTGTCCCTGGTTATTTGTATATAGAAGTCACAACAGAATCATTAGGACCCTTAATAAAAAGGTAACGAGCCCAGTTGCTCCCTTGTAGCGTGAACAATGTTAGGCATTATTTATAATATGTATTTTCCTCCTCATTAGAGTTCTTCTTTTGGGCCAAGAACCCGGAATTTCTTCTTTTGGGTTAAGAATTGGAGATCCCACTTTGGATTTCTTGTCTTGGGCCAAAAATTGAAGATCCGGTTCCGGATGAACTTTTTATGTACACCACTTCGATTGGAAAATCTGTGGAGCGTAACCCCTGGAACGCATTCAGATGAGCTTTCAGCTATTTATGATAGCCATTTCATTTATTATTAACCATTGCCCCGTTTCATGATTTAACTTAACTTACTTAACTTCAAATTTAACAAATTTTACTTTGTGAAATACATACCTTTTTTCAAGATGTAAACCACTAAGTATATGACACCTTTTATTGTCGCTAAGTGGTAAATTTAATACCGTTACTTAGTATTTAATGTGGCCTAAATTTCACTAATAATAATAATAATATCTGCACTACTGTATACACTACTTTGGGGCTCATATGTGTGGTAGTGTCAAGTTTCTCCCTTTTTGCTGCCTACCCCAAGTCAATGCTCGTCAGGCAGATATCGGCCTAACATCTTTCTACTACCAAGTGCTGGAGGCACCAGTCAAACACGACATTATCTTTGGAGTTCCTCAAGACCTTGTTTATTTATATTATACATAAATGATCTTCCAGGTTACCTAACAAACGATCATCTGACAATGTTTGCAGATGACATTACAATAACTCTCGCAGCAAATACATTAAATGAACTTCAGACACTTGTTACTCAGACTTTTCAAGAGGTTAGTACCTAGGCACAGAGAGATAAACTAATCTTAAATGTTAACAAAATAGTCATTATAAACTTTGGACTCCAAAGACAATATAATGTTGCAGGACAATATTGCTTATCCAAAAATACAATGCTGCTTGGGACTCACCTAGACAACAAATTGTTGTTGAGTAGTCATGTAGTCATATTGAACATGTATGTGCACAGTTAAATAATAGTAGTGGACTTTGTGAGTCGGAAAAAAACCAGAAGTACGTAAGTATTTTCGCGACCAGACCATCCCCCCCCTCCCCGTTTCCGAGGATGCTGAAGACGATGGTGGTGGGCAAAATTCTTTTTAAACATGCACAATTGCGCAATCTTCAAAACGTCCAAAAACACCCCCAGATTGGCAGAGGACCGCGCTTCCGTCGGACAAGCACCGGTTTATCCCCATTTTCGAGGATGCTGAGATCGACGCTAGCCTTGAAAAAACGCCCCGGAAAGGGGGATGAAACGCGAAGAAGCTGACTTCCGTCCGACAAACATTGGTTTATCCCCATTTTAGAGGATGCTGCGTCCAACGCCAGCCTTAAAAATCATCTCCGATGCAAACCCACCCCCCACACAGCCAAAAACACCCCGGAAAAGGTAAAAGGTAAAGGAGCGGGCTTTCGTCTAACAAACATTGGTTTACCCTCGTTTTTGAGGATGCTGAGACCGATGCCGGCCTTTAAAATCATCCTCGATGTAAAAACCATCCCACAAACGGCCAAAACCGCCGCCGAAAGAAGTGAAACTGCAGTTCCCTTCTCTCCACGCTAAAATCAGTGCACTCGCCCGTTTTTAAGGATACTGAGACCGACGCCAGCCTTGGAAATCCCACCTGAGATAAGTCCATCTGTCAAACGGCAAAAACCGTTTCTTTGATGGATGTCTGTGTACGCGAAGTATAGAAGATGCAAGGAAATCATCTGTTCCTTCGTACTGAATGCAACAAATATGTCTCTGGATTAAATGGTTTTGCCATGGGGAGAAGGGAATTGCAGTTTCACCCCCTTCGAGAGCGGTTTTGGTAGTTTGTGGGGTGAGTTTTACATCGGAGATGAT
The DNA here is from genome assembly GCA_963675555.1 of Leptura quadrifasciata. NCBI lineage: Eukaryota > Metazoa > Arthropoda > Insecta > Coleoptera > Cerambycidae > Leptura > Leptura quadrifasciata. The sequence goes on along the minus strand of OY776675.1, from coordinate 115,833,453 downwards.
TTTCAAGGCTGGCGTCGGTCTCAGCATCCTCGGAAACGGGAATAAATCAGTGTTTGTCAGACGAAAGCGCGCTCCTTCGCGTTTCACCCTCTTTTCCGTGGTTTATATGGCTGTTTGGGGGTGCGTTTGCATCGGGGCGTTTCACCCCAATCGGGGTGTTTTTTGGCCGTTTGGGGGGTTGTGCATGCTTGAAAAGAATTTTGTTCACCACCATTGTTTTCAGCATCCCCGAAAACGGGGAGAGGAGGTGGTGTAGTCGCGTCAGAAAATACTTACATGTTCGTCCGACTCACAAAATCCACTATAAGGTCTACTTTGCCATAATACAAATGAAAAGTACGCTGGATGAAGCTGACTTACTAAACATATATTACGCTCTTGCTTATTCTCATATGTTATTAAATATTATCACCTGGGGAAATTCAAGGGATAAGAATAGAGTCTTTATTATCAAAAAAACTTTTTAGACTCTTATTGCAAATGCAACACAGAGAGAGTTGCAAGGATATGTTTAAAAACAAAAAATACCAACCATGCCATGTATATTTATATTAAAATATCTCACTTATACTAAGAAAAATATGGAATTATTTAAATCCTTATCTGACTTACCATATGTACGTTTAAATGTATCCAAAATGGTCAATGGACATTATCTTATCTTATCTTATAACTGCAAATTTTAAAATTGTTTAGTAAAATAAAAATAAAAATAGTTTTTATACGATGACTAATTTTCTGTTCAACATACGCTTAAAATGATGATATACAAAATTGAAGCAAGCACATCCTTCTAAAAAAAAATTTGTGCATTTTGTATGTGGCATTACCAAAGTGATATTGGTTTGTCCTGTGCAAGATTTAATGAAATATGATTTTTCTGCATTGTTTCATAAAATAAAATATTAGGTATCTGGTTTGTACGCACAACTAACTGTTTTTGAAATGATTTACTCTTTTACTGAAAAAAACATACATCAAATATGTTATGAGCTAATGTTTCATATTTTATTGAAAGGATAAAAACAATGTTTGAAACAAACTGGTGGAAAAACAAAACATATAAAACGATGTTAAAAATTGAATAACCAACCATAAAATAACATTTTTCATTATGTACATCTGGAGATGTACTTGTTCATAATGGAATAACACAATAAAATTTCCCGCTTAGTTTATTTTAAATGCGAGTGAAAAGTTGCGAAAAGTTCATGTCAGAAACATTAGGCTACTTCGGTTTGCTAAAAAGTTTGTCGACTATACAGGATAATCACATTCATAATTTGTAACTTTAGTACTTACCGTGATACTTAAGTGAAAAGTAAATATAATACAAAACTTTCCCCAGTTAAAGAGAAAAAATATCAGACGCTTTTTATATCCGCGCCGAGGGTTGCCTTATTAAGGGCACATATTGTAACGTTTATGGGGTACCCTGTTTAATTACAAATGAAATCCTGGTAATGAAGTCACCAGTAAGTTAATTATTATTTATTTATCTGAAGGATAAACAAATAAGATTGGCCATTTGCGTGATCGTCTAGTTTTGTTAGTGTAGGACCCAAATTTCGTTGTGTGTGTAGTAACCCTTTTTAATTACCCCAGGTTCTTTTATATAAAGTTTAATATTATTTGTTTCTGTCTGATACGATATACCTTAGAAAATTAATCACTCTGTTAATTTAAATACCTGGTAAACTTGAACACACTGTCTATTAATTGAGAGACCTAGTTAATTATATATGTTATTTATGTAGTATTTTATTACTCAAGATTGCACTGTACATTTATAGTTGAAGTTTGTTTTCTATTTTGCTTTGAAATTAAAACATTTATTTAGTTTATTACTTATATGACGAAAAGGTAAAGGTGAAAGAATAAGACAATAATTGATGGGAAAAAATAGTAAAAAAAAAACCCATTTTATTTTATATAAATTGATGCAACAATAGTCGAACATGAAATCAAAATAAATCAAATATTTGAGACAATTGTCTAAATATTATAATAGGAAAATCTGCGTCGCTATAGTAATGACCATACTATAGATATACTGAGTGTTTTGATGCAATAACAGGAACTTATACAAAAGTATGCTGTGTTATTTTAATAGTAATTAGAGTGGTGGCAATGGCCTGATAATGATAATCTGTAATAGAGCTGTTAGCAATCGCTAGATAATAATGATTTATAATTAAAGTTGTTAGCAATAGCCAAATAATGAATCGAATGCAAAACAAAGGACAAGAATCATGTCATGTTTATACATTATCGAAATTAAGTTGAGAAATGAGGATTAAAATTAGAGTAGGAACAATCGTTCAGATAATCATATTAATCTTGCTGAGGTGAGAATTTACACTCACGTAAAATCTTTTAGAATGCTGCTGGGGAAATCTCCCTATAGTAATTAAATAGAAAAGCAACCAGAAGATTGCCTATGATTGTCAAACATACGAAGCCGCGAATCCGCGAAGGTAAGAAAGTGCGGTTGCATCACCCTTCAATCGAAACAAGTGACCAGACAACTGCCTGAAATATTGACATATCCCTCGTTGTAACTGAGCCCAACAGGAGAACAGAACCAGCCAATTGACCGTAGTCAATGTTTCAAACCTTTGTTAACGCAAAGTACGCCGAATTCATGTAACTATAATATTTTATTGTAGATAAATGTCCAACAATCAGAAAACCTTGTGGTTACAGTAGGAAAATATTCCTAGTGTGCTTTAAATATAAAGCATTCTTGAAAAACCTTACATGAGATGTGATGGAAACGAAAGTCCACTATTTGTTTTATAAAAACTGCAGAATAATGATAGACATGAAGTTTGGCTAGTCTGTGATAAAGTACCTTGTTATTGCATAGCTCTTGAATATGAACTTGTTATTTTGCAACCGCAAATTTCCCTAGTAAAACATTCAGAAAGTGAAATTTTATGAACTAAATTCGTGAATGAAATCATAACTGAATAACTAGTAATATAATACTATGATAGTTAAAAATCAAAGCTAATATTTCATTTAAAAATCTAATATTCTTTTAGTACCACAAATGCGTCAATTAAACCTTTTTTAAACACCCCGTAACCAGAATATGAATGCAATTGCAAATAATAAAGTAGAGTCTCGAAATAAGAAAGTAATCACCTTTAGAAATTTATGTCAGCTGAATTTAAGGGCGTTCTGAATAGCGTTATATCGCCGTGAATGCTCTCCCCCAGGTTCTTCATGATTAGCGTACTCGTCGAGCATAACAGAGAGTTTAAAATGGTACTTCATAACGAGTACGCCAAAGAATGGTTGTCTGCGGCGTCAGTACAGCGAACTCAATGTCCAGCGATGTACTTAGGGTAAGCTTCAATTCAATCCCCAAGGTACAGCGAGCTCAATGTCCAGCGATGTACCCAAGGAGTGGTGTAATTGTAATCTCCAGGGAGCAACAGCGAACCTAATGTCCTGCGATGTAGCTCGAGTCTGATTACCCTTTTCTTGGGCCCTGCAGTTTCTTTTATATTGTAAATGACGTCACAGCTTAAGCGTCCCCCAAGTCGGACGTGGGATTTGTTTACGTTAACAATTTCAGTATTTGATACGGCGTAGTTTTGTGCAGTGTTTCAGATTTAAAACTTCACTCTCTATCTCCTCCTATAGTTAAGATAGAAAAGGGTAGGCGATTTCACACTATGGGAATACACGAAGTACTTGACGTTTATCTGACTATACGATAAACAAACCCTGCGACTCGACTGGATTTTATGTAACTTTTTAGTTAAAACTGTAGCTTTTAACTTTGCTTTAAAAGAATATAATTTTAAAATGCATTCTGGTAACTTTACTTTGTTCAAATTTAAATGAATAAATAAATGTAAAAATGAAATGAATTAACTGCAATAATTACTTGAATTTGGAAATATAAATAGGAAAAACTAAATTTATATATGGGGTATATACAGGGTACTTCACTCTCCCCCACGTTTTTTGTATAATAATTATGTAGTCAATTATTTGCAAAACACGTACGCAACCTCACGGATCTGTGGTACCAAAGATTTACAGTTTATCCCTAACTCTAACTCTATGAAGTTTCAATTAAATTTATCCTATCAATAAAGTTAAAGTTTAAAATGACTGAATAAAAGAACTAACATTTCCCTAACTGAAGTTACGTTGAATGAATTTAACCTAAGCTTACTCAGTTATGAAAGTAAAATAACGAATAAAATTAAATTGATAAAAAAATTAAATTGAAAATAAAAAATTAAATTGAAAATAAAAAAATTAAATTGAGAAAAAAAATAAATTGATTTAAAAAATTAAATTGAGAGAAAAAAAAAAATTGAATTGAGATAAAAATGAATCCACCCCAATTTCCCCTCGTCCCTCCCCCAGTCCCCCTTGCTGTCTGGCTCGTCTACGCCCATGGATTCCTCTTCGAATCAACATACGTCTCCCCCGGAATGAGAGACACCCAGTATCCCACGCTGACCATCTCCATGATGTATACACCCATCCAGGATCGATGTCGTCCTCTACCACAATCCTGATTTCCCGTACATCTCGCCTCGTTGATCAGATTCCATTTCCATTCCAGTTTCCATGAATTGTAAAATGTACTTGTACAATTGTCCACCTCAATATACATGTGTGTGGTACGTCACTGACTTTATGATGTACCTCGTAGAATTTTATTCGTGGTAGCACTTGACTTTAAGGGAGCATGACAGTGGTCAACAATTTAATTACAGTTGGTTTGACCAGTGTCGATATTTTCTTTGCACCTCTCGCCCCTACATCATCGGAATCCGTTGTTTGGAATTAAACATCGGGTAAACTGATTATTTGTTGTTGACGTGTATGATGTGAAAATAACCTAGTGCCGTTGCAGACATTCATCAATGGGACCGTTGGCAGATATATTTTTATAGCCACATGGTTAAAGTATTCCCAGAAAACTTCATAGTATCGGTTATTTATCTGTGTCTGCAGGTAGTGGAATGTTAAGAGCCCTTGCCATCCTTTGGATGCACGAACCAAGTGTGTTTTACTGGGTCACTACCCTTGTTTTAAAATCAGCTGTGCGTAGTTTAAAAATTTACGCAAATTCCAAAGTAATTTCGTACATCGGTGTCCAGTAGGTACTCGGCATCTTTTTGTAGCGATTTATGTACCACCTTAAATTTGTTTTCTTCAGGTACATGTATTTTCTTCCGGTAGGTAGGCTTCCAGCTCGTTTAGGTATTGTAGGTATTTTCTACTGGGCGTTTATTGTGAATCTGGAGCGAAGTTCATGGTGTCGAACTCAACGTTAAATATGTGAGACGGTTGTCGTGTTTTGACGTCGGCAGCCAGGTATCAGCGTCGTCTCCGTCGCTGTGAGAGCGGCAGCTTCTTGACTACGTCGTCGGAGGTTTTAATTTGCGTAGACGACTGTTCAATTCGTGGTTACAACGTCCGTTTCCATTTATTTGAACAGTTGGCGTTGTTTTGTTTGTTTTTTCCAAATTGCAGTGGATAGAGACTCGAACTTGGTTTCCCTCGATGGAGGCGGCATGGCGGTACGGCTTTGGTGGTGTGGCGGCAGGACATTGGCGGTGTTGGAGGTCTATGGATGTCGTTCCCCAGTGTGTTGTTGGAACCTAAATGATAAACAAAACAGAGGCAGTATCAGAACTTAAAGAAACACAAATAATATCAATTTGATTGACTCTACATCCTGGTTCGCGGCACCAATGTAACGTTTATGGGGTACCCTGTTTAATTACAAATGAAATCCTGGTAATGAAGTCACCAGTAAGTTAATTATTATTTATTTATCTGAAGGATAAACAAATAAGATTGGCCATTTGCGTGATCGTCTAGTTTTGTTAGTGTAGGACCCAAATTTCGTTGTGTGTGTAGTAACCCTTTTTAATTACCCCAGGTTCTTTTATATAAAGTTTAATATTATTTGTTTCTGTCTGATACGATATACCTTAGAAAATTAATCACTCTGTTAATTTAAATACCTGGTAAACTTGAACACACTGTCTATTAATTGAGAGACCTAGTTAATTATATATGTTATTTATGTAGTATTTTATTACTCAAGATTGCACTGTACATTTATAGTTGAAGTTTGTTTTCTATTTTGCTTTGAAATTAAAACATTTATTTAGTTTATTACTTATATGACGAAAAGGTAAAGGTGAAAGAATAAGACGATAATTGATGGGAAAAAATAGTAAAAAAAAACCCATTTTATTTTATATAAATTGATGCAACAATAGTCGAACATGAAATCAAAATAAATCAAATATTTGAGACAATTGTCTAAATATTATAATAGGAAAATCTGCGTCGCTATAGTAATGACCATACTATAGATATACTGAGTGTTTTGATGCAATAACAGGAACTTATACAAAAGTATGCTGTGTTATTTTAATAGTAATTAGAGTGGTGGCAAAACAAAGGACAAGAATCATGTCATGTTTATACATTATCGAAATTAAGTTGAGAAATGAGGATTAAAATTAGAGTAGGAACAATCGTTCAGATAATCATATTAATCTTGCTGAGGTGAGAATTTACACTCACGTAAAATCTTTTAGAATGCTGCTGGGGAAATCTCCCTATAGTAATTAAATAGAAAAGCAACCAGAAGATTGCCTATGATTGTCAAACATACGAAGCCGCGAATCCGCGAAGGTAAGAAAGTGCGGTTGCATCACCCTTCAATCGAAACAAGTGACCAGACAACTGCCTGAAATATTGACATATCCCTCGTTGTAACTGAGCCCAACAGGAGAACAGAACCAGCCAATTGACCGTAGTCAATGTTTCAAACCTTTGTTAACGCAAAGTACGCCGAATTCATGTAACTATAATATTTTATTGTAGATAAATGTCCAACAATCAGAAAACCTTGTGGTTACAGTAGGAAAATATTCCTAGTGTGCTTTAAATATAAAGCATTCTTGAAAAACCTTACATGAGATGTGATGGAAACGAAAGTCCACTATTTGTTTTATAAAAACTGCAGAATAATGATAGACATGAAGTTTGGCTAGTCTGTGATAAAGTACCTTGTTATTGCATAGCTCTTGAATATGAACTTGTTATTTTGCAACCGCAAATTTCCCTAGTAAAACATTCAGAAAGTGAAATTTTATGAACTAAATTCGTGAATGAAATCATAACTGAATAACTAGTAATATAATACTATGATAGTTAAAAATCAAAGCTAATATTTCATTTAAAAATCTAATATTCTTTTAGTACCACAAATGCGTCAATTAAACCTTTTTTAAACACCCCGTAACCAGAATATGAATGCAATTGCAAATAATAAAGTAGAGTCTCGAAATAAGAAAGTAATCACCTTTAGAAATTTATGTCAGCTGAATTTAAGGGCGTTCTGAATAGCGTTATATCGCCGTGAATGCTCTCCCCCAGGTTCTTCATGATTAGCGTACTCGTCGAGCATAACAGAGAGTTTAAAATGGTACTTCATAACGAGTACGCCAAAGAATGGTTGTCTGCGGCGTCAGTACAGCGAACTCAATGTCCAGCGATGTACTTAGGGTAAGCTTCAATTCAATCCCCAAGGTACAGCGAGCTCAATGTCCAGCGATGTACCCAAGGAGTGGTGTAATTGTAATCTCCAGGGAGCAACAGCGAACCTAATGTCCTGCGATGTAGCTCGAGTCTGATTACCCTTTTCTTGGGCCCTGCAGTTTCTTTTATATTGTAAATGACGTCACAGCTTAAGCGTCCCCCAAGTCGGACGTGGGATTTGTTTACGTTAACAATTTCAGTATTTGATACGGCGTAGTTTTGTGCAGTGTTTCAGATTTAAAACTTCACTCTCTATCTCCTCCTATAGTTAAGATAGAAAAGGGTAGGCGATTTCACACTATGGGAATACACGAAGTACTTGACGTTTATCTGACTATACGATAAACAAACCCTGCGACTCGACTGGATTTTATGTAACTTTTTAGTTAAAACTGTAGCTTTTAACTTTGCTTTAAAAGAATATAATTTTAAAATGCATTCTGGTAACTTTACTTTGTTCAAATTTAAATGAATAAATAAATGTAAAAATGAAATGAATTAACTGCAATAATTACTTGAATTTGGAAATATAAATAGGAAAAACTAAATTTATATATGGGGTATATACAGGGTACTTCACTATAAAAGTAATTTGAAAGTTTTATATGCACTTATACTGAAACCGTTCTTAAAGAACGGCATTTCTATGATTTCATGACTTTATTTACCTTAGAAAATGTTAATCTTTCATATTATCTACAATTCCCCGGTCGTGGCAGTGGAAAATACTGTAAGAGGGATTTTTCCACTATACACGAATATTGGGTGTGTGTCCCTTGTCTCTAAATGTGTAGCCCCCTCCCACACAAGGCTCTTCTAGAGCCTTCCCGGATAAAGGTGGTCGTCATTATCTGTGGTGTATTTATTATTATTATTTATTATTATTTAAGTGGCCACATTAAACATATTTCCAGTTTTATAGTTTTTAATGCCAGATAATATTTAATCTTTTTTGAGTTTAAATTTCAATTCCAAATAACACATCCCATTTCACTCTTAGACAAAAATTAACAGTAGGAAGGCCTGTACTAATAAATACGATTAAAATCAGTTACGTTAATTTATTTATAGTATATTATTTAGTTAATAATACAACATTATATAATACCATATTATGTATTTATAATTATGGCAACATTTGTCAAGTTAACTACAGGAATAATAGCATTAACGTCAAAATTGATAGTATGGTTATTTGTAGAAAAAGTGCATTCATAAGTTTGGTAGTTATTATTATTTATCTATATTGGCTTGATAGTTTTTGGTTTTTATAGAGTCGTCTGTGTAGCCCTCTGTTACTGCTGTTGAGTTCCAGCCCATAACAGGTGGTTATGTCCCTGCCTGCGTTGACAAGTAGAGTTGCAAAAGATCTACCTACGCAAGCTATATCCAGAATATTTTTCTGGATTCGGTAATTGCAAAAAACAGCAATTTCTTTTCCAATTTTGGAGAATTTATTGATACCAATATTTTGGGCCGTGCTTTACCGTTTTGATCATTTAAAAAAAATGCGTTACTTGAGGCGCGATATGACCGACCATTAATATACTTTTTTACACGATCGAGTGTCTTTGTTATTTACAAGATCTGCCTCCAGGACAGTAGGTTATGTTTACTGGTTGCTAGGCCTAACACGTCGGTAAGTGATATACTTACCGACGTCTGAACGGTAAGTTAGCCGTCTAATTTTATAACAAAATAAAAATATCACATTTGACAAATTGGACTTGCCACGAAATATAAACGTCACTTTTGACATTTTGCTTATTTCTTAGAAATTAAATAGTTTTAATTGAAGTGTAATTCAATACGAAAAAACAGTATGAGCATCACGAACGTTAGGTGCTCTCCCGACAGCGACCGGAGACGGCGACCGGAGACCGAGATATGTATCATGTGATATGACAAGCAGAGACAAATGACAGGGAGGGCTACTCTAGAGCACCTTTAGTAGCCCTCTCTGTCGTTGGTCTCTGCTTATCACGTGGTGCTTGTCTCGGTCTTCAGTCGCTGTCGCTTGCATCGGGAGAGTACCTTAAGGGTTGTACCGGTCTCCGGTAAAATTGCCGTCGACCGCTAAACGTCCCTTACGGATAATCAATATACTATTTACATATTTAATAAAAAACATCGGTGACTGTAAATTTTCGAGTAATTTTTGTCTTGGTGTTGTGCACATTTACTAAGAAAGCTGACCCAAGATCTTGCAAATAATTCATTTTCATGCTATACATCTGACTAGCCCGACAAGCACCCATCATTGCCATTGCTAGTACAACCTTAAAGAAAGTAATGAAAGAATTTAATTATTGTAGAAGTAATACCTATTTGAAGAAAATTATTAATATTTGCTTTAGTAAAGAAATAATTGATGTTTTCTAGAGAACAAGAGCTGAGCCTTCTTGGGTTGAAAACCTTCAGATCTTCATTTTAACAATGTTGGCAATTTTATATAATTCTCTATTTTTATTCTTTGATGTATGTTAATCGTACTTCTAAGCATACAGACTTAACAGACAAAATAAAAAATTGTTGTACACGATGGTGGTCAGGCCATCCATCACATACGTGGCGCCGGTGTGGTGCAGCATACCGGTCACGACAATGAGAAATCTAGAAGTGTTGGAACACAAATTTATGCGCCTCATCTCTAATTCTGGAAGATACACCTCCCTCAGAGGTCTATACGCACTTTGCCACGACATAACCCCAATAGCGGACTACGTCCAGGATATCTCCCAGAAATTCTATTCTTACCGATCTTTCGGTAACCTCTGTAGCCAAACTTCAACAACTATAACTTTCGCTTACCCTATCCACCTCACTGACATTTCATACCTCTACATCTTTAAATCTTTCCTGTCCCTCTCTTCCTTTCTGTTTGCTTCTTTTTGTCTCGTTTGTTTCTCGTTGTCTCTATTTGCATTTTTGTCTCTAAATTCATTTTCCATCAAAATTTTATATCAAAATCAAAATTTTCCGAAAACCAAAACTTTTAAAACCAAAGTTTAGGTCAGCCTATACGCAGCCAGGCATTTGCACGTCTTGCAAATGGTTCCTCGTCCAGATTGAGGTACCAGCGTCAACAGCCAGATGAAAAACAGTGAAGTGCGCGAGCTACTAATAAAAGTGTAATTTTAAATTTTGTTGAATCTGTTTTTTTAGATGTTTGTAAATTTTATCATCTTTTTTAATCTGCATTCTGCAAAAGGAGCCTAGGATAAGTTTTAATTGTTTTAAAACCGAACCAGGCCTAGTTCGCGCGGTCCTGCAATCCGCCATAGCGAATACCGCAGTGGTTGCACGGTCGAATCCGGATTAGGCATTGAGGAGGTACTTGTATAAGCTAATGTTAAATAAAGAAGTATTGAATTTTGATACAACATACAATAGTGACAATCTGTTAAATTTGTTAATAACTATAGATGAGTTCTTAATTTTTCTGTCCTCTTTTGGTGAATGCTATTTTGATGTAATCTGCTTAACTGAAACTTGGCAAATAAACAATACTAAAAATTTCCACATTGAAGGTTACACACTATATTACAACAATGGCGACATAAACAAAAATGATGGCTTAGCTATGTACATAAAAAATACTCTTAAACATAAAATAAAAATAAATAGATTGAACGAAATTAAAGTAATTAATGCTACCATTCAAGTCCATAACAAACAAATATCAATAACAGGTGTATACAAACCTTTCACAAACCTCGATTCAAATAATTTTCTTGATGGACCTTCAAATTATCTACAGAACAACTCTAGTGAACACAATATATTATTAGGCAACTTAAATATAAATTTACTAGAACATGATGACTATACATAAGAGTACCTAGATATTATGTATCACTATGGTTATAAATCTTTAGTAAACTGCCCGACTAGAGAATCAGTAAATACGAAAAGTTGTATTGATCACATTTTCTATAAAGGAAACATGAAAAATGATCACTTAACACCGGTAATATTGAAAAAGAATCATTCTGATCACTATAGTACACTACTAAAAATTATTTTACCAACTAAAATAAATTAAAAAAAAAAAAAAAATGAAACAACCTATACGATTAAAACAAATTTCAATCAAGTAAAAACAAATCTGTATCAAAAAAATTGGGTTGAGTTTTACACCGTCCAAAACCCAAATGGTCTGTGTAATACGCTGGTGGAAACTATCCAACAAGCAATTGAAAAATCATCTAAGAAAATAAAAATGAACTTTACTATCAAAAGAAAAGCGTGGATAACCAATGGCTTAATAATTCTATAAAAACGTGAGACCAACTTTATCAACTTTCAATAAGAAATAAAAAAAAATCAAAAAATTATTATTTTAAAAACTATTTAAAGAATGACGATAAAAACTCCAACAAAATTTGGCAATATATTAATGAAATTACAAACAAGAAAACGCAACATAATGAAATATCTGAAATAAAACTTTCAAATAATGATATAACAACAGATAAAAAATTAATATCTACGGAATTCTGTAACTTCTTCACAAAAGTAGGAGAGAACATGGCAAAGAAAATACTAAAACCAAATACAAATTTTCCAAACAAAAAAATTTAAAGCATTTTCTACCTTAGTAATGTCACTGAACATGAAATACGAAAGTACATACTAGAACTATAGCATAAAAAAGCCCCTGGTCATGACAAAATATCAGTAGAACTACTGAAAGAAGTAATCGACTTAATCACACCACTAATGACTCACATTGTAAATAGAATATTTGAAACAGGTGTCTGCCCAGGTCATTTTAAAGTAGCAGAAATAATTCCTTTATATAAAAGCGGTAAACAACTTGAAACACAAAACTATCGATCAATTTCCTTAATTTCTAACCTCTCAAAAATTTTAAAAAAAAGCCTTGAAATCAAGAATTCTGAAATATGTAAATAAATTTAATATATTATGCCAAAGACATCTACTAAGGACGCAATAAACTATTTAATCGAGAAAATTTATAGCTCAGTAGACAATAAAAAGCCTTCGCTTGGCATTTTTATAGACCTAGCGAAGGCCTTTGATACTATAGTCACAGTCAAATATTGCAAAAACTTTGGGATCTTGGATTTAGGGGACAAATATATAACATTCTAAAAAGCTATCTAACCAATAGAACACAAAGTGTAAGGTTGGGCGACACTAAAAGTGAGACTAAAATCGTCACTTATGGATTGCCGCAAGGGACGGTCTTAGCTCCCCTGCTATTTATAATATACTTAAATGATCTACTTACACTACCCATCGATGGTACAATCATCTCATTTGCTGATGATACTGCTATCTTTGTAGACGGACAAACTTGGGAAGAAGTCTACAAAAAATCATCCAAATTATTCGAAACAATAAAAAAATGATTTGATCAACATTTACTCACTATGAACACCGCTAAAACTAAATACCTGCCATTCTGCTCATATAAAAATCTATTACCTGCTTACAAAAAAATAAAAATAGAAAACACTGACATAGAAATTGACCAGGCTGTTCACATAAAATACCTAGGGATCATTCTTGACTCACACCTGAAATGGGACCTTCAAATTGAAAATATATCCAAAAAAATGAGACATTTGTTTTACACGTTTAGACAAGCGAGCAATACTCTCAAAGAACATCAGCTACTCATAATGTACTATGGTCTAGTAGAGTCTATAATACAGTATGGTATAACAGCCTGGGGGTTGCACCAAACACATCTAGCCCCATTAATACGGGCATAGAAAAGAATAATTAAAATTATGTTCAAAAAAGATCTCAGATATCCAAGTAGATGCCTATTTCAAAAATATAAAATTCTCAATATCAAGCAAATTTATTGCAAACAAATATTAAATTATGAAATCATAAACAAAAATTATCTCAAATAAAATCACTTATATAATACAAGAACAAGAACTAATGTAATAATACCTAGGGCTAAGAAATCAATATTCACAAAAAGTTCAACATATCTAGGTCCAAGACTGTATAATCTAATACCAGATCACCTAAGAAACACCAATAATAAAAAACAAAGAGAAAACATCAGAAACTGGCTACTATGCTTACCAGAAAATTTTATAGAAAATTTCATAAATACAGGGCAACTGTATACATAATTTGATATGATATCAGTTAACTCTTTTGTATCTATTTCTTTTTTTAGCCTTTCTTTTCCCTTTATCTATAATTATGTAAATTATCCCTTTTGCTTATTATCTATTAAATTTCATAAAACATAATCTAGATACATTTATACAAAAAAAAAAAAAAAATTAAATGTTTTCATAAACACCTACAGACAAGTCTTTCTTTAAAAACTTTGTTGGGGCTTAACTAAATATTTATTATCATGAATTCTTTTTAAGAAAAAAATGTTAAAACATAAACTGTAACCAACCAGAGAAATAAATATTATTATTATTATTATTTATTATTATTGTTTTTCACTAATCATGGCATAGCTGATTTTTACGATTCAATGATATGAAATGAGTTTCCGTAAAATATTAAATATTTACACTATCAATAAAAATGCTTGTGACACGTTTTATATCGTTGGAAAGAGAAAAAATAAACGGAATTAATGATGTCATGGCCTACTTTGAGATTTGTTCTTTTAATTTTTGCATAAAAGTGTATGTCAAAGCCAACTGCGTTTTTAGAATTTTTTGATACACATTATTATTCTTCTTATCTTTGCTGTCAACTTTCATCCCTTTAACTTTTTTCGTATCTCCTTAAATAACAAAGCTATAACCGTTTATGGTTTTCATATTTTTCAGGTTTTTGTAATATGTCTAATGTCTCAAATTACCCATATAAAAATAAGTTACTAAATGAAAATTGATAAAAGTAGCGCATACATCTCTTGATAAGTTATGAAATTTCATGTGTTAGATATGAACTGAAAGTAATTTTTGCCCGTCTATCTTCTATCTGCACGATTGCAGAATGGAACGACACCGAACTTTTATAACTTTAGTTTGTCATTACTGTCATCATAATAAGCCTGAATAAAACGTATTTCTGTTTGACATTGTATTCGTCGAACTTTGCATAAAAGTTTAAATGATTTTCACAATCAAAGTAAGGAATCAAAAGTTACACGAATAGAACATCGTTTTAAGGAAGAAGCATATGAATACAATAACAGAGGGAAGTTAGACATTTTTAAAGGAAATAATACACAAGTTCCCAAAGCAACGAATTTTGGCAAGGTCGGCTCTATAAAACCTACTGGATGGTCTTACATGTAGGATTTAATGCTGCATTTTTTTATTTAATTAATGTTTTGTCACCCCTTTGTGTTACAGAGGAAGGTACTGTGTTTCAAAGTATATGTATATTATTACGTCTTTATACCCTCTAGTAAACACCACCAAGCGTAGGTCCAATAATTGCAACACGAATTGTCACTAACCACTGATTTATTTAATATTTAACTCACAATAATTAGTCCTTATAGTTGCACACACACTATAACTCTTAGTTACTACAAATTCACTACTTATTGTCACTATACTAGTTTGTTCATTGTTCTTTATCTTATCTGATCACTTGGCTCATCTAAACTATAACTGAACTCCTGATGCATTGGTCCCGCTATTTATGTACTCCATGGTGCTTATTCTAGAGTTTTCTCTTTTATTCAAGTCTGTCATTCGGGATGGCTCTATTGTTTTCTAGTTTATCCGTGGTAAGAACTAATGGCGCCATCTCTGGGGCAACTGACGAACTACCGTTTTACTGGTAGCTAATTAGGAAGCCTTTCCTTTACTCCGCTACTAGGGATTAAACCTCTCTTCGTAAGAAGGCGTACACCTAACAGTATATATCTACAGGTTGACCCACTAGTGTGAGGAAGTCCAGTATCTGGCTTATAAGATGCAGTAATTCAGTTACCAATTTAGTAAAATAAAAATATAACTAAATTAAAAACATTTTTTTAAAACATTTATTTAACATCGGCCTATTTTCGCTACTGAGGCTTACCGCAGACTTCTGTAGTCTGTAGTTCCCACAACAAGGAATTTTGCCGAACCTCTTTTCTTTCGAAGAATAGGGATATTTTACTTCCTTAACATTTAATAGACAAGGGACTGAAGGCTTTACATCCCCTCCGAAGGATGGTATATCCACTACAAAAACCTCCCCTAAGATTGCATAGCTTCCGCACATACACTGCTATACAAGCCGCTGGAAGATGTGAGTCGAGGACACGGCCTTCCTTGTGAACACGCGAAAGACTCCCCTTTTGTGTTAAATAAAAGATTCGGCAGAGCTTGGAGCCTTAGGGCTTGAGAGAGACCCTGGAAGCCTCGTGTGCACTTAATTTTCAAATTTGAGAAGAGTGGGTGGATCACACGTAAAACGTTGGACAGAGTCAAATGCTACACCCTATATAGCCCTGGAGTAGGTTACTCCTCTTGGAATTGTCAGTTTATCGCTTTACATAATTTTATTGTCTTTCGCAGAATCCAAAACTCCACCCTGTATGAGCTTCTTGAAGTAAAACACTCGGTTTAAACGAACAAGAAATAAGTTTGTTTATTATAAATGAACGCGGTTTTAAAACTATTTAAATTAAAATATTTATTCTACACAGTTTTAAAATATTACTTTCGACACTGAAATTCCGTTGTTTAAGATTAAAATGTAATAACACTATAGTTTTATAGAGGTTGAAAAATTCACTTTTTAATTGTTGCGCAAGGGCAGATTGATATGAATGAAACACTTTTTACTTTTTTACTTTACTTGGTCAGCAAGGAAAAATTTGTAGTGGCTCGGATCGCGGCGCATGTGACGAACTTGACTTGCCCGAGCTCGGCTTTTTTATACGCTTCGTCGGGGACCCGACGAGCAAAGAGCTGGCAAGGTCTGGAAAAGTCTGTATGCGTTCCCGCCCATTCCATGCGGGCTACGATTGCGTAATATTGCACAGCATTTCGTAATATTGCATCAGACATCCAAAAAATGTGAAAATCGGGAATGAAAATTATATCACCGTATCAGCCTTAAAAAGGGGAATTTTTTGATATGCGAATAAAGTCTGAATCAATTCGGATTTAGGAGTTATTAATGAAAATCTGTTGAAAATCTTTACGAAAACTGGAATGACCCCGTAAAGTTGTCCCTAAGGTATGTGCGTGGAGAGTTGAAATGATACGAAAGTGTGCTTACCCGCTCTGTGAATGGAATGACGCGGATTTAATTCGATTTGGTATATAGCTTATGTTTCAGAAATGAGTTTTTGATATCGATGGGGACGAGAGTAACAGTACTTTATTTTAATAATTTGAATGGGGACTGATTGTATATTGATAATTTGAATACGAAAATGAATGAATGGTGAAATTCGAAGGAAGAATATTTTACAAGAAGTTTGTTCGATTGAAGTCAAATATTATACAGGGGGGTATGAAAAGTCAATGTGATATGAATCGGGTTAGTGAGGGGGCTGTATTTTTGATGATTCTTTGTAACTTTTTGCTGTAAAATGACTGATATGAGTATTTCTGATAAATTTAGACTATGTGAATTTATCCAGATTTTTTCTTAGAGAATTGTGGTTTTTTGTTAATTTAAGTGTCTTAAAGACTTTTTTATCATGGTTTATCAAATTTAGAGGAAATAATTGATTTCTTGACAAATTTTGTGACGTTTGCCATTTTTTCTGGCTCCCGTTTGAGGAATATACTATAGCACTTGAAACGGTCACCCATATTTAAGTGCTAACCGCGCCTTACGTTGCTTTACATCGCATATCCAAATATGTACCTAGTAAAGACGCACCTACGCTCGCCCCTATTCTATTTTATACAGATGCTACAAATATTTCAAGTAAAATGAAAAATGAATAACAGGCTGAATGGCTCAACGCTTATGTTAACAAGAAGTACCGCGTTCAAATCCTGGTATGGATGTTTAGTGAGGTTTTTCATGTGTAATCGAGTTGTTAGCGGTGGATTGGATGGAGATATGTGACAAACAACACCACTAGCCATTGCATCATTCCCGGGTTCGAGCCTCAGTTGCGGCAGATGGCAATGTCGTAAAGAATGGTCTTTGCGTAATTGTAGTGTGCATGTTTCCTGGTTGAGTGCTGGAATGGCTAATTCTAAACTCTACCAGGACGATAATCTAAATAAGTCGAAAAAGTAAAATAAATAAATAATAATAATAATAATAATAATTTATTTTTTATTTGCATGAAATATATATCACTATATCAATTATATGTATATAAAGAATATATAAATGCAAGGAAACATTAATAACAAATACAATGATGGTATATAGCATATATGTAATTTAGAAAAATATAATAAGAGTGTTAAACGAAAGCGTATATAACATTTTCCTAGAATTGAATAAATACATTAACAATTTCTTAAAAAAAAATGAAAAAAAATGTTCTTTATAAAAAATATATAAATATGTATACATATATTTAGTGCAAGAAAGTTTAGCTTACTCACAAAAACAAAAGTTTGTGGTGAGTAATAATAAAATAATCCAAATCTGCTCTCTGTCGTGAAAAAAAATTAATATAGGTGTATGCTCATTCTACCGGGTATTTACTTACCTATTTCCGTCGATTATTGAAAGTAGTTTCTTAATCAGTTTAAGCAGTTCAGTCGCCTCACATGAGAATGTCCTATTTTCATTGGTGTTGCTATCTATGAGAGAGTTTATCTTCTTGTCCGTTGAAATTATCCAGAAAAAGGCCATTTTTGATAAAACTGTTGAAAGATATAGTTGTATCGAGCTTTCTGTACCCGACTGTTGAAACATATAGGTGAATATTTATCAAAGTTTCCAAAAACCATAATTGTGGTTGGTATAGCACAAAGGATCAACACAACGTACCTGGCTTTACTGCTAGCCCACACATAACCACAGGTTACTAAAGTATCTTCATGTTAATTTTAGTTGATATAGTTTCTAATTTATCTTTTGTTATTACTTTTAGACCCGTTAGGTAGAGTTAAGATCATAACTCGTATACAGTCCACAGTTTTGTTTTTGTGGATATTACCAATTTATGCCAAACTAAGCAATCTCCCGCAATTTTTTTATTGCTGAGTCGCTCACGCCGGTTAGAGATCACCACATGCGACAAATATTTGCACTCCAAAATGTAAGGTATCTTGTGCTGTATGTGATCGGACCTGCAGAAACATTCGACAGAAAATATCATTTGTTCCTGATTGCAGGTTGTACCAATTTTTCTCATCTTTAGTTTTACGCACATCAAATTTTACTTTTATAGCAACTGTGTTTAATGTTATAAAGGGTTGGGCAATAGTACGTAGGATTTCGATAGCTCGAATTCTTCGATAGTTAGAACTATAAAAAATGTAGGTAAACTACATAAAAAGGCCTAAAATTGGAAATTATTTTCTAATATACAAAATGAACCGAGACGATTGTACAGAACCAAGTGCCATATTTTAAAATGGAATGCCATAAATATCAGTACACTTTTAGAAGCCTCTTCCTAGACTCCTGATATTATTATTGACTATCTCCCAACCATTTGAATATACTTAGTAATTTTTGCCGCAAATAGAAAAGTCAACCGGATTTAAGTCCGGAGATCTGGGAGACCAGGTTATTGGTTCTCTGCAATTATATTAACTGCAACAGTTACTGTATCAAATTTTGGTGTGTACGTTAATGTATTTTAATGTAATCTCTTTTAATAAATCTCTGGATCTACAGTGTCCGTATAGAGCTCGCGACGACATGTCGATTTCGACTTAAGAAATATCACGTAGTAGCATGGTGCTCTGTCACTTTGACTGAACATTTGCTGCCTCGTTTTTAAATGAATATTTTCTAAGAGAAAAAGTACGTCATTTTCCAACAAAAAAATAGGTATCACCTTCAACCTATCTGGTAAATGGTCCGATCAGTTGTCTACCTAGGACTCCTCTCCTTAGGTTGGAAACTGTGATGACAAACCAATTTCGAGTTACATTATGCTACGAATGCCTTCCAACGTTGGACATTTGATAGTTTGCCGCACCGTTTGGCCGACGCTGAAATCTACTAGATACTAATGGCGAACGTCCAATGTTCGTATATGGCCACATTCCATCGCCATCGCTAGTTGCTTTGTTTCACGGCTACACGATTCGACCATTTGCTCCTTTTTAGTGATAACATTCACCATCTTCTAGTATGTTTCTTATGTTCCTTTCTTCAAGTAATAACTTGGAACTGGATAATAATACTACCGCCACTGTGGCAACAATTGCAATGGCTTTGTCCCTCATATTTAAATAAACTACTAAGTAAAGCAAAGGGGAAGCTGTATGCAGAAAGTAATATAGACCTAGCGTACGCATCGCTATCCTAGTCGGTGTAGTATAAAATCTAAATAGTGCTAGTAGTCTGTGCCGTTCTACGATAGGTCTACTATATTCCCCTACAGTTCCCACCGCTCGCCAACACTCGTGGCGTTTATTTTACCAAACTATTTTCAGATATATCGGATCAAAGATGCACCACACCGTGTAGCAGAAACCTTTGCCACACCAATTATCGAACTCCATCGACTCAAACGTTCGATTCAACGCTACAGTTAACGTTCGATCTAACGTTACAGTCAACGTTCGACGCACTGAATTAAGATTGATAATAATTAATAATTTTACATATTAAAAACTAGGGTGTCCTATTCGAGATGAAATACGTTTTATTTACTCATGAATTTGTCCCACTCTCCACTAATATAGTTGCTCACTTACAACAGAATTGACATTTTCATATCTTGTTACAAAATATAAGATTTTATTTATACAATTGCAGAAAAATATCGAAATGTAGAAATAACACACGTTAATCTGCATAAACATGTTTTAATTAAAACAATCATTCACTTCTATATGTCACTTTAACCCCATCATACCTGCCAGACCCTTAGAAAATACATTGATTATTTATCTCATGTTCCAACATCTATCCTAATATTAACCCTTCTAAACATAAACCTCTACATCAGACCTTTGATTACAGAATCTGATGGGGCTTAGATAATCACTTCTCCAAAGATTCTGAATTGGATACTTTAAAACCAGTAGTAGGAAACATTATCGATTGTCATTAGACCTTCCTTCATGCTTGCTGCCATGTAGGTCATTCGGATTTACTTATTTGCCAATACACATTTGTTTTAAACGTTTGCCATATAGTAACGGCCGCTCGTGTGTTTTTAACTTGGAGTGCGCTTATACAGGATGTAAAAATAATTAAGCAATTATCTACTAGTTCAAGTGAGTTGCGATGTGCGAGCATTTAACATGAGAGAGGGATTTATCTCTGGACCAATGCATTTAAGAAAAAAATGTTTCAAATAAAAGTTGTTTGGCGTTGAAAGGGAAAAATTATTGGGGGATGATATTGACTATTGACATTGGCCACGTTTGCAAGATCATTTTGGGATCAACTTTATTTTTTTAAATAGGTGCAAATTTTTCAGAAAAAAAGAAGTAACTTTTGTCTGAACCATTTTTCTATCCGACGTCAACTTTGTAAGATATTAGTCATTTATTAAGAGGATTTTTGGTTACTTTTAGTTAGCCAAAACTATTAACTTAATTGTGTGTTATATTATGATAAGATTTTCGGGCGTTATTATATTATCCTCTGTTTCAAATGGTCTCCAGAAAGCCATGGTAAATTAGTAAATAATTAAAATATTTCACTTTTTATATAGTAGTAAATATTTATAAATATGAACAGTAACTAACTAAACTCCTACGCTTGATATTATAATAAGTATTTATGCACTGCACTGGCACATTGACAGCACACCTCAACGAGTTCTGAGGAACGATTTACGAGTTTTTTTATGCTAGTAGGCCTGTCCGTTTTATTATCTTTAAACCAGTGCAGTCGTAGATGTTTCATTTAGGCTGATTACATTGCCAGTCTCTGACTCGCCTGTACAGTTTCAACTACCATTCGAATCTCGATATCATTGTTAAATATACAGGACAAAATATCAAATTCAGTGTGCACGGTCCTGTGCTTTAACACTGACCAGTTTCAATTTTGCCCGTATAAAGTATATATTTACTTCTATACCTATACTGGCGTTTTTATTTCTTGGCAATGCATAAAAAAATATAGTAAATTTTTTGTTGTTTGGTATGGTTCATATAATTCGTTAGTTCTTTAACTCGACTCTGACGACTTTTGTTTTTTAAATATTTTGTTTTAGATTTATATCTCGATTTCATAAGACGTGTAATACTGTCAGTTATAATAGCTTATGCACATAAGTAATTTCGTATTTTAACGTCAATAAATTATTTGTTAATTTATTTATTCTCAAATAGGTTACAACGACATGAGAAATATCTCAGTTTATGAACATAATATATTACTGGCAAGTAACTAATCTAACAAATTGTTTACGTTATTTACAACGAAAAATAATAATAAAAATATTGATAACTAAAATTTACCTTAAACATTACATTTTTAGCCAATGGAGAGGGGGGGGGGAACGAAATTGGAAAATTTATTCTAAACTAAATGAATATTCTTTCAGCACTTTAAAAAATAATTTAGGAGGTAAATTCATTGACACTCCGGCTAACATGAAAACATTGTTTGTATTTTTCAGCATTGTGATAATGGATGTACATGCATTTACAGTTGTTCCAGGTATATCAAAAAATGCCATATTTCTAGTTGTTCTGTTTGGTTCTTTTATTTTGAGATTTCTTTTAATTTTTAAACAATTCAATAAGTTATTAAAAATTTTATAACAAATGATAACCATATATACAACTCGCCTATTTTCTAGATTAACAATATTAAATTCTCTTCGCAAGTGACTTGCTCTAACGATGTTATAATCCGGATAACAGTTATGTTTTTTAAAGTACAAATACCTCAAGAATTTATTTTGCACCTTTTCTACAGCATATCTATCGACTACATATAGAGGATGCCAGACTACGGATGCATATTCCAATTTGGGTCTCACTAGGGTATTATATAACGTTAATAATTATTAAATCCGTTTAAAAAGTCGTGTTTGTCTCATAATTAATCTCAAGCTGAGGTACGCATGTGAGATTAAATTCTGAATATGGGACATATACGAGAGTTTATTTCATATTCTACACCTAAATCCTTAACTCTATCAACTCTCACAAGTATCTCATCACCCATTGTGTAATTATTTGTTATTTTATCCCTCTTTCGGGTACAACGCATTACAACGCATTTAGATATATTAAATTGTAGTTTATTATGAACACTCCATTCGTACACGCTGTCAATGTCTTGTTGCAAAGATACAGAGTCTCCACTTTATTTATTTTGTGATAGAATTTCATATAATCAGCATCTGAAACACTCTGAATTTTTTATCACATTCGGGAGATTATTTATAAAAAGAAGAAATAGTAAGAGTCCTAGATTGGACCCTTAAGGTACCCCAGAGTTTGCGTTTAATTTGTCAGAAGTTTTACCATCAAATTTGACTCTAAATGTCCTTCCTTGCAGATATGATAGAAAAAATTTTAAAGTACTTAAACTAAGACCAAACCCATGTAACTTTCTCAAAATGACGTCATGGTCAACCTTATCAAATGCTTTTTTAAAATCGGTGTAAATAACATCGGTCTGCAATTTTTCTTCCGTGCTTTGAAACACATCATCAGAGAAAGTCAATAGGTTTGTTAAGGTCGACTTTTTTGGTACAAATCCATGCTGTACATCAGAAATTTTAAATTGAACATGCCCCCACACTTTTGCGTATATGATTTGTTCAAATATTTTGGCTAGTGTACGCAGAATGGCTATAGGTCTGTAATTGTCAATATGGGAGATGTTTCCAGACTTATGAATCGAAGTTACCAATGCTTCCTTACATAGATTGAGAAATGTTTTATTTTTTAGACTTAGATTGAATATATATATAGTAGTGGTGCTCGTAGATAATCTGCACAGCCTTTTATAATGTAGGGTGGTATGTTATCTACCCCTGCTGATTTTTCGGCTTCAATTTTTTAATTGCACATTTATATTCATCAGCCGTAATATTATCAATATTTAATATATCACCTAATAATATAACATCATCAAATTCTGTATCATAAGAGGCTGTGTCCTCATTATATACGGAATGAAAGTATCTTGCAAAACCCTTCGCTTCCCCTCCCTATTCTATATCTATCTGTTCCATCTAATGTCATAGTAGTGGAAGACGCTCCTCTTTTTCTCTCTTTAATGTATGACCAGAATTCTTTTGCATTTTTGTTTATGCAATTTTCAGTTTCATCAAGATATTTCTTATATGCTATATTGGTAAGTGACTTCAATTAACGTCGCGCTTCCTTATATAGATTAACATGATAATCCGATAAATGTCTTCTTAGTTTGTACTTATTTTTAGTTTGTAGAGTATCTATGATTTCTTTATTAAACCATTTTGGGTATTTATATTTAATTTTTTGTTTAAATTTTGGGGTAACCACATCTAAAATTTTATAAAATTTATTATAAAAGCAGTCAAGGGCAGCGTTAACGTCCGTACACTTATATATAGAAGACCAATCTACATCGCGCACTAAAACTGATAGTTCAAAAAAATCGCATTTACTGTAATTATAATAAGTTACTGTAGAAGAACCTAATTCATGATTTATTCTTTTTTTATTAGTTTTAATTTCAATAATCAAAGCAGAATGATATATATCTTCATTTAATATTAGACTTTCAGCTGTACTAATTTCATATTCATTACAATTTTCAGTATTTACTAAAATTTGGTCTAAAGTCCTTCCAATAACGCTGGGAATATTGTTGCATAATTCAAGAGAATGTAAGCTGATAAAGTCTAGATAGGTTTTATGCTTTAGATTTAAGTTTTCATGAAAATCTGTATGAATATCAGGTAAATTAAAGTCACCCACCATACACACATTCATGTTTCCATTATGTATTTTCAAAAAATGCATAAAAATCGTCATATTTATCAAGAGTTACGGATGGAGGTATATAAACTACAACTACTGAGAAAGTGTACCCCGTGTTCACCTTAATAGTAACATAGATTGCATCATAGTGTGTATCCCGTTTTTCCCATTTCAATATTTTAAAATTCTTACTTACTGCGATCATGACTCCACCTCCTCCTGGCAAACCTGTTACTTGATAATTTCTATCACATCGAATTTCAGAATCATAAACCGAATCATTTAACCAAGTATTAAATATTAACCACATATTAAATTGTTCTCCCTCTATGTTTAGAAAAAATTAATTCAATTTCGTTCTCAGTCCCCTGAAATTTTGATAATAAACACTTACAGACATAAACAATAGTTAATAAACAACAATAATTATTAAATTAAAAGTAAATAAGCATTAAGGAATAGGTAAGTAGTAAGCTAAATATATATTATACAATGACATGCATATTTCCCTCCTCTTCTCAATTTCACAGACCTCTTTTCGAGCTAATCATAATCTTCTGGTCATTTATTTTTGCATATATACGGCCGTCCATGGTCCATACATTTTTAGTAGAGTATTTCTTAACCGCTTTCTTAAATAACTCAAGTTTAGATTTTATTAAATCTTCTCGAATGACTACACCACTGGATTTCAGTATCTTTCTAATTTCGATAATTTTTTGCCTTTCTTTATAATTCACAAATCTCACCAAAATAGCTTTAGGTTTGTGTTTGATTTTTGTTGTTTTTTTTCAGGTATTATTATCTTCGATCTCCATGATAGATCGATCGCCTACACGAAAACACTTTTCTACAGATGCATTAACGTTTAATGTTAATTTCATAGTCTTATTAAATAAATTATTCACTATCTCTTCCACATTTTCATTTTCATTTTCTTCGATATCAAAAATCCTGATGGAATTACGTTTAAGATATTATTGATCTTGCTGATCAACTCGATATGCAAGTTTTTTATTTGTCCCTTCCAGTGCACTTATATTTTCTCATACTCCTCAAGTTTTACTTTTTGATTTATTAACATCTCATCCAACTTAATGTTTACATGTTCTGAGACCGTTTTTGCTCATGTATTAAGAAAGAAACGTTATCGCTTTCGTAATTTATTTTATCATATTTTGCATATCCTTGGCGTCCTTTGACATTCTGATTTTCTTATTTCACTTCTTGTTAAACCGCTAAATGCACACTGCACCGGTTTATTTACTTATTATTGATGTTTTTATATATAACACTCGTCAGTGAAGTGGAGAGCAAATACACACAGGTCTACTCGCCTAAATAGCACATTTAAAATTATATATGTCTAGTGTCTACCCAACTATTTATATTTGTATCACGATACCCCTGTTGAGTAATAAAGAAACATGTCAATAATTAGGTACCAGGCAATTAAAAAATTTAAAAACCATCACAAAATTCCTACCCTGTATAGAATCTAAGACGTCAGCTTTGTCTAAATCCTGATATTCTCTTTTTATATCCATACCCAAAGGAGATAAAGTTTATGAAATATGTATAGGTGCTGAAAACAGTCGTATTATCTTTCTTTTTAAACGGACTTAAAACGGAATTTCGTATTAAATTATTTTATTGCTTACCTATGTTGCTAAGAGACACTTATAAAATGAAACCGACAATACAGCTTCTGTACTTAACCAAAAAGCCATTCCCACTGGAAATTCAATCCGCTTATAAGACCAGCTTGCCTAACGTATTAAACATAATAAATCCGTTATCCGACAAGGAGTAGTCATCCAAATTATCACTATACCATCAAAGCAATTCCCAAATTTACTAGTTTGATCCAATGTGTTTCCTCTGCCTGTGTTTTGAATACAGGTGGGATACTGTAACTTAACTATACCTGTTATATTTGTGTATAAAATAAAAAATACTGGTTATTACTTTAATTTATTTAAAAATACATACAGGCTAAATGCTCCAAAGTAAATAACTAAATAAATATACTATTAAACCAGTATTTAAACCAATATTAGTGCAGTGTATAATATAAACAGTATGATGAAACATTATGTAGGTGAATCACCTAAAACGTGTAATATAAAACTTGATGAACAGAAAGATAGATAGATATCGTTTATTTCACCACTTCATATACATATGGTCCATTTGTAGCAAGTTAGAATAAATAATTATACCGGATGGTTATTAAAATGTGGCCTATGGAATAATGATAATTATGAAAAACAAGCTTTTAAAATTTGTATGGTTGATAATAGATCGCAAAAGCCAGAATCTGGCACAATTGTACACAAAATACTAATCCCAGCAAATGGAGATGGCACCAACATTTATGTTAAATGGAACGCTCTGTATATTTTTACCTTACCTTATTTGTCGTGAAATATTGATTTTAGCGATATGTGACAAATTTACATTAATACAAATGTATTTTATTGCATTCTGGCATGAGTAGTACTTGAGAATAGTACGTTGCTTGTTCGCCTTTGTAAGATTTTATATGATTTTAGTGAAAAAACCGCTGCCCAAGAAATCACTACTTCCACATCCAGATTTTGAGGCCCTTGGTTCTCTTATACACACCAAATCCCAATTTAATTTTTTACTCCCTTTAATAATAGGGTAGGAGTGGCAATGGGGGTGGTAGAAGGGGCAGCTAACGCCAAATTTTTCGAGTTCTGAAACCCTTGTGTACTACCCCTATCAAGGAAAAACTACTCCAATTTCCGTCTCTTCGGTCTTGGGCTTGCGAGGAGTTGTCGGATCGGGTTAACTTTTGGAGAGTAGTAAATTTAGTTAATTTGCGTTAGAGTACCCCGGCGCGACCCCCGGGGGTTGAATCTACCCCTGCCTGTAATAGCAATAATTGACAAAGTTTTTTATGGGTTTCTGGTTAGTTTCCCTAATATTCTCATAAAAACCCCGATTCGACCAATTCTCGTATGCCTAGGACCAACAGCATGAAAAAAGGGGTTGTTTTTATAAGGGGTAGTTTCGAAAAGATTTTTTGGTGTTGCGAGCTGGGTAGTTTCAACCCCTAGGGGTTTCTTAGGTCAACTGTGGTTTGGTAATGGTTAGTTTCCCTTATAATGCTATAAAAATCCCGATCTGACGAATCCCCGCATGCCTAGGACCGACACCATAAAAGAAGGGGTGATTTTTATACGCTGGGGGTAGTTGTGGAAAAGTGAGGTGAAAAATAACACCACCGTGATCCCTGGCGTTGAAAACCCGTAAAAAACTTTGTCTTGTCTGACATTGCTATTACGGGTGGGGGTAGGTTCAATGGGTCGCTTCGGGCTGCTCTGAGGTAAATTAACTAAATTTATTATTATTCCCCCTACCAAAAAAAAAAAATCCGACGAACCCTCGCAAGCCCAAGACCGAGAAGCCGGAAATTGGGGTGGTTTTTCCTTGATAGGGGTAGTAAGGGTTTCAGAACACGAATTTTTGATGTTTTGGCCTTTTTTGTACCTCGTTAAATGGACTAATAGTGGTGTGATAATATATAATAGTTAGCATGGCTCCTATTGCTGAATAAAGCACAGGAAAAAATACTCCTGTTTGAAAAAACCGTACAGGAACAAGATAAGAAAAGTAAATCATTAGAAATAAATATTGAAATATGGAACGAATAAACAAAGAAAGTCACATATACATGTGTGACCTAAAAGAAGAAGAAAATGAAATGTTAAATGAAAGATACGTAATGAACAAGTAAAAATTGTTATAAAGATAGAGAATGTTGTTAAATGATTTAGAATTGGAAACAATAAGTAAAAACATCTAATTGTGGTAAAATTTGTTAATATTGTAAATAAAAATGCGACTTTAAGAAACAGCAAATACCTTAAAGGCACCGGATTAACGATAATTGAGGAAGTGACAAAAAACAGGTTAAATTTATTGAAAGACTTACAAGAAATGTTTGATAAAAATAATGTTTACGTATCTAGGGCAAAGTATTTATAAAAATAACGGGGCTTTAGTAGTTATTTAGTTGTCTTTTTATAAATATTCCATCATGTAGCAAAATTATGAAAAATTTTGAGCAGCTGATGGTGCATTTAGAAAATATTAAGATTGAGAATGTTGGCCCTATAATTTTAAGTAAAACATGGAATATTGATGGGGTAGGATATTTTGAAGTTCGCCATTTAAAGTGTCGTAAAACAGTTATTGAATGATGTTTGAGACATTCGACAAATCTCCACCCGTATCTATCTTTCAGATCCTCCAAATTATTTGGACTATTGTTATATATGCAACCCTTTAAATAATCCCATAAAAAAGTCGAGGGGTGTAAGGTCAGGAAATCTAGCTGCTCATTCGATTGACCCTCTACTTCCTATCCATCTTCCTGAAAATACCTCATTCAAGTACTGTCTTACATCAACTCCATAGTGTGGAGGAGCATCATCCTGCTGGAACTAGATTCCATCGGCTACTGGTAAATCATCGCCTGGAAAAATTGCAGCGATTGCGGGAACTATTTGGTTCACTAAAAATAATGTTAGAAGAAAATGTTGGATCATCGTCATATCTTTCCTGCACAATTTCACAAAATTCCACCCTACGATCAAAGTCATTTTCTGATAAATTCTGACTCAAGTGAATCTCAAATGGACACAGTTTCTTTTCTTTGAAAATGCTCTCACTGCCTGGGCAAATATCACAATATCACAATTATCAGCAAGTTTCCGTAAAGACTGCCTTGGATTTTCCTCCATAGGCAACATAGTGTTAAGCGCCCTTTCACCACCAGTTGCTGTGATAGGTCTGTCAGATGTTGGTAAGCTTTAACGTTGCCAGTTTATTGGAATTTGTTAATTACCTGACTGACAGTACGTCTACTTATTCCATTTCTATTTGAATTACATTCATTAAAGCAGTACGGTCACCATAACCCACAAAGATTAAAATTTCAACTCGTTGTTGCTCATTTAATCGCACCATAATGTAAGATTCACACAATAACTATTGTCTGATAATTTTTTGACAATTTTTTCACATGCTTCACATGCATTTCATTCTTAAAATTTTGAAAATATTCATGCGTTCTGGAGGCAAGTCGTATCGACGTATTTCGATTTGTTAACGCCTTTGAATAGCCTATTAAAATACCTTCCTTTTGAGGTATCACAAGGGGTAGGTTGCTACTTGAAAAAAAAGTTGGAAGTGGCTGGGGAATTAAAAATTATAAATTGCACCAAAACATGCGCTATTGAAAATAAGAGTCCAAAGGTTTTTTTTATACAATCAATATTTTAAAAGTTATGGTCATGTTTCAATACTGACTCAGTGACTTAACGCTTACGTATTAGGCTTGCAACCAAGGAGTCCCGAGTTCCCGAGAGTAGTAGTGGACTAGACGAGGTTGTGTGAGAGACAGCACTGCTAGTTGCTGTACCACTCCTGAGTTCGAGTCTCACCTACAGCAGATGGCAGTGTCGTAGGGAATGGTCGTTTTATAATTGTCTATATGTATGTGTCCTGGTTGAGTGGTGGAATGGCTAATACTAAACTTCATCAGGATGTTAATCTAAATCAGGTGTAAAAAAATATATATACTATTTACACACCAACAGCTCGAAACTGCAGTCTGCAAGTGTTGTGGGATAACTGGCACGAGAGCTCCTTTAAGTAGGATCAGTCTTTCGGCTGGTGTTTGGTGCAATAGAGGCAGCCGCGTTTTGTTGGTAATATACAATTATTACACTTAAGGCGCCAGGCTTGCAACTTGTAATTCAGCGCCCGGCGGGGCACATAGCCCGGAGAGTAGCTGTTAGTTGTAGTCTGGTTACGTTCCTTATACTAAAATAACGTTTTTATAGAGGAGTTTACGACTAAAAATATTATTGTTTCAACTCCCCATGTTTTTCACTCTAGTTTTCGATTTCGAATATCCCATAGCGCATTGCGATTGTACATTGGATAAACCTAACACTAACTGCATAATAGGGTAAACCTTGTGTCCAACAACAAGTCAAGACAACCCCTGCAAGTTTAAAGTTGCAGTTATTCATATTTACCATTCATTATCTTCTGTGTACCTTCTTTTAAAATATACTTCTGATAAATCGGATTTGGGAAATTTTATAGCACAAACTTTGGTAAATGGGACTTTATCTTATTTTAGTTGTTTTAAGCATTGTTCATAGTTCACAAAATCTGATTCTTTCATCTGAATGATAGGAAATGGATTTTTTTTATTCACCTGCTTAAGTTTTTTATGATTAAAGGTGAAAAAAATTTCTTTGTGACATGTGTCTCTCAATTTAGCTATAAATATTATCTACCTCCTGTACTATACCATGTCCAGGAATGGAATATTTCATAGTTAAACGGTCCAAGTCTGGGTGATTTTTAAGTAAATCTAAAACGCAAAAAATATGTGGGAATTGCCGTTTTGGGGATGCAGCTGTCACTCCAAGTAATAAGTTCATTAAAATAGTTATCTTCTAGGACCTTCTCAATGATTTTTCTAAAAGCACTAGAGAGGCAATTTCCACTTCGGTCCTGAATGGTTTCTATCCACAATACACAGTATGCTTTATTTGTTGTGGATAAATGACCTGTTAACTAGTCAACTTTTGCAGATAAAGGTAATTGCTAATACAAAATCTTGGACAAGTTATGACATTTTCCAGGCCGAAATATAAAACGGGAATGTCACTTTTCCTATCATTTCCTTTACTTTTTTCATAACTGCTTTTTCTGCTATATGCCTTTCCATAGCTTCTTCTTCGGTGTTGCCTGGCCTCTTTTCCTTTTTCTTCTGATATTAGGTGGCGCAGGTCTCACAAACATCTGTTTAGGCTTATGAAAACTATAGTTAAAATTTGTACAAAAACTGTGTCTGTACATTGAGAGTTTCACTGGACTTTATATATTATTTTCTACACAATATGTAAGATATAAATCGTATATTTTTGCAATTGTTAACGTGGCTTCTAAATATTTTTTTGGCTATTGTGTCTATAGTAATGAGACTCCACCAGATTAAATTTTTTAATATGGTCAATAACAACCTGTTCTTTCTCATTACTTAATTTTCTTGTGCCGGTCTTTCCTCTTATATATTTTTTTGAAACGTCGCGATCAACAGAATGCACAGTATATACAGGTTTGTGAGAAATATTTTGCGATCCTAAAAAATTTTTTTTGCATTTGTATTTGTTCCTCTTGAACTTTAAAAAAGTATTTGAATTTTCATCATCGTCGTCAAAAAGTGATATTACATGATATCTCTAATAAAAGAATTCGGTAGGTACCACCTACACGATGAATACAATTAATATTTCCAGAGGGGTGCCACAGAGTAGTGTATTGGGACCTTTGTTATTTTCTATCGACACAGCTGATCTTCGCAAATGTCTGAAGTTTTGCATATTTGATGTTTGGTTTGACACAGATTTAAGATTTGTAAAAGATGTTAGTACTCTAATACAAAAATTTATTAGTAAACTTAAACTTTTGTATATCCATAAGGCCTCTCTCAGTACAGAAGTAAAGCTGAGATTAACTGATTCACTAATATTATCGTATATTTCTTACTGTGACACTATACACTGGCCAGCCATTTTAAATGGCGATAAGGAATCTCTTCAAATAATTCAAAATTTTTGTATAAGATTTTCATATAACTTACGCAAGTTTGATCATATCAGTTCAATCGAAATGGCTGTTTCTCAGATCGTTTCGAATTTCACTTGACATGTTTAATGTTCAAAATAATTAAATGTAAGACACCTAGTTACTTTCTTCTTAAATTGAAGAAATGTTCCGACACTTATCAGCGTTTTACACATCATTGTACTCAAATTACCGTTCCCAAGCATAGGTCTGCCCTAATTCAACGTTCGTGTAGCTATACAGCTACAAAATTATGCAATTCACTTCCTCTTAGCATAAAATCTTGCTCTAAAATATCGCTAATTTCAAAAAAACAGATCACTACTTTAATAATTATTAATAAGCGCATTATATAAATGTAATTTTTCGATGCTATTTACTTTTAGATATTTGCTAAAATTTTTTGATAGTACACCATTTTCTGTTTACTCGAGGGTAGTTATATGGAAGAGCACTTACGTGAATATCGCCACCCATCAGTAAATAGCTTCTTTTTTTATGCATATTTAGTGAAAAAAATAAAGATATGTTATTATTATTATTGTTAATAAGCATGAGGAGCCGCGTCTTCCGTAGTTTTGCGCCCTTTAATATACTTACCTATGAAACAAATACTTTTCATTTTGATTTAATTCATGATAGTAATGGAACAATCCTCTTCTGGCACTTATTTAGACATTTTATTCACTATAGTTTTTGCGCTAACTTACTTTCCTCTTGTGCCAATATATTTTTTACCTGTTTGGCACAGTTTTTTTCTGATATTATTTTTCCATGTTTCTGGTCTACGTACTTCCTTCCTTACAAATATTTTCCTTTCTTGGCTTATTTAGTTGGCTTGATACTAAATTATTATTCGTATGTAGTTCACGCTCTTCCTTTACTTCTGGTCTTAAAACTTCCATAAAGTTTTCACATTCTTTATTTTATACAATATTTTTAATATCTAATTATTCATTGAGCGAAAAATTAAAAAAGTGGAGGATTATTTTTATCTTTAGTATTAGGTAGATTGTATTTTCCTGCACTACATTTGTTTCAATATCGACACATTGATCTGGAAGTTCAGAAATTGGCATGGTTTCTCCTGATTAGAATGGCGTATATTCCTGAACTTCTGGTTCATCAAGCTAAAAATATAAAAGAGCAATGTTATTTTTGTTTTTAACGTTGTTTTAATTTATTTTATTACTTGCACTAGGTTTGTCTCCACGTCGATTTATTAGGCTATGTCTTCCAAATCTACCTTAGTACACTGTTCTGGAAGACTGGAAACAATGACGAATATCTATAAATACTTACGCATTTTCTATCATATCTTGTATTGAATGAAAGGAGTTATTATTTTCAGTTATTATAACATTATCCACTTTAGTGATTTCCGGTGTTCGAGATACAGTTACAATTTCATTCCCTTCATTGCCTTTGCCGAGTTTACGAGCTTAAAATAATGAAACTAATGTTACTCAAACTCTTAAATTTTGTAAGGCACATATTAGTCATATTTATTTTTTAGGCAGTTAATACTTACCCATTTTTAATATTAATGTTTTATAATAGCTTCAAAATTTTGGCAGCCAATATACAATTTTAAGGTTATAACAAAAACTACACAACAACACAAACCGTATTACTGCAACCAGAGAAAATAGATCTATGTTCTCTGCTATAACAACGGTGTAACTACTGTTTTGGGATAACAAATTCTAAGTGTACGCAGATAAAACCATTAGTATACGAAAATTAAACATAAGAGTATAGAATAGGATAAATAATTTATAAAGTTTTTATATTACGTACATACATTCCTAATAGTGTTAGGAACAAGACCCAAAAAAGTTCCCACCTAACCAGTGTCCGCAACATCCCTTATTTTGGTAAAAACCTCCCTACCTGGTACATTCTAGCGGTTTTTCTTAATTTTCTCTAAACCGTTGTTCAAACGTAAAAAAACGTATATGACCAAAAACGTTTCCCATTAAATTCTACACAAAACTGTTATATCAACATTTTAGCTATTCCTTACTCAATTCTCGCAAATAGGGTTCAAAGTTAGAAGTAGCGTTTATAAGGCCGTTAAAATATGTAGAATCTGGTTTTAATGGTCATTACAAGTTGTAATATACCTACATAATAGGTAAAACTATGTAGGTCAAATTTTAAAATTTTGCTAAAATATTTATAGGACACTATAACTGAGTATTTTATAAATTGAGCTCATTTCTACACCACCCATGAGGTAGAGTTCTTGGTGCGTTTTTTTTTTTAAAGTAGGCCTACTCCACTGACGCGACGATTCGATTCTTTATTCGTTTGTTGGATCCTGTTCATTTAGCATTTCCTCGGGTGGTGAATTTATTCAACCTTGTTCATGGCAGTTGGAGTACATAGTTGAACAACGTAATCCAGCTTTAACACATCCACATCGCTTACCGTAACCCTTTTTATAGCTGCACGATGTAACTTTTAAAATAGAAACGGGAGCAAGCGCCCCTGTAGTAAAGACGGGTGGTAAAATATTGCCCACTTTTTTCCAACCACACTGCTTTGGCTGCATATTGTTTCCAAACTAAGATTGAATTTGGTGAAATGCCCGGTGATAGTGTTGCTTTAATGCTGCAGATGTTGGTGGCAATTTAGATAAAATTACAGCATGATTGGATTGACCCACCAGCTTATTAAAAGAAGTAAATCTGTAGCTATTCAAAGAAGTTTTCATTCGAACAGCTTTATATAACACAAGTGTGAATTTCTCACCAGCACTTTTAATCTGATCTTTCGTAGGTTCGAGGTTGTTGATAATATGATTGACATCTTCAAAATCCTTTCTATTGTTCAATATACTTATTATTTGAATTTTTCCTTTTCCGAAAACGCAGTTGTGGTATTACCGGGTATTTCACCAAATTCAATCTTGGTAGTGAGGTTAGAAAAAAGTAGGCAATATTTTATCACCAGTTTTTGCTACAGAGGCGCCTGCTCCAGTTTCTATTTTAAAAACTATATCGTGCAACTGTAAAAAGGGTTGCGGTAAGCGATGTGGATGTGTTAGAGTTGGATTACGTTCAACAATGTACTCCAACTGCCATGGACACGGTGTTGCTAAATTCACCACTTGAGGAAATACTAAATGAACAGGGTCAAATAAACGAATAAAGAATAGAAATGTCAGTGGAGTAGGCCTGCTGGAGACACCACTTAAAAAAACGCACCAGAAGCTCTACCTCATGGGTGGTGTGGAAACGAGCTCAAATTATAAAATGCTCTGTTATAGTGCTCTGTAAATATTTTAGCTAAATTTTAAAATTTGACCTAGATCATTTTACCTATGTAGGTATTGTATAACTTGTAATTACCATTAAAATCTAATTCTACATATTTTAACCACCTTATAAACGCTACCCCTAACTTTGAACGTTATTTGCGAGGATTTAGTAAGAAATAGCTAAAATGTTGATACAGTTTTTGTGTAGAGTTTAATGGGCAACATTTTTGTCCTATACGTTTTCTTACGTTTGAACAACGGTTTACTACATGTAAAATGAAACTAACGAATACTGGCGGCATGGCAGATAGAACTCTGTGATTGTTCTAAACTTGTAGCAGTATAAATTTGCCCTAAAAATATTGTATATAAAATGGCTCAATTTGTGGCTGATATGATGTGTGTAGTTTGGTTTTGGTCATCACGGAAGACTCCTGTCGGTGGCTGAACCTAAAATAATATTGTTGGTTAGTCTAGCTGGTTTTGGGTTGTATATAGGTTGTTTTGTTGTAATGTGTTGTTCTTATACCTTGAAGTTGAAGGGTTGTACATTAGAGTTTGATTTCTAACACTTCGTGTACTACGCAGCGCCTCGATGAAGTTGTTTTCCTTAATTTTTCTTCACTCAACAACATACTTGGCAATTAGTTTTCCTTGAAATTGTTTCATTTAATGCCTGGAATGATTTTCTAATTACTCACTCTAGTAATAAGTTCCTCTGATTGCACGAACCTTACCTTTTTAGTTCAAATTAGTTACGAATTAATCATGAATAGAATTTTAGGAAAACACTGCACTTAGGCGAGTTTAATGCCACTAACAGATGCGTTACTGTTAGGCGAATTTAAGTTCGACTATTAAGCGCCACTCCATACTTCAATCCATCTTCACCATAATATGTCTAGCGCCTGCGCAGTAAACATTTTGATGGGTACTTGGATGGTTTCCCCGTTTCATGGATATACAGTGTAATCGCTCCACCGTTTAGCGGCTTATATATAAATGTATGGGCAAAAGCTATAAAATCTTAGGCGAGAATTGTGTAGTGAATATACCATTTTTCGGAAGAGATGTAAAGCTGTCGGTCCTTTATCTTCTAAATGTTATGCAAGTAAAAGAACCCTATACTCTTCGAAAGAGAAGAGTTTGGCACAATTTCTGGTTGGGGGTAACTCGGCTACAGGCGTCGGTGATAGACCTCAGTAGTGGAAATAGTCCGACGTTAAATAAATGTATAAAACCACAGAACAATGAACACGCCTAATAGTCGAGATAAACGCGCCTAAGAGTTGCGCACCTGTTAGTCGAATTAAACGCGTCTAACGGACGACTTAAAAAAAAGTTGTTTGTCTTAGCCCCTCAGCGTTTCCGTAGAATTTACAATATTTAGGATATATTTCACATTTTGTAGGATCATGCCATCATTTATTCACTCTTCACAAACTACTATAAGCTTTGGAACATCTAAAAGAAATAGACAAATTAATTATTATAAATTGTTTACAGTAGTTGGACTATTGTTTGGATGGGATAGCAGGGGTATTGTATTTTTTTCCTTACCTCTCTCAATACAAGTAGTAGATATTCCCTTCTGTCTTTCCCCATAATTGTTAATATTTCCAATAAATAAATAATGAATGCTGGTTGCATTTTGTTGACATAAATATCAAATTAAATCAGAGAACAGAAAACAGAAGCAGAAAGTCTACCCGGATTGACCAACTGCCTATTTTAGCTAGGGAATTTCAAGGTTAACTAATAAACAAAACGTAATAATTAATTCTTTTTTATTCACGCGTTTTAATTTAATATAACAGGTAAGAAAACAGACAATATTATAATGTTACTAAATCGAAACAATTTATAATCTGGGGAAAGTAAATTGGAAGTAAATTCACGACCTGCGACATCTATTGACGAGTTGCAGAGATACTTGATTGATTCGTATAGATTATTACACAGCTTGGGTTTTGTGGATTGCTAAGACGCTTTTTTTTCAACATAGGATTTTAGAATCTGATGGGGAATTGCGATTTCTTTTGACACGCTCTTTTTTATCATCTTTCTTATCTATCGATGTTCGCGGTAGCTTCTCAACGAAATTTATGAAATTTTAATTCACTTGTTAAGGGATTAATTTTTGTGGAGAAATTAATTGCAATTTCATTGTGGAGGATTCAGAAGAAATTGATAAGTATTTTTGAAATTACATGCTCATTAAGAGGATTATTTGGCTCAATACACCCAACCACAGTTGGTAATGGTAGTCACAGTTGTGGATTTCATACGATCCAAATACTACTTGATATAGTGAAGGTTAAATTACAACATAATTTCCTTAAAACTAAACTATTACTAAGAAAAGCACCACCTATGTACACAATAATTAAAAGAAAAGTAGCTTCTAAAGTAATGAAAATTAAAATTTAATTCTAACAAATACCAGAATTACAATACATTCATACATACATATTTTTTTTGAGGATATCTGAGATGTCAAGATATCAAATTATTTTTTTCCTTATTAGATTTACTAATATATATCATTGTATTATATATGTGTATCATTATTTTCTGTACATATTTAATTAGATTGCTTGCATCTATAGGGTGGACCAATAAGTTAGCGGCATTAGGCATAACATTTTTTTTTACCACGGTCAAAATATTTTCTTATAGAAAAGGGGGGTTGCGCTTAAGCTTAAGCCGCGCCACGTTGTTCATGATCAACTGGTTTGTAGTATAAGCCTTCCTTTTTCTCAATACTCTTATGAGTTGGAATCCATTCTGGTGGATATATTGATTTTTTTGTACGTATTGTATATAGTATTTTTAAGTTCGCTGCATACTTTACAGGTACGATAAACTGTTGTATATATATTCCTGCTCTACTATTGTTCATGGTTTGGATTATTAGAATAAACTTGATATACTTAGATTGGCTGTCGTTTCATAGTAATTATCATTTGGTAAGTTTGGGAGTTACATACTCAAATATTTCGGGTATTGTGCATTTGATCTGAATTATAAATTTACCTGGCGCCCAGATTTATTTGTCCAGTGGGGCATATATATTTAAATTTGTCAATATATAAAAGGAACTCCGCCCGTCTCCTCTGTTGCCTAGTCGGAGCATACCAGCTGACATCACGGCAATATGTAACTCAATTTCGAGTAGCCGTAAAGGTAAGTTGTACATTACAAACTTATCCTACTATGATGGTTTTTTTTTATACATTTATTTAACGTCGGCCTATTTCCGCTACTGAGGCCTAACACCGACGCCTGTAGACGAGCTACCCCCAACCAGGAATTTTGCCGAACCTCTTCCCTTAAGAAGAGTAGGGATCTTTTACTTGCCTAACATTTAATAGACAAGGGACCGACGGCTTGACATCCCCTTCGAAGGATGGTATATCTCCTATACAACCCTCGCCTAAGGTTGTATAGCTTCCGCGCATACACTGATATACAAGCCGCTGGAAGATGTGTGAGGCGAGGACGCAGTTTCCGTTGGAATGGTCACCCATCCAAGTAGTAACTGCGCCTGTCGTTGCTTTACATCGCATACCGAAGTATGTACATAGTAAAGACGCACCTACGCCCTACGCTCGCCCCTTACTATGATGGTTAGATTGTATTCATTAAAATTCCACAGAGAATAGCAGTTAGAACCTCATTATGCTAAAACCTAGAATTTGAGAAAAAGTGTAGTTAGAACCATGCGAGGAACCGTGTTATTGTAAGTGGACGAAGTTTCAACTTGTAATAACAAAAATATTTTTATTAGGCACCCTTTCTACGCCCTCGTACAATAGTACCCTGTATATTTATAATGTTATTCAAAACATCAGCAATATTTACTTTATCACCTTTATGGCAAGAACGCATAATCGGAGTTCAGAAAATAAAGACTTAATTGTTGATATGAGTAGGTGACACGATATAAAAATATCATGATCTCAAAACAAATATAAATATGATGTTTAAGATAAAGTTCAAATTAGCAATATATAACCCCATCACCTTCATTGTCTGTAACAGATTACGGTTGTGAATCAGTTTTTATATCATTGTGATTTATCTAGAACGTAGGATGTCTTATGTCATTGAATTAGCCTGGGATTCCGGAATCAAAAATTGCAAGTTTCGGTTCCGTTCAGACATAAGGCCGTCACCGTAGTCGGTAGGAGGCCAGCAACAACCCCCAACCCTGGCTCTCCGGGATTAGCGAAACAGCACCCCGCTACCGTTTTGCGCCAGCGCGCGATCCGCAGCTTGCTCAACGGCTCGACCTCGCCTCTTCACCTTGTTTCCATCGACGGACAGCGAGTTTCGGCCACGCTAGTCGCGATTCCATGCGGTTGTTCGATGGTTTCTAGCCGTTGCACGTTGTAAAATATCGCTGTATGTAGTAGACATGTTTGTTATGTTTTTGTTTGATTTAAATATCATTTAGTGTATGAGTGTTGTTGATTCTCTTGTGTTTGATTGTGGATTGGTGCTGCATGTAGCGAACAACCTGGGGTTAGAGTGAAGCAGGTATGTTTTTGTCAACCGTAAGCAGGTTTTACTGCGGTTTTTATGTTTTAAATGTTTACTATAGACTTGGTTGATGATAATTTAATGTTTGGTTTACGCGAAACGGTACAAAGAAATATTATACACTAGTACGTACCTGTTTTATTTGAATATATCAACAGAAAAATCTTGCAGATGAAAGCTTTTATAAGATTTATGTGTACAGGATTATTCAGTTGTTAGGAATATGATTGTTTATAAATAAAGTATAGTTCTAAGCTTTGAGATGTCTTGATGGATAATGATGATATAAGTTGCATAAAAGGTTGAAATTATACTGGGTTAACTTTACACTAGATTCAAAATAACATCATTTAACAAGTTTAAATAATCCTTCCGATGGCAAACAAATGGACATATTCCTTTAGAAATTCCTCCAATACCGCAAAACACTTTTGTACTATTTCCTAACCAACTTCTGAATCACACTAGCAAACTCGCTAGCAAAGAAAAGTGCGCAGGATGATATACTGATGAAAAGACAATAAAAATATAATCGATTGACCCTTAAATATTCCTGGGTTGCCATTGGATTTCAAGGTTGATTTTTTAAAGTGACTAAAATTATTTGAAAATATTTAACTGAGGTTATTACTGCCTTTTATAAAAATGCTCAGGGGTCAGTTTGTAAACCACTGAAAAAATGACAGGTCACAATTCTATACTGGTGTCTATTTATTTACCAATGTTTTGAGAGCAGTGAGGTATATATTTACCTCCTAGGTAGGTATACTACATTATCGCTCCACATACTCAGTTTTTGCCTTATTTTTTGTTAGTAAAAAGTGTTTATTTTAAAACATATTAGACATATTTTATATATTTCATATTCTTGACATACAGGGTGGACCATTAATAATAGGCCATAGTTCAGGGGTAGATTCTTTGGGCCAAAATATGAGGATATAACCAAATATGCTTTAGTAAAATGTTGCTGTGGAAAAAGACATAGGGTGTCAAAGTTCAAATTATTTTTTCGTTTTTTTGCAATAACTCAACAGCAAGGTGACCATTTTCTGGAAAACCTGGCAAACCTGGAAAAGTCAGGGAATTCAGTTTTAGTCTGGAAAACCTGGAGAAGTCAGGGAGTTTGATAATTTTGAAGAAAAGTCAGGGAAATGTGCTTTATTTTAGCAGTCAATATTTAAATTTTACAATACGCACTTGGTTTATTGTTTCATTAGCTTTGGTCAGATTTCTCTGACATATGTTTCGGCCTTACATTATCAAAGAGTCTTAAAAAGAAATCTGAACAAAACTAATGAAACACTAAACCAAGTGCGTATTGTAACTATACTTTTGAATATTTATAATTATTCTATTGAATTGTTTCATCAAGAACCTACCGCAGATTCAATCCAATGAATTTAAATTTTACTCAGGACGTCCATTAAAATATAATGATGTAAACGTATTTTTGCTAATAACGTCGTTCGAAGTATCTCATGAGAATGCAAGTGTTGAAAGAGAATTTTCGATCAACAATCAATGCTTGATTGAGAATGTGTTGGAATCATCACTGGTTGGTCAAAAACTAGTTTATGATGCTGTGCTGGATTCTGGGCGAATTGAAAAAATTGAAATCAATAAAAAAATGATTCAGTATTTTAGAAACATATAGAGAACTTGAATAAAAAGCATTAATTGAGCAGAGGGTGAAGAGATAAACAGGAATGGAATGAATACTATAAAATTGAAGGAACTTGAGGAAAAGAAAAGAAAATTTAACACAGAGACTAATCTAATCAATGAAGAGATCAACTCTCTTCAACTGAACTTTAGTTATGTAATTAAGAGTTACTTATATCTTTAGCATATGGAGTATTTTTTTATGTGTACCTAATTTTTTAACTCAACATTTTTTTGGTAATGAAAAGTACTGGAAAACCTGGAAAAGTCAGGGAATTTCAAAATTCCCAATAAATAGCCACCCTGCAACAGCCTCTTGACTGATCTTCGCCAAATTTGCTAGTGGAACTTTTTTTATTCTAAGAAACAATAATTTATGTATTACATCACGTTAGAACATAGAGGGCGCCGCAGGACTTTATCTGATGATGAATTCTTTTCATATTTTTTTTACGAAACGTTCTGACCTTAAAATTTGAAGAAGACTTAATTTTTTGAAAGACAAATGCAAATTTAATGAAACAAAGTGTATTTATTGGAAAAAGTACAAAACGTAAGGGAAAACAAATTGACAAAATTGTAGACTTTGTGGAACATCCCATCGAAGTAAGTTTTGTACAGGAGTGAAATGATATGGGTAGAAGCGTTCTTTACCTAAGACGCTTATGACAGATTGTTTACTGACCCCTGTTGCCGCTGCTAAACGACTTGAGACGACTTGAGGATCTTCATCCACACGAACTAAAATTTCTAGTTCTATATCTGGAGTAATTCGTTTCGGTCGTCCTACATCGTTTTTATGGCGAAATGAACCCGTTTCTTCCAAACGACGAAACACATCTTTGAAAATCTTATGGTCTGGCTGTATTCTATTTGGATATTGCAATGAATATCTCCTCGCTGCAGCACGTCCGCTAAAATTATTTTGTGCGTAAACACATATCATATCCCTCATTTCCCTATTTGAAAAATTATTATGTCTAGGCATTGTACATAAGGAAGTTAAAGAAATTAGCTCGAGGAACACAAGAACAAAATAAAATGATTAAATTACACAAATGATAGAACTAAAACGTAATCAAAGCACACTTTTCAATAAGTACACTTTGTTTCATTAAATTTGAATTAGTCTTTCAAAAAATTATTGAATTGTTTAACGGCACTTTACTCGAGAACGGTTGGAATTATCAAGTTATGCCAAATGTACCTTTTATACGTGGAAATGACGCCCTCATTAGATTTTCTGGTGAGAAGTACCACAACGTTTCGTCAAAAAAAAAAATGAAAATAATGCATCATCAGATACAGGTTCTGCGACGCCCTCTATGATCTAACGTGATGTAATACATAAATTATTGTTTCTTAGAATAAACAAAGTTCCTCTAGCAAATTTGGCGAAGATGAGTCGAGAGGCTGCTGAGTTATTGGAAGAAAAACGAAAGAATAATTTGAACTTTGACAACATGTATCTTTTTCTACAGCAACATTTTACTAAAGCATATTTATCGACGTGTTTTAGGATTTTGCTTAAAAATCGTAAATTATGTAGAAAATTGCTTAGTTGGCTATGAGTTCCTTGGTATAAGCGTTTTTATTGCAAATGTCTTCGGTCGAGTCTTTCGTAATTCTATAGAACATCCCCATCTGCAATTTTGCAGTTTCCTTTTCGTAGACGTGTTCTACGGTGTTATAAGAACGATTTGTGACTTACGAAACTTTGGGCAAATGCAATTTTCTTTAACCCTTGTGGGGGAAAATTTCTAACCGAAATTGTCAAAGATAAAAAAATTGCATTTGCCCAAAGTCACAAATGCTTCCTACAATAACTTAGAACACGTCTATGAAAAAAAACTGCAAAATTGCAGATGGGGATGTTCTATAGAATGACCATATATACAGGCACATTTTTTCAACAGAAAATGTTTTAGAATATTTTTACATTTACCGATCAGTTTAAAAACAGGGTTCTTTCCCTAGCTAATATTAACTTACTGTCCATTGTCCAAGTTTCAATACCGTCTAACATTTCCTTATTAAGTTTATAATGCTTAGAGGATAGACAGACATCAGTTTCGAAGTTTGATCAAAATTCGAAGGCTAGCAAAATGATATGAAATGTTTTCCTTTTGGGTGATAATTGCAATTTTAGAAAAATGTTTGGCAAATACAACATAATTGAGAAATATAGTCAAACCGCTGTAGGTTTTGATATCAAAAGTTTTCAAAATTGAAAATGGCTGAACATTTTTCATAAATAAGCAATTTTGACGGAACCTAATTCATCTCAGTTTCTAGAAGTGAACTATCGAACATTATAAATGTTTATAAATGATTTTATCCGCCGTCCAGGCTACCCGAATGACCGTCTTAAGTCTAGGAGATCTAGATTTGTCTGAACGAAGGGGACCGGGCCCTATAGTTTATAGCGGAATCCGAACCATTTCTTGGAGATAGTTTATAATTCAAAGTTACTAATAAACTTAAATCAGCATCTTCGAGATTTAAATACTTCAATAGTCATAATATAACTTTTTTCATGAAATTGTTTCCATTGTCCTAAAATAAAGAAAGACCGAAGGTAATAAATTAAAGTACCTATATTAATCACTAATTTATTACAGTGCAGATGAATTTATTATTCCATAATTATTAAAAATATGATGTTGTGTGCTGACTTGATCATTAAGCTAGCACACAACATCAAAATCAACGTCTCTCCCTCGGTCTCTCCCCTCGAATTGCATGTGTGTAACAAATTACCCTGTTATTAACAACCGAATCATCGGTTTAAAAAAAAAAACGTATGTGTGTGCTGGCCTGGAGCAAGGACACAACAGTAAAACCAACGTTTCCCCTCTCGAATTGCACGTTAAATTATTATTTCGAATTTGTTACCTGGTACCTGTCACCCTGTTATTAACAGCGGAACGATAGTTTTAAAAAAAACTTATGAGTGCTCGTCTGAGGATCAACCTGGCACACAACACCAAAATGAACGTTTCTCACCTCGAATTGCATATATGTAAAACAATTATTTCGCATTTATTACTAACAAGACACCTTTTTATTAACAACGCAGTGATCTTTTTATTCAAACAGATATGTGATCAAAACAAGATTTTCTCCTCGAATGTCAGGAAGATTTTGAGAG
The DNA here is from genome assembly GCA_963675555.1 of Leptura quadrifasciata. Classification (NCBI taxonomy): domain Eukaryota; kingdom Metazoa; phylum Arthropoda; class Insecta; order Coleoptera; family Cerambycidae; genus Leptura; species Leptura quadrifasciata. Next base: position 115,788,596 of record OY776675.1, on the reverse strand, counting down.
TTAAAATATTGCTGCCAAAATTCATTAAGGATGAATGGGAGTGACTTTTGAAAAATGATGAAATTTTTTCAAATTTTCCGTACAATTTCTTCTGGATCATTTTAAACAACTTTTAAAATAAACATTTTTGTATTGTGTATAGTTGTATGAAGCCTGTGTCAAAATTTCAGAAATTTTGATGCAGGATTTTCAAAATAATAACAAAAAATTTCACATCCAAATGTATATGCCAAAGTGAATAAAAATAGGAAAAGAATTATAAAAAGTGCTTTTTTTAACGCATAAAATATATTGTTAATAAAATAAGCTTGTTCGAGCGTCAGGACTATGAAATGAGGGAAAAAATTTGTTATAAATAATTCTGCTTCGATTAACTTTTGGCGCGGATAGCCACTCCCGTTCAACCTCAAGATCGGATGAAAATTGTTGATTTTTTCCGGAATGGCCCCGAACTGTCCTTTAACGGAGACTTTAACTTTGGTAACTCAGCTACCAAGGACTGTAGAAAGTTGCAACTTGACAGGAAGATTTTGGGTGCTTACTGAAATAATTCTGCCAAGTTTCATAGAGGTCGGATGAAAATTGTAGATATTCCCGCGAATAATCAAGCCGAATCCGCTTTTCACGGAGACTTTAACATGGGTAGCTCAACTGTCAATGATTGTAGGAATTTGGGTCAGTCACTCGGCCATTACACAAATATTGTAAAAAGAGGGAGTCAATGGATAAATACGACGACATAACATACAGTGCCAAAACAAGCAAAGAAACATATAAAATAACGCCCCACATTTTAATGTATTTGAATATTTGTTCAATACATTTGAATAGTAAAAAACAAATCACATATACACAGAGAAAATACTATTTTACAAATCACTTTATTCCTAATATACCTAGGGTACCGTTGTTCACCGAATTCGAAGCATGCTATAATCATTAGGCCAACACACAAATGTTTAAAGAAAAACAATCGTTCCGTTGTTTATAACAAGGTGATTTGTTAGTAACAAATTCGAAATAATTATTTTACATGCAATTCGAGGGGAGAGGCGTTGATTTTGGTGCTGCGTGCTAGCTTGGTGCTGAGGCCAGCCCACACATACATTAAAAAAAACATTAGTTCGGCTAACAACAGTGATTTCTGAGTAACAACTTCGAAATAATTGTTTTACATGCAATTCGAAGGGAGAGACGTTAATTTTGCTGTTGTGTGCTAGCTTGATGCTCAAGTCAGCACACAAGATATTTATCTTCACACCATAATAAATCAGCGATTAATATACTTTAATTTATTACCATGTGCATTCCGTCGTGTGCTACATTTGCTGTGCTAACTATACAGGCTGTCCATTTTATCAGGGCCCTCGAGAATATCTCACTTAATATCAGTCGTACAAAAAAAATTATTTTTAAGAAAATTGTGCCGATTTATATAACCTACTAAATGGTTTAAAGATATTTGAAATCTATGGCCTACTTTAAGAGTTATGGCGGAAAATATCGAAAATGCGGAAAACATCTAGGCCAAATATCTCCATTATTTGAAGAGATACGAGGAAAATTCTAAGGTGAAAATTTTTTGCAAAACAGAGTGTTTCAACTAGGTTTTATCTATTTTTTTTTTCAAAGCCGCTGTATTTTGAGATTTACTCTTCAGGTTGTTAAAAAAAATATTTTGAAACGGGCGGGAAATGGCGCCATTAAATAGAGTATTTTCCTCTATTTTCAACGATATATCACATGCCATATTTATTCATTGGTACTACGTTAGTAATGATAAAAACAGTTTTTTAAAACCAATACATTTTTTTTAACAAGAATTATACTTGCCTTGGAGCAGTATGATTAAATAAAACGATAAAATAATTCAATAAGTTGTTCAAATCTTTGCTATAATAAAACGTTGACACAATTAAGAAGAATAAAGTAAATTCAGGTAACAAAAACAAATTAATAGTAAAAAGAATATAGCACACAGAAAAGTGTCAAAGTGTCCACCGCGATTTCTTATGCACAATCGAGCATTGCATTTAAAACATTACTCAGCATTTCGGGGGTAACTGTAATACATGCCTGTTGAATTCGAGCTTTTAGGTCCTCTACAGGTCTGCAAACGGCGTTGTCGATAATACCTTATCTTTAATATACCCCCATAGAAATAAATCCATTGGGGTTATATCTGGAGAACGAGGGGGCCATCGAATAAATCTATTGGTACCTATCCAATGTTTAGGCAAAAGTTCGTCTAAATAATCTAGGCAAATCTGGGAATTGTGAGGAGGAGCTCCATCTTGTTGAAAATATTGAAAGTTGTGTCGATTCTCTAAAAGTGGATCATGTAAGAATTTATTAAATTCATTTCTCAAAAAGTTTAGGTACCTTTGACCACTGAGATGACCATCATAAAAATAAGGACCTATTAAATTGGTGCCTAAAATACCTATCCACACATTTATTGAAAAATGATTTTGAAACCCAGTCGGTCTATGCCAGTGTGTATTTTCAGAAGTCCATTTGTAATGAATATTGTGATTAAAAAATCTATTATTGGAAAAATTTGCCTCGTCGGACCAAAGTATTTTTCTACATATTAATGGATCAGTACGCTTCTTTTCCAACAGTCACCTACAAAAAGTCGTCCTCCTTGGTTTGTCCCCCGCTTGTAAATTGTGAACTTTTTTGGCTTTATAACACGGTAACCATTTTTCTTTAAAATTTTTCTAGCACTTGTTTTATTTATATGATAAGCAATTTGAATTTCTCTTAACGATGTTTCCAAATTTTCTGTATTTTTATACATAATTAATAACTCGGTAACTCGTAGCTAATTTTCTGAACAGAGTTTTATTCGGCTGTAGTGCTTGTGGAAATCTGTTTCCATATTCTACTTGAGCTAATCCAGAATTAAAATTGCATTGGCAATATGTAACGAACATATTATAAAGATCAATGCGAGTTAAAATCATTTTTGAAAATTCTAAATTCTTAAATGAGTGTGATTGAGTGAGAGTTTAAGTATTAACTGAGATGATCTGTCAAAAAATTAAATTGTCAAGTTTGTTCATAGCGAACTATTTTATAATAATTGAAATAATAGTGAAATCATGAAATACAAACAAATGGATATTATACTTAATTAATTGGTAAAGACATTTTAACTTTCTGAGCAAGGAGTGACGCTTTTATGGAGGACCTCTATAATACATTGGCATAACTGCGAATACTCTTTCCATAATTGCTCCATGTTGCTTTCTTGATTATTATTTTGTTTTTGTTACCTGAATTTACTTTATTCTTCTTAGTTGTGTGTTATTATAGCAAACATTTGAACAACTTATTGAATTATTTTATCCTTTTATTTAATCATACTTCTCCACGGCAAGTACAATGCTTGTTAAAAAGAATTTATTGGTTTTAAAAAAATGTTTTTATAATTACTAACGTAGTACCAATGAATAAATGTGCCATGTTATATATCATTGAAATGGGAGGAAAATACTCTATTTAATGGCGCCATTTCCCGCTCGATTCAAAATAATTTTTTTAACAGCCCGATGAGTAAATCTCAAAATACAGCGGTTTTGAAAAACATTACATAAGACCCCGTAGAAACACACTGTTTTGCAAACAATTTTCGCCTAAGAATTTTTCTCATATCTCTTCAAATAACGGAGATATTTGGCCTAGACGTTTTCCGCATTTTCGATATTTTCCGCCATAACTCTTAAAGTAGGCCATGGATTTCATATATCTTTAAACCATTTTGTAGGTTACAATTTCGCACAATTTTCGTAAAAATATTTTTTTTGTACGACCGATATTAAGTGAAATATTCTCGAGTGCCCTGATAAAATGGACAGCCTGTATATACCTAAAGACCGATATAACTGGAAACTAAGGTAATACTTCAAAATGCATGTGTCCTAGAGTCAGTTAATTAATAAATTTACTAAATTATTATATAAATTGTATATTGAAATATTAAACTTTTCTTTCATACAACATTAACAGCGCAAATCGTCTATGCCGTACTGTACATAATCCTTTAGAATACAATAGGTTTTGAAATATCTTTTGTACTGTTAAGGGTTGTTTTGTATTCTTGGATATTGCATAAGCCATTGTAGGTCAAACTGAGTCAAATCAGAAACCTTTATATATATTAGTGACATTTCACTTCGTATCTAAATGCTTTTTATGTTGAAAAGTTTTAAAAGAACTAAACTAAACTGCAGAAATATTTAAATTCCTGTAAAACTCGTGACCTGCTTTATTAATCAGTTAGTTCATTGCGAAGTTGCAACGTAAATCAGTTTTAAATACTCTGCAAATAAAGTTTGTACGTTTTTTTAAATTTCACCTTCCTTAATAAGTGAAAAATAAGAGCAATTATTTTAATTTAATTGTCTAGTAGAATAGTTTAAACAAAGTAATAGTGTTATAGTTTTATACAAGTTTTCTGATATGTATAGAATGTTACAAATTGAGTTAGGATGAGCAACAATGTTATTTTAAGTTTTTAAAAAAATATTGTTGCTCGACCTTTATAATAAATTTATTTTCTTTTACAGCCCTATCAGGGGCTTTGGCTAGGTATTAACCTAGTCAAATATTAAATGATATACAGGATATCCCCAGAGGAAGTTATTTATTTTGTTTGGTTTCTAAATTTTAATTAAAGAATTACATCCTTTAAAGGATTCTTCAATACGTATTCAACGTGTCTACGACTGAACTGGAATTTAAATATGTTTACAAGTATTATTTTGTGTAAAATATTTTCGTTTTCTCTAGACTGACAGGTTTATAAATGCAAATTTTGAATAGCAAAAGAAATAAAGGCAAGTAGTAGCAAATACTTAAACTCTAGTAATTATAAATTAAATGTAAATATTATCTACATTACTGTAAAAAATAGTTGAAATCAAATTTGTCTTAGTGCACGTAAATTTGTCCAACCTCATAGTATACAGGGTGTCCCGATAGTGCGTCAAAGTCCAAAATCGGCCTTACTAGAAGACTTTGGAAAATAATTTTTTATGGATGTGGTATAGTGCCAAAAGACGCACATTTTAAAAATATTTCATTTTTCATTTTTTTAGATGGAACACCATATATATTTTACATTTATGAATTCAGCGTAAAATTACCTTTCCAGACTTTTGGATTTTGACGTGGCGTTGCCGAGTTATTCGAAAAAATATGAAAATTTTGGCTGGAACAAAGAAATATTGACTATAATTATACAGGGTGTATTTTATACTAGCGATAATTCAGGACATTTCAAAGTGAATTTGCTCAGTTTTTTCAAATGGAACACTCTGTATATTATTGTATTTTTCCAGAGATATTTTTACTCTTTCATTAAAAACCGTTAAATTATAATTCTTTTAATTTCGAACTGATCTAGTAGTCATGATTTTGACATAAATAATTGAAAGTTATCTTATTGACGTTCAATTATTAACTATTGTGGCAAAGTATTTACACATATTTTAAGTTATAAATTAGTTTATAATTCGCACATGAATTTTTCGATAGAAGAAATTGTCGATACGGTTTATGTTCTGGCTACGAGTGATAAAAATTGTTTGCTATCAACTCGAATTTATAAGGAGCGATATTCGGAAAGAAGACAGTCATCTAAAAAATTATTTGAGAGGTTGATGGATAGATTTGACAATACGGGGAATGTGGAGTATGAGAAAAAGGAACGACCAAAAAGTGTAGTAAATGAAGAAAACGAAACAGTCATACTTTTGAGCGTGATTGAAGATCCTCATCGCAATATAAGAGAATTGGCATGAGAAAACGATATAAGCAAATCTCGAGGGGTCATCCACTACCCGAAAAATGTACACTTATTCCCATTTTCGGAATACTTGATTGAAATTCCGGGTATTCCAGAGTACTTAGAAATATTCCTATTTGTTCCCGGCATTCCGAGAATATTCCGAGTATTCCGAAAATATTCCGGGTACTCCGAAAATATTCCAGGTGTTCCGAAAAAAATGTACTAGTACATCATTTAGAAGAAAAGATATCTATTTTTGACATAATTTTATATGCATGTATCTTTTGATAATTAAAAGACGGTCTCTGATCTTTTTATCTAGAAAGGCTGATTACAGGAATGTAATAAGTTTAAGTTTATCATGAACACTACCAAAACACATTAAATATTTCTATTGTATGATAATATGTGAGCCAAAATAAATTATTTTAGTTTTTTTACACAGTTAGTTTTAGAAAGGTGGCCACGACCATAACTGAAATACACGAATTGTAAATAGCAGCTAAAATCGAGGCTAAAACGTGGATTTGTTACAATACAATCAATTTTAATCTTAAGGCTATTTCAATGGCATTAAGCTTAGTTTGTTACAATTTTTTTTACGAAATATCCTAGGAAATATCTAAAAAATCTAGATAAAATATACTGTTTTCACAGACAAATTTATAATTTGCCGTTGATTTTTTGAAAATTATTAAAAGTTTCTTCCTTGTACCTCTCAGATATTCGAAAAAAACCTGCACCTACAGACAGACCCACAAACGATACGCCAATTCGGATATATTTTATGTTTTTGGTGTTCAAAATCTAATTCAAAATGTCCATTTTCCGGGCGATTTTCATCCTCGTTGATGTCACGGCAATGTATGCAACTCCACACATCGGCTCACATGGCCAGGCCAATGTTTGTTCCAACATTGGTTGTTCTTTCATACATTACAAATGGGCATCCACATATTGGTTACACATTTGTCACATGGTCAGTTAACAAGTGACTAAGCCAACGTCAAAATGTCTGTGCTTGATGACCTGCAACTAACGATTGGTGCTTTCTGTGTAGCGGTTGCTGCATATAATTATGCAGAAAATTTAGCAAGTCAGAAGAAACCAGATCATGATTAGAATTTTAAAATTAAACTTAAAAAAATACTAACAATACAGATTAACACAGCACTGAAAAACAAAGCCAATATGGCCAATGTGTGGAGGGGGAGCTTGGCACATGAGAGAGCATGCATCAGTTCCTTTGAAGTGGAATAAAAACCGGCAACCCTACGGCAGGTGGCAATTGCAAACGCCAACGTCTGCCAGCGCCTTCACAAGCGCCAACTTCTCCATCCACACGCTGACCAAGTGACGCTTGCCATATCGTATATCCAATGTGTGGTGCCGGCTTAATGCGTAAGCTGTGAGTATACTTCTGAAAGCACACATAGCTCGTAAATTTATGCGTCTCATAAAAATTCTGGAAGATACACCTCTCTCAGAGATCATTATGCACGTTGTCACAACATTATCCAAATAGCGGACTACATTCAAGAAATTTTTCAGAAATTCTACATTTTCAAGCAAGGTGATAAGTCCGTTAACTCAGCATTACATAAATTAGACAGCATAATGCTCCTTTCGGGATAAAACACTCCCTTTACCATACGATATCGTTTTCTGTAAATCTCGAATTTTTAATTCTTTCCTGTCCCTCCTTTCGTTTTCATTTATTTATTGTTGTTTTCTAAATTGTTTTTTAATAAACCTCCCACACCTATATTAAAATCAAAACTTAAAACCAAAATCTGGCAGCTGATAATGCTGTCTCCATGGTAATTATCTTGAACGTTTTTTCGATCAGCTTTTTCGCCTGTTAATTACCCAAATTAAATCAATGTTTTAAGTTTTAATTATTTTTATTCCCTTTTAATAAAAACTTTACGACCTCTTCAAAATATCATTAAACTAATCGCAAAAGTAATTGCGCTCAGGCACGCACTTGAAATATTTAGATCAGCAACTCGGTCTTTCAATTTTAACAGCCCGTTACGGTCTGGTATTATTAATATGTACCTACATTCTAATACATACGAATTTTAAGTTCGGCGGCTCTATACTATTTCGTTCGCAAATTGACTCGTTTAACTTTATAAGTTTGTAATGTGCGTCAACTTGTTTGATGGCACTATGCCGCATGGTCCAACGGCGATAATAATGAGGTCGTAAAGTTTTTGTTGCTTTTTTTGAGTGCATTGTAAATTTGAGCTCGACTATAACTTGTTTTGTTCATTTTGTTGAAAGGTGATAAGTTTTTATTTATACTCTCTGTATTGCGGTTTCGTAGAACCAGCCAGATATTCCGCATATATTCCGGCTATTCCAAAAAATATTCCGAGTATTCCGGGTATTCCAAAAATATTCGGAGTATTCTCGAGGTATTCCCGGTATTCCGACAGTTTTCTCGGTATTCCGGAAATATTCCGGTATTCCGAACCAGATATACACTTATTCCCGGAGTGGATGACCCCTCGGCAAATCTTCAATCCGTCGAATCCTACAAACAAACAAATTTCATCCCTATCACGTTCAACTAATCTAGGAACTGATTGATAGTGATTATGAAAACCGAATACAATTTTGCCAATGTGCAAAACAATAAATAGGACAACAAAGAAATTTTTTTGACTTTGTTTTGTTTACCGATAAAGCAACGTTTCATAAAAATGGACATGTTAATCGTCATAATTTTCATTATTACGACAGAACCAATCCTTACATCTCACGAACAAATAGTCAAACAAGATGGTCGTTGAATGTTTCGGGAGGAATTGTTGGAGATTATGTGATAGGATCACATTTTTTTGATGTGAATGGTCAAATTTATTTGGAATTTTTGCAAGACAGCTTGAAAGAATTACTGTAGGATGTCCCCAGGAATATTAGGGAGAGAATGTGGTACCTCCATGGTGGAGCACCTGTGCACCACACTGTAGCTATTCACGAAAATTTAAAACGATGCTTTTCCAGATGTTGGATAGGAAGAAGAGGACCCCATAGTTGGCTTGCCAAGAGCCCTGATTTGACTAAAATAAACTTCCTTTTGTGGGGCTATGTTAAGGATAAGTGTACAAAGTTCCGATAACTACAAAAGAATATATGAAAGAAAGAATAAGGGAAGTTTTTCAGGAAATTGCTGTAGATATTTTAGAAATGTCGATAGATCATTCGAAAATCGTCTATAGGAATGCATAGACGTACTGGGAGGCCACTTTGAACAGTTCCTTTAAACATTAGGTAGTATTTACTCCATTTAATTAGGTTGAAAATAACTTTGAATTTTCCAAATAGTGCCAATTTTTGTATTACCTAATACCGTATTTTCTGTTTCTATTATTTATGTCAACTTCTTTGTAATATTGAAATAGACTCAAATGTGATTTAACCAAACTATAAAAAATACGACTGAGGCAACCAACACTAAAATCGTAGATAACTAACGTGCTAATTCAATCCTTGAAAAATTCTGAGTACCTACGGTGATACCCCATAAATGGCATTTCGACTTCATGTAAAAAATTTGGCTCGAAATTTGTTGGTGCATCTAGAGTGCCATGACCAGAAAAAAATGCTTTTGGGTACATCCACGGATTCCTTAGAATATCCGCTATTTTATGGTAGCACTCTAACATTAAAAAATTAAGTTTTGCTAAAATTTTCTGGTCTGGGAGGTGTCACTTATGGGGGTTTCACCGTACTCAGAATTTTTCAAGGATTCCAAAAATGCGATAATATACAGGGTGTTCTATTTAAAAATTAAAGTTTGGGGTCATTTCCGGTGAGACCAGAAGGGGGAACATGACAGTTACGCCACAAAGGTCCATCTTGGTCATATAATACATCCACCAAGTTCCATTCTCATATTCTAAAAAACAAGGCCAAAAGGGGGTCCCATGATCCGTTGACACCCGGTATATATATATATCTCGAGGGGAAACGCGAAGGAAGTTTAGTGTATACGTCAGAAGAAATCCGGGGAAATTCCAGAAAGTGAAAAATATTGCTAAATTACAAAATAGGTTATATATTTTTTTAAATACATTTATTTAACGTCGGCCTATTTCCGCTACTGAGGCCTAACACCGACGCCTGTAGACGAGCTACCCTCAACCAGGAATTTTGCCGAACCTCTTCCCTTAAGAAGAGTAGGAATCTTTTACTTACCTAATATTTAATAGACAAGGGACCGACGGCTTTACATCCATTCCGAAGGATGGTATATCCCCTATACAACCCTCGCCTAAAGTTGTATAGCTTCCGCGCATACACTGATATACAAGCCGCTGGAAGATGTGTGAGGCGAGGACGCGGTCTTTGTTGGGACGGTCATCCATCCAACTACTAACTGCGCCTAACGTTGCTTTACATCGCATATCGAAATATGTACATAGTAAAGACGCACCCTTATATTTGCTTAAATTAAATGTTACACTTTTACATACATAAATAACTGCCATTTAAAAAAAGCATGGCTTTATCAATTATTTTTTATTGCATTGAAATAATTTTAGAGCCCGTCTGACAACCCGTATAATGACGCACGTCAGAAAAATGCATTGCAACCATTTTTCTGCTCGTCTAGCAGGTTGAGAGGCGGCTGAACGATGAAATCATATTTTTCTTTACCAGGAGTATGGATATTTTGTAATGTTTCTCAGCCAAATTGTCAACATGCGTTTCATATTTCAAATTACATATGAGTATGACCCCATTTGTCCCTCATTCAGATCGAGAGGGCAATTGTCGGATTTCCTTACAATTTTTTCGTCGGGTTGCTGAGAAAAGCTATACAGATTTCCATTACATTTTTAAGGTAATCCCATTAGTTTCCACTGATTTTTATATTTTTTTGTCGTTTCAACCTCGACATTCGTGACATGATTAAAAGAACCATTATTAATTGAATGCAATAAATGTAAACTATAGAAATCGATAATATACGTCAAATAATCTTAGAGTCGCATAGTTTCTTGTTGTACTGACTTCGTATATATTTTATATAGCCTTCTTTTTCATATCAGAGGTTACCATATTATGTCTCTTGTTATACCTTTTCTAATCTAATTCTAACAATGCGTGTTATTTTAAATTTAGCTAGAGTATCCTTTCTTATTATCTTATTAACTTTACTGCGCCTTGTATTACTATGGTAGTATTTATAAAAAAATAAATACATCATAAAAAAATGAGAAAAGGATAATTAGGTAGGAACATGACCTACTGAATTTGATCCTGAATCAATTCGAACGAGTCAGTTTTTCATAATAACCACCGCACAAATTTTTGATACAGAAAAATAAACTTCATAAGTCGAAACTCGATCCTATTTTATGACGCAGATATTATTGAAATTTTATCCGCCTGCAAAGGATAATAGTTCTGAAATCCTTATTATTATTGCATAAAATATGCTGCAACTATATACGCTCTATTTCCTGCAGCCACCAATAAAAGGAATATCAAAAATTGATTCAACAAAGGTACTGAAATAACGTAGATTGCAAGCAAGTAACATTTCGGTATAGGGCATTTTTTCTGTTTATATTACTTCAGCTTTGGAGCCCAACTAACCTTTCAATCCAACTAATTTGGTGATGGTTATATACAGTGAAGTCCATAAGTAAAAGCCTTTATTTAACTTGCAATGTTTGTTTGTTAGTTCGTTTGTTTAGGTCAAATCTTACAATCAAAATTTCGATTAGTTCTAATAATTAAGCTAGAGCTTTGAAATTTTGCACATGTGTATAAGTCCGGTGACAATACACATTAACATTTTTATATAAGAAAAAAACAAGATGGCGGCTTCAAGATGGCGGACGACTTTACCGTTTATGATCCGATTCCATTCAAAATCGATATCTGGGGGTTTTCGAGATCACCAATTATGGATTCTTGGTCAAAGTTTAGAATCGTCTGGGGATGTTCGGGGTTGCGGATTACAAATTTCTAGTCAAAAATTTAGTTCAAGATGGCAGACGACTTTACCGTTTATGATCCGATTCGTCTCAAAATCGATATCTGGTACAGAATGACCTTTTTTAAATCTGATTGTTCTTGTCATAATGTTATTTTCTTCAATGTGTTCATCTAATTGTTGCTTCACCGCTATTTCTAATACTTTTTCATAAACTGGTAAAACATTTACTAGTCGAAAATCAGTAGAATTGTTGGTGTTATTGTCGAAGTCTTCTAGTTACTTGGACATTCTCCAGTTTTTAATTTATAATTATTTCATGATTTATAAAATTGTCCATAATTACTGCACTATCAATACTATCTACACTATCGCTTATACTATTTACGCGATAAGTGTTAAATTTATTTGCAATTATCATGTCATCTTCAATTTTTTCATCGTTAAATTTTGGATATCTTTGCAGAGTATCAGTTTTTGGATTTATTAATGATTTTAATATCTTCCTCATGCCTTTGGAATCGTTCCTGCTTCAATCAATTTCCATTTCATAATATTGCCTTTTTGTTGTCCTTATTAAATTTGTAGCTTCATTTCTTTTATTTTTGTACATCTGCCAGTCATCATTCCTAGTTGTAATTTTGGCTTTCCTATGCAAATGTATGTGTTCTGTCACATTTTTTATATTTTCGTTATACCATTCATTACGTGCAGATTTATTTGATAATTTAATGGTTGTCCTCGGCGCCACTTGGTCTAGAGCTTGTACAATATTCCTTACAAGTAAGTCGACATTTTACCAGAGTGAGTTCTCAAAATAGGTTATACCCTTCAGGAGAGAATAGAAATTGTCAACATTTATTTTAAAAACGATAATTGTGCTGGAGCTACGGAGCGTATATTCAATAGAAATCACCCAGAAAGATTGGTTCTCAGTATGTTTTACAATTAAAAAATTTTTTTATGGAAACAGGTTCTGTAGGAAACAAAAAACATGAACCTCAGCGACCGATTAGGAATGAAGCAGTTGAAGAGGCAGTTCTGGATCATTTGCAGATGGATAATACTCAATCGATCAGGAAAGTAACTGAGGCATCCGGTGTATCACGAAGCAGTGTCCATCGAATTCTGAAGGCACACAAATTTCATCCATATAAATTTAAATTGGTACACGAATTAAACGAAGATGATCCCGATCGTCGGCTTGAATTCTGTGAGATTTTTAGTGAACAATTAAACGGTCATCCCAATCTACTGTACAATACGTGTTTTGCTGATGAATCGACATTTTACTTAAATGGGGAGGTAGACAGGCACAACTGTAGGCATTGGAGTGGAACCAATCCACATTTGCTCATGGAAACTCATACCCAAAGGCCTCAGAAGTTAAATATTTGAGCTGGCATCTTAGGGGATCACATTGTCCGGCCGTTTCTTATTCCTGATAATTTAAATGACGAAAGGTACCTCGATCTGTTGGAAAATAACATCAACCCAATGATTACCCAAATCCTCGAAGAATACGATAATCTTTTAGAGGGCGAACTGTTTTTTCAACAGGATGGGGCACCCCCACATTTTGCTATAGCAGTCTGTCAATTTTTGGATAATCGGTTTCCTAAGCGATGGATTGGAAGAAAAGGTCCTGTGGAGTGGCCCGCTAGGTCACCCGATTTAACTCCCTTGGATTTCTTTCTATGGGGATATTTGAAATCGAAGGTATTTGCAACAAAACTCGCATCTCTGGAAGAGTTACGTGAAAGAATTGTTCGAGAATGCCGTTTATTGACTACAGATGCATTCAGAAATTCAAAACAGATCATACTTCTGTATGGAAGTTGGTGGAGGTCATTTTGAACAATACGTATGATAATTTAAACTGCTTCTTTTATTTTTATTTTCCGAACCTAAAATAATGAAACAATTTATTTCTCAGGAACGAATCGATAAAAGTTTAAAAAACACACAGTTATGTAGAGAATTGAAAGATTTTCAAAAGATGTATCATAGATGTTTCACCAATTTAAAAAAAAAAAAATTATTCCAATGTTATTCAGGGTGCCTACTTTTGATTGGGACACCCTGTACGATGGTCTGTTATATTAGGGGAATCGAGAACATCAACATTAATGTCAACATTTGATATTGATAAATCAATTCGTGTAGATGATGTTTGAGTTGTTCGTGTGTCTTGATCTACCCACCGTTTTAGCCCATACTATTGAAATGCACTCTTTTAATTTGTTTCAATAATTGTCCAATCCTAGATTTACGTCTATCTTAATATCTCCTATGAATAAGTAGTTACTTTTTTATTCATCTCATCAAACAGTTCTTCAAGTATATTTATCCTCATGGCTTTGCTACAACTTGGTTATGGATATATAACATTAATATGATTTGTTTGTAGGTTTTCTTTTCAACTTTACTGTTAATAACTATATACCTGGATTTTTATACTCTTTCTTAATGACAAGAAAATTTTATATCATTTCGTATCAATATTAATACACCTCCTGTTCTTCTCGTATATGAATCTCAACGGTCATGTTGATAACCAATTATTTTTATTTCGTGTTCATAAATTTCTTCAGTAACACGTGTTTCTGTTAGACACATTATATGAACTTTATTCCTTCGTATAAAAATTATTATTTAATTTGATCTTTATTCGCTATATAACTTTGCGCGTTGAGATGTAATATACAAGGTACTCGATTTTTTAATTGCTACACTTCATATTTGTTTTTTTACCAATTACTTCTTGCACTTTTTCTAGAACTGGACAATTTACATCATAAGCAGAGTGATTTGTGTTTAAAGTGAGATTAATTTTATGCTGTGATCTAGACAATTTATAAATTTTAAATCATTTGTACAATACTCTGATATATGCCCTTCATCATCACGCTTAACACATTTTTCCTTATTTTTACAGCCCTCTACTTTATGGTTATATCTTCCAATAGGAAATAACATAGTCTAAAGGCATTGAAAGCTTAAAGCTGATAGCATATTCGTATATAATAACTAAGTTCGATGCTTTAGATAGTTTACAAATTTATGTAATATCTGACAATGTTATTTGATGGCTCATGACCTTCAGATGAGGCCACATGAGTTGGCTGAATTCACGTTGGTTACATAGCTCAGTATTTTAGCGTTTAAATAAATATCAAATAATAAATGATATACATAGCATTTTAAAGTGACAGGGTACGATGCCCAAATTAGAGCATGCCATGGACTATGATGGTAGAAATAGTTACAAATTTCTATATGCGTAGTATTAATAAATTGTGCGTGTGCGTGGTAAACCCATCAGTAATTTGAATAATGAGGACGGGCGGAAATTGCTCCTTTTGTGGTGTTTCCTTAAAAAACATATTAATTAATTTAAATTTATAGTCCTCTGTTTGAGGCTATTTTTATGAATTTTCCAGATCGGGGTTCCTTTAAAGTATAGCACTCATGATTTAACTTTTACAAAAGTATGTATTCTAATTAATCTTTTTGGCATGGAAGACCTTCATTAATTTTCAAAATGAAAAAGTTCTCTCCACTTTACCGCAGAAGGGATCACGAAATGATGAACGATTTAGTTTTTAGTGTGCAACAACATCACAAAATCAATAGTTTCATCTTGGACGTATTTTAAGGAATTCTATGTAATTATTTGAATCAAAAGAATACTCATTATTACAGAACTTAAATATTAATCGTTATTTTTTATAATTTAATAGTAACTGCAATATTTTATATAGAAAATCGACATATATGGCTATGTATTTGCATATTGGACGATTACGAAGATTGCATGTTTGTGTTATTTGCTGAATCAGGGTTTGAATTTGTTTCTTTCCTTTAGATGGTTTTCAAAATTTATTTAAATTAGCTAAAGATCCGAAAGGTATGTGTTTTAGAATGTTAATACTTGTTTAGAGTTGTTTTAATAGTTTTTAAGTTTTTATTTGATGTCAACAGTAAGTTTGATACTGACATCTATGTTAGTAGTTATTAAGTTGTTGTTGAAATAATTTCTGACATTTAAGTCATTATGACATTTCTTTTAAGTAGGAAAATTTTTTATAGCTGGTAAATGTTTTCCTGGAGAAAGACAAGGAGGTTTAAGTTAGGTTATGTTTGGAATGAAATTAATCAAAATTCATATGGTGTTTTATTTTGTTTATTTTGGGTACTTTGATATTTAGTGATATAGAACAACAAACAACAGTTAAAAGAGAGGTTGTAAAATTGAAAAAACAAATTTAAGAAAAAAAAGAACAAGTGAAAATTAGGGAGTGAAGAAGAAAAATAATAAACCAGGATTAATAATTTGAAATTGAATTAAAAAGTAAGAAATTGTGGAGATCAGCGAAGAAGAGTAAAAATAGACTGCAAATAAGAATGAAGAGGTGTTATTGTGGATAGAAATTACAGAGGAGATAAGGACGAGATAAGGTGAAGAATTAATGAAAGGAGAATTGTTGGATTTGGAAAGAGAAGAGTGTAGCTACGAAGAAGGAAGGTTTTGTGTGTTTAATTTTAGACAAGGTTGTATATTAAAATTTAAATAGTGTATTAGACTTTCGAACCTGTTATAAAACTGCTAAATTATCTAAATATCAAGGAAAATAAATTACTTATATCAGATTAAAAATTTTACTTCAATAAAATTTCATTTTAAAACAGGAACTGAATTTGAACCTGCTCCTGAAAGAAAAGATAAGCTAGCCGGCCCATCAAATAATTTGACATACTTTCGGATCAAAAGGTAAGAGATTTTAATTTGATCTTTTGGTTTTAAAGTTTTTTTTTTATATCTATTGGAAATAAACAAGTTAAAGTTTGATTAGTACTGCAAATTATTAAGTTCAATAAAAATAGAACAGCACAATATATATATATATATATATATTTCCTATATGTTTCAAAAAATTAATAAGTGCTGATGATGTAGTGAAGTCAATTGATAGAAAAATGGGGGCGTGGTCTAATTATTCAAACTTCACTAATTAATTGTAAACTATTTTAAGTGCTGGAGAAACAAATTGAATTGCAAAGATTAAGTTACATTATACTTTGTGAAAAAATATCGTTTATAGGCCCATTGCCGGTTTTTGTTGATTACCTCAGAAACATCACAGTTAATAATATGGCGATATACTCCTGCGGTGTGAACCCTGCCACATTTATAATTCTCCAGTGGGTGCAGTATTTCACTCGCACAAGTAGACGCGTGGCGCTGATCCATAGAATGCTGAGCAAAATAATATGAAACTTTTTCAAGTTCATATTGCCTAACGTGTTTTCAAAAGTGCGTGATTCCATGCTAAAAAGAGCTCAAGCATATAATGATAATGGTAGATTTTACGCCGAGCAATTTAACTAAATAAAACGTTAATTCTTGTGTTCATTTTCAGTTTTATTTATAATTTCATCATTTTGTGCAGACTTGGCGACGTTGTAATAAAAGTCTGTAATTTACGTTGCAGACGTCGAGATTGATAAATGTTATAGTCTAATTATTTTTAATTTCTAAATTTGAAAAGGGACTCACAGATTAAAATGTATAGATGTATTTAAAAAATATCCGGCATAAAGTAGTTTCTTCTCACTGACCCATTGGACTCATCAACGTACAGCTTAAATACTTAAATCTAAAAGTTTACAATAATTTAGTAGACTAGTAGAGATATTGCTTGTGATATGTAAGCACTCTCTAGACTCACTCAAATCAGATTCTTTGTACAGGATGCGGTTTTTTACAATCACAATTCAATCTAGACGATTAAATGCATGAAAAAATCTAAATTGAATTTTACTCACTTTTGCAATATGTACCGTACCGTCTTGAGCAGAAAAAAATAAGACAATTTTTTTTTCTAATGTAAATCTGTCTCTGTTTGAATATGTAATGAGTAGCCGAAATAAAACAGATATCACTTTTAATTTATTTTTTGTTTTAATGCTGTAGTTATTGCTATAGTAAATGATGGATGGGTAATGAGACAAATTGCACTGCGTTATAACATTAACAAAAATTTAGTGTGTAACATTTTAAGAAAGTGGAGAATAAACGGTACGATTGGTATAAATCCGGGATCAAAGGACAAAGGATATCCTACTTAACAAGAAACTAACTATTAATATTTCGTTATTGCACCATTTCTATTTATAACTTCTACAAGTCTGTTTGGCATAGAATTAAATAACCTTATACAATAATCATTAGTAATAATATTTTCCCATGCGTTATTTACTATTTCCAGTAATTCTTCGGCATTCCGTGGTCTCACATTTCGTTTTTGGATACTTCTTACAGTTCTTACGAGTAGTCCCGATACTTCTTCCACAGGATTAAGATCTGGACTATGACTGGGCCAGTTAAGAACATTGATGTTGTTATCTTGAAACCAGTTAGTTACGGTATGAGCAGTATGAACGGAACAATTGTCTTATTGAAATATGAACTCATTATTAGGAAATAATTGTGACACAAAAGGGAACATAATATTATCTAAAATCCTAATATACGTTTCACTATTAAATCGTTCCTCAATATGCCACAAAACACCAGGACAACGTGCCGATATCCAAGCCCACAGATTGATGGAAAATCTACCACTGTTATCATTGTTAGATATATATTTCTCAACGAATCGAGTATTCGGAGGGCGGTAAATACGAATACGACCGCTGTGTGTTGACTGGAAAGTTTTTTCGTCTGTTAAAGATTACATTGTTCCAATAATTTACATCATGCGCTAAAAATTCAAGCGCAAATCCTACTCGAGTTTCTTTATGTTGAGCTTTAAGTAAGTATTTCTGTGTTGATGCATAACAGCAAGATCCGATTCTCTTACTCGCCGGCGATCAGTACTACTGGATCCAGGAAAATTCGTTTCTTCAGGAGCATGAAAATTAGTTTATCCCCGTTTTCGTGCTCAACCCGATGGTAATAATCATTTCTCCCCCACCCTCCACCAACCATCCCTAAAACTACCCCGTTTTGATATTCATTGATACTGGACGTATGGGGATGAACATTTTTTCAGTGACGTAGTTTTTATCTCAGGTGATGGTAAACCATGCTTTCACAAGAGAACTTTGTGAGTAATGCTGGTAACAAATCCCTCCTTATACAACGACTCTCCCTAAAACTACCCCGTTTTGATATTCATTGATACTGGACGTATGGGGATGAACATTTTTTCAGTGACGTAGTTTTTATCTCAGGTGATGGTAAACCATGCTTTCACAAGAGAACTTTGTGAGTAATGCTGGTAACAAATCCCTCCTTATACAACGACTCTCTGAGGCATTAAGACATTCAAGTATAGAAACTTTACAAGCAAAAGAGGATGCCGACGTACTATAGTTATGACAGCCGTAGGAAAATCTGTTAGTTATGACGCGAGTATAATAATTTCGATTCTGCTCATTCTGTTCACTCAGTTTACAAATATTAGTTCTCATGGTTACTTGAAGAAACCAGGCAATAAAAATGTACTGAGTCGTTTCATGGACCGAAAAACTTTCAAATGCCTATGTTAAGAAAAATAATATCATTTGCGCATGCGGAGGAGGGTGTGATACAACGTCATCATTTTATAAGCAAGGGAAGAAAAAATATTTCAAATTCCAAGGGATGATGAAGATCTGGCTAGAGAGTGAGAAAAATTAACGAAATCTAATGCGGAATCAGATATGTTACATAATGTAGGATTGAAATTAGTTAGTACTGGTACTGATTATTACAATAGCGTGTTACCTGAAAATTCAGATCTACCGGAAGACGAGCTTGGTACGCTGGATGGTATTGAAATGATGATTCCAAACGTAATGCAGATGTTAGTGATGGCGATTCTGACGATAATGATAGCGACAGCGAATGTAATGGCCACTGTCAGCGGTTAGAAGAATATAATTTGAATTGTAAACGTCGAAGAATCAATTAGAATATAAGATTAATAATAAATATTTACAATAAAGAATGTATGTGCAATATTTTAAAAATGTGAATCATGTGTATGTAAATAAGCTATTTTAAAAATAAAAGGTGCTAGAATATGCCCAGGTCCATATTAAAATCCGATCCAACAAGTGTACGCATGCCCAGTACCTCTAAATGTGAAAAGGGGGTGGTTTTGGGGATTTAGGGGTGGTTGATGGAGAGTGGAGGATAAAATAGTATTGACATCGTGTTTAGCGCCCTTGAAAACGAGGAGAAAACATTTTCCGCTATTTTGTATTTTTCGGTGGATTTCAATGTTAGAGGTTGTGGTAGTTTCAACCCCGGGGGTAGATAAGATATTGTACGATTAAATTCAATAGGGCCTACCCGAATCCTGCCCAAAAAACCGATCCGCATGCCTACGACGGAAAAAAATCGGTCTCACACAACTCGGACAAGCTTTCCCATAAAGTATTTGTCTAGTATATTAGCGTGACCAGATTGAGATACTAAACACAGAAAGTAGGTAATTCCGTATTAAATAAAAGGATTGTGATTTATTTAATGCATAAATAATGTTTTCTAATCACTTTACCGTTCGAGGCTTTAAAGCACGTTGATGCAATGTTAAGCGTTTTACCTAGGTTAAGTTTAAAATTTGTTTTCTAACCAAACCAGGCGCGGTCCGCCTGATTTTTCAATTCGCCATTGCGACTAACGTGGTGGCTGCACAGTCGGTCCCAGGATGGGTTCTGAGGAAGTACTTGTTCCATAATTGTTAATAAAGTTCTATTGAGTTGAATTGACTGAGATCGTGGGTTCGAAGCCGGGAGAGGTGCATTTTTTTTACTTTCTTTTTATCATTATGAAATTGAAAAAAGATGAAATATTAAATAAAGTAAGTAAGTAGATATGTTAAATTTGATCAAAATCGTTACAGCCGTTTTAGAGAAAAAAATTATTTTCCATTTTTTTCCTGTTTTTAGGGGCTTACTCCTCCCACACTTGAGCTATCGATTTTGCGATTTCACCTCGAAGTGTGGCCGTGTTGATTACACATCTAAATTTGAACAAAGTAATTTGGGCTCTAGGTGCGACCACAGACGGCAGACAGACATTTTTTAAAAACCACTAAAAACTCAAACTCGAATTTTGCACGATTACCATACTTTCCTTATATATTATGTATATGCGAAAGTAAAAACGCGAAATAGGGATGGCTTTTTGGGATTAGGGGTAGTTGTTAAGGCGTGGAAACCTTCAAAATATCATCTTCGTGTTCAGCGCCCTCGAAAACGGGAGGGTACCCATGTTTCATCCCTCTCACAGAACTTTTGTGTTTCAAGCCTTTTATGCAAATTTTTCACGGAGAAAAGTGGGAACCACTCCCTTTGACAGCAGCCCAATAAAAAAAATCATTAAAACCCGAGTTCCTTTATAGGCGGCTCCATATTACAAGCTACATCTACCTCCTAAGCGGGAAGCACCCCATTTAACGAAAACTTAACTTGAAAATTCATCAAAAATCAAAAGGCATTTAGACGTATCCAGTTTTTCGTCTTACCCTTTTGTTTTGTAGCCTTACGCTCATGTCCCAAATTTCGTTCTTCTCTTAGGAGGCTTTTGCTTCTAACTACTAAAGTAAAAATTCATCAAAAATCAAAATACGTTTAGTCGTATCAAATTTTTCATCACACCCTTTTGTGTTAGTGTCCTGCACTAAGTTTTGTCTACCTCCAGCATACCAGTTGAAAAATAATCAAAATCATTGAAAATGATCTAGTTGAAGTAATCAATTCAATTTCACATGAGTCACATGAAGTATCTTTGATATTACTCAAGATATTGCTTTACTTTTCTTAATGTTGCAATAGTAATAACGGAAGATGAGCTCGTTATAGATTAAATAAATGTTTGTGGCATTTAGCATTTTTATCTGCTCTTATATATATTTCAAACTGCTAATAATAATAAAAACTACCTTCTGGAATGCCGGTTTAAATACATACAAGAAATCAGATCGCTGAAATCCAGAAATATTTTTAGTTAATGCATTAAACCAGTACTTGCTATATATTGTAGCAAGGTCAGTGAATTTTAGAAAATGTTTATTCGAGGACAATTACTATAATTATTGAAAAGTTGATATTAAACTACTTAAGAGGTGTAATTATAGTACTGAAGATCCACGAACGTGCGTTGGAAGTTGCAATTTCCAACAAATACGTTAAAAATGTTCTATCGATCAGTTAATGACAC
This sequence comes from Leptura quadrifasciata, assembly GCA_963675555.1. Lineage (NCBI taxonomy): Eukaryota > Metazoa > Arthropoda > Insecta > Coleoptera > Cerambycidae > Leptura > Leptura quadrifasciata. Next base: position 115,766,624 of record OY776675.1, on the reverse strand, counting down.
GTTACAGAGAGAATAAACAATACAATAGTGAAAGTTATAGAAGCAATTTGTTGATGGATTTTTTTAGATTTTTAATTAGCCAACAACGATAAATGTATGATTTACGACCCATGTCATGACTTTCTATGGAAACCGACTTTATTGAATTATTTCAGGGTGCTACTTGATAATTTAGATATGAGTTTGACGCGCAAAATTTACTGATGTGAGATATTTTTTCTGACATCTGTTGATCATCTGATAATTATATAAAAATGCTTCATAACGATCCTTCTCTTTAATTTTAATATAACGTGTAGGCTATACAAACAAATTCTAAAAATAACTTAGCTTTGCTTTACTTTGTATATTTTACTAAAATGTTGACATTTCCATTAGTAAAGGTTGTGTTCAATTTTATCCTCTTGCGTGCAATAATTGCCGCTACCAGAAATCCATAGTATATTATAGTAAATGAAAAATGATGGTACCAACCATAAAATTTTTCCTAGGACTTCCCCCTTTTAAATATAAAAACGTTGAAGGTCCATAAAGTTGTATATATTAATATTAAAACTTGTTTTAGGAGTCTTTGATAATGGTCGCAAGATCGAAACATATGTCAGGCAAAATTGAACAAAACTTGTGAAACAGTAAACCAAGTGTGTATTATAATAATTATTCTATTGTTGAAAAAAATAGTGAAAAAGTTCACCAATCATTTGTGGTTTAACAAGGAGGGTATCAGAGAAAAATTGCTTAAAACTTGTTTTTGTTTTCCTATTTATTGGTGTAGTTTTAGTACTAAGCCTTCTACTAAAGCATCTAAAAAATATGAAGATCAAAATTGACGCTCCATTTTTTTGCATATTTTTTGAAACCGTTGTAGGTAACAAGTTTTATGTTGAAGGGGGAATTTTAAAGTATTAAAAACACATATTTTGGTGTACATATACGGATAGCGGCATGTACACGCATGAACTATGGGTAACTAGACATTTCATATAGTCTAGTATACTTTAACTTGACGTGTGTATGTATGAGTTAATATTTCCGTACGATTTCATTTTCTCTTGTACACAAGGATCCAGAAATATTGTCCACGTAGACAATGTTTCTGGACTATCGCTTTAACTTTGTGTACAATATGGGAGAAAATGAAATCTTACGGAAATATTAACTCATACATACACACGCCAAGTTAAAGTATACTAGACTATATTCAGAGGTGTAGAGCAAATGAAATGCGCAATTTGAGGGTGAATAGTAGGGGCTCAATCGAGACTGAGAACATATCGTACGTATCACAAAAAAATTGATAAACATGGGTATGTTTTTCTCGCAACACATAAAAGAGATTCTTATATAACACTTCATAGGACCGAGTCAACCGGCCCATATTAATCTTTATGGGAATAATTATACGTCGCAAATTGAAGCGAAAGTAAAAGACGGTCCATCAAATCTATACACAATTTTAGATATTGTTACATGGCGTGTGTCCATTTAATAATTTCATATAATAACTAGTATTTTATCTATATTTAGCACGATCTGTATAGCATTCTGTTTCAGTTTTTGTAAGTGAGAATGTTTCAACTATCAGAAATTTTCTTTGTATAACTGCTAAATTATTTCACATTGTTTTATATAGCCATTTTTGTATCTTAGGAACAGTCATTTTTCTTAACACTAAATTATGTATCTCTGTTACAGCTTCAGAACCCATTGTCGATGTCAAGTCTGCAAAAACATTTACATTCATTCCTATTTCAATTTTATATTTTGTTTACTATATACATGTAGTTATTTTCCTTACCTGTGAAACATTCTCATTCTCCTGTTATATAGCGTATCCTTTGTGATGTAACATATTTACTGAATTCTTACAATATAGTTTGTAAACGATTTACTTTATTGCGACAGTTCGTATTTTTGGTTATGTATGCAAAGTAACTTATCTAATATGTGGTATGCAACTATCATTGATTAAAGATTCCTTTTATCGATTGTATACCTGTCATTATGTTAATTGTGCATTTAAGTCGCCCATCAACAGATGGCAACACCCGTACAATTTTACAGCTTTCAATTTAGCAAAACTATATTTTTCAAGTTTGTATATTGGTACCATATTGTAGATTGTAATATAAAAAGTTTACCTTAGTAAGTATAATCACCAAGGGATAATTTGCCTGCCGATTTTGATCTGATTTACACTTTCAAACGTTCATTGTGAGATCCCAGTAATTTATATTACAATCATATCTACATTTCGTGTGTTTAACACAACCAGGTAAATTTTATTTATTAAAAATTTAAATTTCAATAATCTTCAATTTTGAACTTATTGCAATTTCAATTTTTTAAATTCATTTTTTTAATTCAATAATTAATTAAAATACTACGTGTTACCACATAGTAATAAAATAATCTTTTCCCTTTGATTTTTTGGCAATTTATAGCTTGCAAATCAGAATTAATTAATTGATAGATTGATGAATTGAGTAATTAATAAACCGATAAATTAATAGAATTCAGTAATTAATTACTTGATTAATTAGTTGATTAATAAATTAATTTATCTTTAGGCATTAATTTATTTTTATGCAGAATTTATTTTTATGCATTAATTGATTTTTATGCATTTATCTGCCTCTATGCAAGTAGGTACTTCTATACTGCTGTTATGCATCAGTTATTCTTACGTATAACTATAAGCAATCTTTATAAATCAACATTTTTGGAATCCAACACCTTCTTGCAAGAATAAATTGCCAAATAATTTAGATTGGGTGCTCTACCAGACAATGGGATCCTGAAGTGCAGTTCCAGAAATTTTCATTTTCATCTATACCGACTGGAAATTCAGGAGATATCAAATTCATTATTATTTTCCTTCCGTCCTCACTAGCATCCTTATAACTTTTTCTTTTTTCTGATTTGAACCAAATTTAACTCAAATATAGAACAAAGTCCAAAATTTCAACAAAATTAAAAAATAATAAAATGTTCTTTAAAATAATATTCAACTCCGAAACTATAATTTTAATGCGTTTTTTTTGTTGTTTAGAAAAGTATGCCATGGCAGTTTTGTAATATTTTATCATTTTATTTGAAAAAAATAAAGAAATACTCAGCACCCAAAACACATTAAAATTATACTTTCAGATACTATGCTAAAGAGAATTTCAATGTTTTTTAATGTTGATGAAATTTCGGACTTAAGATTTTCAAACATTTCTCAGTAACATATTCAATAATAAAATTTTCAGATACAAGAATGCCTAACATGATTCAAATTAAATTAAAAATAATGTAGTTACACTCAGTGCGATACATTGTATATAAGAATATGACTATTATAGCACAGTTTCTAATACACTGAAATTATGCTGTACAAGCAATAAATAATAAATAAATAAACACCACATAAATTAGACAACCCCCAATTCCACAAGCCGGGGCTTGTGAGGAAGGGGCTTACACATTGAAAAAACGCGGACATACAACCATTTCCTCTGATAGTGCCAGTGCCAGAGCCAGGATTCGAACCCGGTGGTGCGATGTCCGTGTGATTAATCGCGATTGCCACCTCGCGCCTTAACCCACTCGGCTATCGACCAGACATGGGACATATGCTATCTAATTTGTTATGTGTCTTGTTAGCGGACTATCGTCCAGCTTAAACGAGTAGAAGTTTTGAGAGATGAGTTGGACGTAGTCCGCTATCGGGGTTATATCGTTGCAACGTGCCTATAGATCTCTGAGGGAGGTGTACCTTCCAGAATGTGAAATGAGGCGCATGAATTTGTGCTCAAACACTTGGAGTTTTATCATTGTCGTGGCCGGTAGGCTGCAGCACACTGGCGCTGTGTATGTGATGGACGGTCTGACTACCATCGTGTACAACATTTTTTTATTCTGTCTGTTAAGTCTGCCACCCCTGACCATAAGCGGATACAGACTCCTGTACAGGGAGTAAACCTTCCGTATCGTCTCATTGATATGTGTGTTGAACGTCAGTCGTTGGTCCAGTCTGACCCCCAAGTACTTCACGCATCTTTTGTTGGAATTTGGTTTCCCCGGATCAAAATTGGAGTAGCCACTTCGCGCCTTAACCCACTCGGCTATCGACCAGACAGAATAAACAATATATGTTGGAATAATTTCATCGAACTAATGAATGCCTTATCATAGTCTAAGTCTGCCTTATGACTTCAGGAAGACTTGCGTAGCGTATTTAGTTAGAGTAGTATTAGGTATTAATATTTTATTAAATTTGAAAAAAAAAATGAAAAATCTCATTTCGCATCTCATCTTATTATTTTTAGTATACAGGGTGTTTGGCGGATGGTTTTCTAAATGGAAATGGTGAATAGGTTGGGCCATTTGGAACATATTTAGTCCCAATGACCTTCATTAAAAGTTTCACGGATTTCGAGATATTTTTTTGTTATTTTTGAGAATTTTCGAAAATTCAGCTTTTCAGCTGTTTTTACGGTTCTAACATCTCAAAATAATTTTTATCTGAATTTTTGTATCTCTGCTACAATGAAATTGATAATTAACGCTGATGTGATAGAGAAAAAATAAATAAAATTATTAGCTAACAAAATGTCGATAATGGGTAGGTAGATATTATTTTAAAATTCAAATTTTCATTGCATTAAAAAAACTAAAAGCGGATAAGATGTTCAAATGGTTTTAAAATGTTCTCTAGTTTACGTCTTTTCTAACGGTGTATCACATTTCATATTCTTTAGTCCTATTTCTTCACTGATTTTCTCAAATTATTTAAATGTTTACATGAAATGTGATATCCCATTACAACTGTCATAAACTAGACAATATTTTAAAAGCATTTGAATATCTAAATCTCTTTTAGTTTTTTTTAAGTGCAATGCAAAATTGAATTTTATACAAATTTCTACCCATTATCGGGACTTTGTAGCTCATATTTCTTCTTTTTTTTATCAGCGTTATTTTTTATCAATTTCATTGAAAAATAGTTACATTAAAAATAGAGATAAGATTTATTATTAGTTGATAGAACCATAAACAAATTAATTATAACAGCTGAAGGGCTGAATTTTCAAAAACTTTCAAAAATAATAAAATAAATATCTCGAACACCGTGTGATTTTGTATTAATTTGGGCTAAATATGTTCCAAAGGACCTCACCTATCCACTCTTTCCGTTAAACACCCTGTAGAATTAACATAATTTTAGAGGAAATGAACCAAGTAAGACACCTTGAGGGATTTTTCATAGCAGAATGTTATATAAAGCACTTAATAATATAGAAACTGTGTTAAAATCTTTTGGTTAAAATGAATGAGCTTATCCAACATACCACTACTGATCTCTCTGTCCACAGTTTTAAAATATTGTAGGATGAGCAATTCGGTGTATTTTTTTATGGCATCGGATTTTCTCCATTAGTCAATCACATATTTTTGTATTTTATATTTGCTACTATATCAAATATTTTATGCTTTTACTGCCTAATCGGTTTCGTAAACAAATTAACCTAACACAGCCCTTTATACATGTAAAGAAATAGTACACCAGGATATTACACAGAGACACTCTTTTCTCGTTCAGGGGTCTGCCAGGACTTTTATTATAACGTTTTACAGGTAGACTACGGAAATGGTGGTTTATATTACAACAGGGCAAACATAGTGCGAAGCTAACCTAGTTAGTTACTAACCCTGTTAGTTAAATCAGTTAAAGATAAAGTCACTAATACATTGTACATTTTAATATTTTTAAACGACAATTAATAATATTAGTGGGTAGCGGAACATTAATATTAACTAAATTTTTTAAAAGAATATTAGTAGTATTTGGTGATTCTGGCAGTTAAGGAATTATGGTTCAGATCACCTATAGAGCCGCATGTATTGCAAGTATTTGTATCGAATTATTTGATACCCAAATTACAATATAAGATAAATACATTATTTAGGAACTATTCGAGCAAAACTTAGATGTATGAAGTTAGCACTACCACTTTAAAATTATGAAATCGTTCTGGTTCCATTAATTGTAGCTTTTTTGTTGCGAATTTGTTGCGCACGATATTTTTTAAAGAAAGACCGGACAAAATGAATCGCTTTAAAAAAAGTGAGCAATTGCGACTCAACGATTCTGGGTGCATCGTATATAAAAATGAAACACAAAATTTGCAACAGCATCAGCAATAAGGAAGGATTTCCTGCAAATTTTTGCAGATAACAAATTTCAAAAGATTTTGGAAACAAAACGTGGACTCGATGTGGACTACTGTAATTTATATTGAAAGTACTAGCAGTTTTCTCGCGTTCCATTTTATTGCATAAACATTTTACCCAATAATGTTTTCTAGGGAACGAGAAAGTACAAATCGCGAATCAGAATATTTCTAAGGTTGTCTTAAAAAGTGAAAGATTTCCCGAAAATATTTGATGCAGAAACTATTTTAGAGGAAACTTTATTTGCAACAAATTTCTTCCCAATGCAACAAATTCGTATGCGATACGCAACAAAGTCTCGAAGTAAAAAATACATGAAAAAATGCATTTTCAACGGTTTTTGCAGGTGATAGTGTCAGGTTCCGCTGGAAATTCAAAGTTTCATTGAATTTTACGAACATTTTTTTCGCAACAAATTATATTTCGGTGCAACAAATTCATACATGATACGCAAAAGTTATCGTGAAACAGTCATGAAAAAATCCATTTGCAGTGGTTCTGGCAGGAGAGGCTGGATAGTAATTGTTTCATCAATTTTTACGAAAACTTGTTTCGCAACAAATTAAATCTCGGCGCGGTGTACGACACGTAATAAATTGTATAAGTGAAAAACCCATGAAAAAATGCATTTGTAACGTGGTGGCAGTGCCAGGTTGCGCTGGAAATTCAACATTTTATCGATTTTTGCGAGAACTTGTTTCGCAACAAAGTATTTCACGGCGCCGCGCCGGTGCATCAAATTCGTACACGACGCACAACAAATTTTCGAAGTGATAAGATTTAAATCTTTGTTAAATCAAAAACGGAACAATCAATTTTTAACAATTAGTATATATAGAAGCAGGGCAATATTACTGGGTACGATAATAGGCCTAATGTGAAATAAATATTAATCTACACAAATGGAACTGTAAACGCATACAATACAGACAGTTAACATACTTTACGTTTTGTGCATATTCCTATATAAATTGCCCTATTCCTATCTTTTCAATTTGCTTAGAAAAATTTTATGTCGATACTTTTGGAGACATTTCGAAACAAATATAAATAAATTTGTAGTGGACAGGATGAACTTGTTGAATGCTAGTAGGAAATTGAACAAGCATTATACTACACACTGAAGGACTGTTGCAAATGCAACTTTTTATAATATTCTGATTTCAGAATTTGTTGCGTATTAGGTAAGAATTTGTTATGCCTAGAAATAATTTGCAGCGAAACAAGTAAAAATGGATAAAACTGGGAATTTCCAGAGTAACCTGGCACTAGCATCACGAAAAACCGTTACAGATGCATTTAATATGGGGTTTTCACTTTAACTATTTGCTACGTGTCGTGTAGAAATTTGTTGCGCCGAGATTAAATTTGTTGCGCAACAAGTTTTCGCAAAAATTGATAAAACGATTAATTTCTAGCGCAACTTGACACTACCTCCTGCAAGAACCCTTGCAAATGAATTTTTTCATGAGTTTTCCACTTCGACAATTTTTTTAATGTTGTGTACCAATTTATTAAACCGAAACCTAATTTGTTGGGAAAAAAGTGTCGCAAAATTCTATGAAACTTTGAATTTCCAGTGCAACCTGGCCTCCAATCTGGCACTACCACCTACAAAAACAGTTGAAAATAATTTTTTTCATGTGTTTTTTACTTCGAGACTTTGTTGCGTCGAGAAACAATTTGTTGCAAATAAAATTTTCTCTAAAATATTTTCTAGGTACATAATAAACTATTTTCGACAAATCTTTCATTTTTTAAGACAACCTTAGGAATCTTCTGATTGGCGATTTGCATTTTTTCGTTCTTAAGAAGACATTTTTGGGTAAAATGCGTATGCAATAAAATGGAACGCCTGTTTTTGCGAATAAACTGTTAGTACTTTTCAATGTAAATTACAGTAGTCCACGTTTTGTTCCCAAAATTTTTTGAAACCTTATCTGCAAATTTCCTTCCTTATTGTTGATGCTGTTGCAAATTTTATGTTACATTTTGATTTTTATATACGATGCACCCGGAGTCGTTTAGTCGCGATTCCTCACTTTTTTTAAAGCAATCTTCACTGTGAAGTTAGCATTGCCAGGTTATTTTTTTTCAAATAAAGAGCTACAAATGTTTTCTCACCGCAAAAAATTTGCAACAAAAAAGCTACGAACGATTTCAAAATTTTAAAGTGGTAGCGCTAACTTATTCTGTTTATATCAATGTTCTTCTATCTGAACATGCCATATAAAAGTACTAAGTCAAAGAATCATTATTAACAAACATGAACTAATTAGAAATTACCCAACTATTACGAATTTATATAAACATTCTGTATTCTGAATGTATAACATTTTAAAGCATTATCATTGTGGGAATTTTGCTTGTTATGTTATAATAAATATAATAATATAAATAACAATAATCTTTATTTAAAAAAATAGGCAAGGCTAATACATAGATAAGAAATATACATATTTAACTTAAGTAATACTTTGTTGTTGTATGTGCATATAATATAAAAAAATACAATATCAGTAATATTATAGTGTAAACAATTATTAATTACGGAAAAAATATAGCCGTAAATTTAAAAAAAAAAATGCACCATTATTATTATAATAGTAATTATAGCTAATATAAAGTAAAATTTAAAGTAGAGGTAAAATTATAGTAAATTATAGGATAAACGGAGAAAAGAAAAAATATATATAACAATTTAACGTGTATTATTTTTAAATAATCAATTAACTTTTATTGAACACATGGATAGATACAGAGTTTTTTATATTACTATATATACTTGACAAAGAGTTATTTTGGAGTTACAGCAAAGGTAAAGGTCGAAAATTCGTAAGTTCATGAAAAATCTTCAATATAACAGGTCCTCGAGCCTTGGTGCCATTTGAACTTTTCATCAGGAAGGTCTGAACTACAATATATCTCAATTTCGGCCATTTTCACCGGGATCCTTGTGCGGAGTCCTTTCTAATATTTATTTGCATTGTTAATAATGGAGGCAAGTAAATATTTTTACTATTGCATATCGAAATAATTAGTGAAATACTAGATCTGGTAGTGCTTATCTATAAAAATAATTTAACAAATGTATTATAATCATTATTAAAGAATCTACCTTTATGTATAACTAATTTGCATTACAACATTATAATTTCGTCTGAGGGAGTCCATTTTCTGTGTAACAGTTATAGAAAAAATGAACTAAAACAATTACCAGGTTGTCAAAACCTGAACATATTAAAATCCTATTTTATATTTGTTTCCAACGCTTCCGTAGAGATTGGAGTAGACTTATTAATGATCTAAGGATTGAAATTAGTTTATGGAAATATGTTCAGTTCAATCATCCGAGTGTAGCTATTTTTTATTCTGCAGATTGCATGTATACCTTCAAAGGATGAGACACTGAACAAGCAGGCGACTGTTTCTTAGTACAAAGGAGTTCTTCGAAAAACGACGCGGATAAACCTATATTTAACTTGAATAATAAATACTCGTCTCAAATATTCATCTTCTTTGTCATCTACAGTTATGTGCATATTTCAATGCGAACTTATTTTGATGTTAAAGACTATAACATAACGTTCCTAGCAACATCTAATTAGTAAACTATATTTTTGCGACAGATTATGAATTGTAAAAAAGTTATTGATGCGAACAATATGAATAAGCAATTAGATTATTAAATTTTAATACTTTTGTATTTAGTGTCAAGCGGGCGAGCTTAGTTTATCCTCTGGCCTTCCCAGTACCAAATACTAAATTTTATGCTCCTTTCGTGAAGTCAAAAATGTTTTCTAATCGATTGCAAACTTTGGAACGACTAAAATATAATATTCGGACAGAGATTAACGCAATCCCAATTGAAATATTTTAGCGCGCGATGAAAAACTTTGGTGCTGCTAGGTTTTAAGAGTGTCATCAGCGAGGAGGAGGTCATTTGGCTGATGTAATATTTAAAAGATATAATTTCCCCAAGAACCTTGTGTTTAATTTTTGAATAAAAATTTAGCCATTAATAAAAACAATTCAATTTAGAATGGATGCTTCATTCTGCCAGACTCGTTAATCAATCCCATTCAGTTCAGTTCAGTTTAGTTTAGTTCAGTTCAGTTCAATTCAATTCAATACAACTTTATTAATAATTAAAATTTACATCTGCCTCCCCAGAACCCACCCCGGGACCGACCGTGCAACCACCGCGTTGTTCATGGTGGATGATTTAAACAGCTCAACCTAAACACCTTCCATCGCAGATGAATAAAATTAGGTCATAAAATTAAAACATATCTGAAAACAGATTTAATAAAACTTATAACTACACGTTTTTTAAAAACTCACGCACTGTCGCTGATTAAATTTTGACACTGGCACCTCAACTTGTACAAGGTGCCTTCTGCGAGGTATGTCAATGCTGGGATGCGCGTAGCTGGCATAAACTTTGATTTTGAAAATTTTGGTTTATCGAAATTTTGATTTAATCAAAAACTAATAAAAATTCAACTAAGTATCAAAGTCAAACAAAAACGTCTCATTTGTTTAAAAATAATGTGAAGAAAAATGAGTACAAATCCTTCTTGGGCCAACCATCAGAATATCGTTGAGTGAAACCTTAGTAGGTAGTTGTTGAAACTAAAGTATTAAAGGCTCGATTAAAGGCCACTCGAACATTTGTTGTTAGGTTTGTGGTTTTCATTATAGCATGACAAGTCATATAATAGCCCTCTTTGAAGTCATTAGAACTACTTGCTTGCAATGCAGGAGCAAATATTCTTACAAAAATTCAGAATATCGAATTCTTAAATTATCGTTAGGCTTAAATTTATTCTCAAGATGAAAACATTCAATGCAATTATGTATGAATTACCTAACATTTCTTCACTTACATTGAAAGGCAGTTTAACTAATAATCTTGCGAAAGAATCTTCTCATGCTAGTCCTTCCAAAATTGCCGCATTTGCATCAAGTCCTTCTAATGCGAAACGATGATTTGAGGGCATTTCACTTGCTTCCATGTCTACCCTTCCCCAACCAAATTCGGTATTTTGAAGCATACGTAATTCACGTCCAACCTTAATTTGTTTATTTTAAATTTGCTAGGATTATGTATGTATTAGAAATATCTTAGTACTTGCAGTCAATAAATTTTTATAGTCATCCTTTAGAGTGTGTATGACTGGTGGTCGAGAGGTGAGCGCACTTGCCTCTCATCCAAAAGCTCCAGGTTCGATCCTCGGTCGTGGCAGTGGAAAATACTGTGAGAGGGATTTTTCCACTATACACGGATATTGGGTGTGTGTCCCTTGTCTCTAAATGTGTAGCCCCCTCCCACACAAGGCTTTTTTAGAGACTTCCGGGATAAAGGGGGTCGTAATTACTGGTGTTATTTAGTGATAACATCCAGGAAAAAAAAGGTATTTTTTATAAGCTCCACGAGATTTTATGTTCAAACGAACACATCCTCCAACTTGTGTTCGACATTGTTCTATTCCATTAATAGGAACATTTTTGTGAACGGTTTAATGCGGAACCTCCAACTAAATGATTTAGAAACAACATTAGATTGGCTAATAACAGTGGCTGGTAAATTATCAGATGGTTGACTTAAATTATAATATTCGGCGCTTGGAATGTTCGTACTTTGAACGACAGCACTCGCACCGATCGGCCTGAAAGAAGAACTGCTCTAATAGATAGAGAACTTCACCGACTCAATGTTGATGTTGCAGCTCTCAGCGAAACTCGATTTTTGGAAGAAGGCTCTCTCACAGAAAAGTACTACACCTTCTATTGGAAAGGTCTTCCCACCAATTCAAGAAGACAACATGGAGTAGGATTTGCCGTTCGGAATCAACTTGTATCCAACTTAACACAAGTACCACAAGGCCTATCCGAGCGTCTAATGCTGCTACGCTATGAGCTATCAGATGGCAACGCGGTAAATCTAATAAGCGCCTACGCTCCCACTCTGGATGCAAGTCACGAAACCAAGGAAAGCTTCTATCAACAGCTGGAAGAAACCCTCTGTAGAATACCTAAAACGGAACGACTCGTTATTCTTGGCGATTTTAACGCTAGAGTAGGGAGAGATGCAGACACCTGGCCAGGCATCATAGGCAAGAACGGTTTGGGCAACATGAACGCTAACGGTCAACTACTCCTAACTAAATGCGCCGAACATGATCTAGTTATAACAAACACCATTTTCCAACAAAAGGATAAATTTAAAGGCACCTGGCGTCACCCCAGATCAGGTCACTGGCATCTACTGGACTATGTTATCGTACGTAGGAAGCATCTCAAGGACGTCCAAATTACAAAGGCGCGCATTGATAGCGAATGTTGGACCGATCATCGTCCTGTTGTCTCTAAAATGAAAATTGTTATGAGACCCAAACACCGAAGAACTCAAGTAAAACGTAGACTCCGTCTCTGTATTAGTAAATTGCGTGACCAACAAACCGTCGAACAGCTAAAGCAAAAAGTTCAAGAGAATTTGAGTGCACTAGAAGAAACCAATTCTGTAGATGTCGCTGCTACCTGGACACAAATTAAAGACAGTTTAAAAAGTGCGAGTGAGGAAATTCTTGGCACTGCAGCAAGTAAAAAACAGGAGGACTGGTTCAATGATAATGAAGCTTTTATACAAGAACTTCTTGACCGCAAACATACTGCCTTCCAAAACGCTATCAACCACCCCAATGACTCATCAAAAGCAGAAGCTTTTACCCAATCTAAGTATGAAACGCAACGCGAAATCAGAAGAATAAAGAACGAGTGGTGGGCAAGCAAGGCCAGAGAAATTCAAAGGTACGCCGATTCACACGACTACAGGAATTTCTTTCAAGGAGTAAAAGCAGTGTACGGCCCCAGTCGGAAAAATATGTGCCCTATTAAAGATTTAAATGGAAATCTCCTCAAAGAAGACCAGGAAATAAGAGCCCGATGGAAAGAACACTACTCTAGCATTCTTAACCAGCAAAGTCAAGCCGATCACGATATTATAAATCTTATCCCTCAGTATGACACCTTCGAAGACTTAGATAAACCACTAACAACGGAAGAGATCTTAACCGCCATTGGGCAGCTAAAAAATAACAAATCTCCCGGCGCCGACTCACTCCCAGCTGAGATCTTTAAAGCTGTGTCGTCGGAGCTCATACCCTACCTCAAAAAACTGTTTGATGTCGTGTGGGAAAGTGGTCAAGCTCCGCAGGAGTTTCGTGATACACTTTTAATCAACCTCTTCAAAAACAAAGGGAGCGCTGCGGACTGTGGAAATTACAGGGGTATAGCTCTCCTGGCTGTTGGAGGGAAGATACTCACTAAAGCGATGGCAAATAGGCTAACACCTGTTATGGAAAAGTTACTTCCTGAAACACAGAGTGGCTTTAGACCAAACCGAGGCACATCGGATTTAATCTTCACACTTAAACAGCTTCAAGAAAAAGCACTCGAACATCAAGGAGAAATTCACATGGCCTTCATTGATTTAACCAAGGCGTTTGACTCGGTGGACAGGGAAGTGCTCTGGAAAATTATGTTCCGCTTAGGTATCCCTAGAAAATTTGTGGAAGTATGTCGCAGTCTACATACAAACAACAACGCCCAGGTTATGTATAATAATGAGGCAACCGAACCTTTCCAAACTCTCACTGGAGTTAGGCAGGGATGTGTCCTGGCACCCCTACTCTTTAATTTGTTTACCACTGCTCTAACAGTTATTGTTGACCACAAACTGACAGTCAGAGGAATAGGTCTCAGATGCCGTTTTGATGGCGGTCTCTTTAACATAGGGCGCTTTAGAGCTTTCACGAAGACACGCACACGATTCATTTGTGATCTCCAGTATGCGGATGACTGTGCACTTTTAGCCTCTACGCCGGAAGAGCTTCAAGAACTTTTAGATGTGTATGCCCAAAGTTATGATTCTTTGGGACTTAAAATCAACATTGGAAAGACTAAGATTATGTCAACTCCTCATCAAGTGAACCAAATAGACATTACACTTAACGGAAATTCTCTTGAAGTGGTGGATCAGTTCAATTACTTAGGCGACGTTGTTAATGACAAAGCAAACATGGACAGCGAGATTCGCAATAGAATTAACGCTGCATCTAGAGCATTCTGGGGACTTAGAGAGAGAGTATTTGACAACCACGACCTTGCTTTGTCAACGAAAATGGCTGTCTACAGAGCAGTTTTCATTCCAACACTGCTATATGGATGTGAAAGCTGGGTCACTTACCGTCGTCATGTGAAAGAATTAGAACGTTTTCAGCAAAGACACCTCAGAAGTATGATGAAAATCCGTTGGTTCCATCACATATCAAACATGGAAGTACTCAGGAGAGCAAACAGCCTTCCAATTGAGGTGCTTATTTCAAGAGCACGCCTAAGCTGGGCAGGTCACGTTTCATCGTATGCATGATAACCGCCTTCCTAAATGTACACTTTATGGTGAATTGCTAAGCTGTAGAAGAAAGCGTGGCGGTCAACGAAAGAGGTTCAAAGACGCTCTCCATGAAAATCTAAAATCCTGCGGTATTGCAGACGAGCAATGGGAACAACTTGCAGCGGACAGAACCGAATGGCGAGGGGTTGTGGCCAGCTATCAAGGAAATGTTGCTGCAAGAAGGCCGAATCCAAGACCTAACCAGGTCTATGTTTGTCCTGATTGCGGTCGACATGTGCTCTCCCGAATTGGCCTCTATAGCCATAGTCGTGTGCACCGTAGATGAATGGGAATTGCAATAGACTACACCTTTTACTTGTTTTTTATTGTACGCAATTTATCGACTGTAACATTTCTATACTCGGACTCGAGTAACGGCTAATAATAATAATAATAATAATAATAATAATATTCTTGAGTATTATCTCATTGAACTTGTTCCGAACGTGATGGACGTTGTGCATCTTGATTGTTCTGGATTAATCCGTAAGTTTTGTTAGTGATTTTTTCGCGATGTGATGTTTATACCACATTTTTTACTCAAGATTAATTCACAACTAGTTGAAACAATCGCTTATTTTTTAATTTTTGCAACCTTCTCGTTTTGATGAAAAGATTTAGAACAATGCCACTATTTGTAGCGGGCTTTACCTAATGAACGTTCAGAAATGTCTTTAGGTTGTTCAAAAACAAAACGTGTTGTAGATTGTAGATTGTTTTACGGGGTCGTTTGGCTTCGGACAGCCTTACTTCACTTCGACCTAAAAGATCTTTTGTGATTAACCCTACATCTAGTGGTTATCCCAGGATTCCCAGACTTTTTACAAAGCTTGTGATTTTCCTAAAGGCTAATTTCCCTATGTCTTCCGGCGTTAATTCCGCCTGTTCTAGGAATTTTAGCCTAGTGCGGACTCACACCTTGCATTCAAAATATGTGCTCCGCAGTTTCAATTGCAGTATCGCAATATCTGCATTTATTATCTACCGCTTTGCCCATATTCTTGAGATGGTATCTCAAGGGGCAGTGGCCAGTTAGAAGGCCTGTGATTAGCCTTAATTCGGACTTTTCCAGTTCGAGAAGCCTCGTGGCATTCTTTGTCGAATAAGTTATAAACTTTTTCGCTTATCTTTGGCCTGGAGTATTCCTCCAGTAGGACTTTTTCTGATCCTTTTCCCATTCTTGGATCTCCTCCGCTATATGTCCCTTGGCTAGGCCACAAAACGGTTCGGGGCCAATGAACGGTGCTTCAGCTCCTTTTTTTGCAAGGCTATCAGCAAGTTCGTTTCCTTATATTCCCTCATGCCCTGGCACCCACATCAAGGTAACCTTGTTGTTATTAGCCAGTTGCTTCAGGGATTGTCTACATTCCCAGGCAATTTTAGATTCAAAGATGTAGGACCTTAGAGCCTTTAGCGCTGCCTGGCTATCTGATAGTATATAGATCTTTGCCCTTCGGGTGCCTTTATTTAGGCATACCTAGGCACACAGATCTATGGCATAAATTTCTTCCTGAAAGATGGTTGGGGTGTTACCAAGGGGTTTGGATAGCCTACAAATCGGCCTGCTACTCCGACTTCTACCCCTTCAGCCATCTTGGATCCACCTGACCCCTGTTCCAATCGCAGTGACTCCATCTTGCTCGTCTGGCGACTTTCAATTAGCACGTCAGACGGGCAGTCAAAGTCTTGTTTGACTGGCATTGAGTTTGTGGGTTTGGTCATGAATTTCAGATGGATTTCCTCCAGAATCCTTAAGTGATCAACCAGATCACCTGGTTTGAATTTATGTGCCTGGTGCAGTCGTAAGGCACTGAGTGCCGCCTCCTTCCTTACATGTAAGTGCAAGGGAAGTAGGTCAAGCATAGCCTCCATAGCTGCTGTGAGACACGAGTGCATTGCTCCTGTAGTCCCTAAACAGGCAAGGCGTTGCAGTTTCTGCAACTTTCCCTGTGCTGTTTTTTCTTCTGTTTTTGGCCACCATACGCATGATGCGTAGGTTACCATAGGTCTGACAACCGAAAGATAAGACCAATGTGTCATTTTCGGTCTTAGACCCCAAGTCTTACCAAACAACCTACGGCACGTCCATATTGCCGCTGTTGCTTTAGTAAGAGTCCGTTCCAGATGTGAGTTCCAGGTAAGTTTTTGATCCAAGATTACTCCTAGATACTTTACTTCACTAGAAAGACATTCAGTACAGGAGTTCTAAGATGTGTTACTTTAGGCTTTGTTTTGTTTGTTTTTTCTTACACACCGATGGCCTTCAAAGAAAAACATCTATTTTCTAATAATCTCAATGGCTTTTACAATGTTGGTACCTCTTTTTGATCTCGGGAATTCCTACCGAGCACCCAGTTTCGTATAAAAAAGCATGACTTTACTGGTAAAGTTCTTTTAATGATCATACATGTTATTTACCTTCGGTGATTAATTTTCTCGAAGCTATGCATAAATATTTTGTTACTATTAGCTGCTTAAATATGAATGGTAGCTGCGAATCGACACTGACTTTTTTATTGTTGAATCATTCATTCAGTCAACTCCATGCCACTTTACAATTGTCCTATGTTAAGTCGACTG
This sequence comes from Leptura quadrifasciata, assembly GCA_963675555.1. Lineage (NCBI taxonomy): Eukaryota > Metazoa > Arthropoda > Insecta > Coleoptera > Cerambycidae > Leptura > Leptura quadrifasciata. Next base: position 115,749,367 of record OY776675.1, on the reverse strand, counting down.
AATCGATTATCTTCAAAGCTTCATCAGCTAAATTTTGTCTTAAGTAATAAAACTTATCAACTGGACTCATTTTATTATTCTAAATTAATGACACAAATATATCACGGATACTATGCCACTTCCTGAAAATGTTGATACTTCCTGGTATGTCTCACCGGGAACTGAATCGATCGATATAGAGAAAAGTACGCATCAGAAAATTTTGAAAATTTAGATAATTACTAATGTCGGTGTGGCCAATCCAACTAAAATAATTACAAGCCGCTGGCACTTCCGCTTATACCGGAAATCGATACCAACTTGCTTATTTCAAATGGAACACCCTATATATTTTAGGGTTTTCGAAGAGAGCATAAAAGAGTAGAAAATATGTAGCATATCCTATATCTAAACCTAGCCGTTTCAGAGATATTTGACATTTCATAGAAAATTTGACAGGTGCAACGGTTTGCAAGAACCATTATAACTTTCTACGTGTAAAAGATCCTCATTTGCTTCTTGTCACATAAAAAGAACATAAGGAGAACTACGTTCTACAACTGAAACAAATTCAATAATATCATACCAAGTGTTCCATTTTTCGCGTTACATTTTGTCAACTTCAAACCGCGGAAACTTATTTAGGTCAAATGGAACACCCTGCATTTTTTTACGTCAAGTTGTATAAAATTGAATTCCCTTTTTTCTGATATTAGCATTGTGAGCGTTAAACTTACAACTTTTTGAAATATTTGCGATTTTATTAGAAATTCATGAATTGTTGTAATCATTTCATCAAAATAGCCATGATTAGAAACAATCAGTCATTATCTTATGTCAAAAAATGCCAGCACGCTTAAATTACACCCACGTAGACTTTTTAAATTTGTTTATTATTTATGGGGAATGTGATAAAGTAATATCAAGAACTTGCAGCACATTTGCTACTCGATATCCAGAAAAACGGAAACCGTCACCAAACACTGTAAAACGCATACTGGAAAATTTTAAAAATTATGGCTCTGTCAAGGCAAAAATGCAAAGCCAATTGTTAATGACGAAAACATTGAAATAGTCATTCTGGGATATTTTCATGCATTCCAAGGATGTCATTAAGACAAGCTGCTCTGGAATCGGGACTATGCAAGGATTCAATTCACAGAATCTTATTAAAACATGAGTTTCACCCGTTTTCATTCCATATGGTTCAAGGATTAAAAGAAACAGATTTCCTAAGAAGACAGAATTTTTGTGAGTTCATTCTAATAAGATCTGAGGGTCACGAAATATTATATGGACAGATGAAGCAAAATTTACTAAAAATTGACTTTTTAATAGACACAATTCGCATTATTGTAGTGACTCAAATCCTCATATGTTCAGAGAGCGAAACTTTCTGGAAAGTTGGCAGTTCAATGTTTACTGTGCCATAAGAAACGATAGAGTGGTGGCATTACAATTTTATCAGGAAAATTTAAACGGTAAATTACATTTTTTCTTCCGCTAATATGTATAGGTAAATATTGTTTTTTTTTTAGGTGAAAGATATCCGAATATCTTACAAAATTTGAATAATAACTATTTAGAAAATTTACCTCTCGCCGTACATAGAAACATTTTTTATCCATAACGCATGTTTTTATGATCAATGGATTGCCAATAATGGACCTTTCGTATGGCCTCCTCGCTTGCCCGATTTATCAGTTCTGGATTATTTCATTTTTGGAACTATTTAAAATAAAGCTTATGAGAGCCCATTAACAACCATTGAAGATTGTGTGCAAAGAGTAAGAAATGCATTTCAAAACATATCACAGGATTCAATTGGAATTGAGGAACTAATCCGAAGGTGCGAAAAATGTGTCGAGGTTCGAGTAGCAAATGTGCTGCAAGTTTTTGATATTACTTTATCGCATTCTCCATAAATAATAAACAAATTTAAAAAGTTTTCATTGGTATAATTTAAATGTGCTGGCATTTTTTGACATAAGATAAAATGATTGTTTCTAATCATGGCTGTTTTGATGATATGATTACAACAATTCATGAATTTCTAATAAAATCGCAAATATTTCAAAAAGTTGTAACTTTAACCCTCACAATGCTGATATCAGAAAAAAGGGAATTCAATTTTACACAACTTGACGTAAAAAAATTCAGGGTGTTCCATTTGACCTAAACAAGTTTTCGCGGTTTGAAGTTGACAAAATGTAACGTGAAAAACGGAACACTTGGTATGATATTATTGAATTTATTTCAGTTGTAGAACGTAGTTCTCTTTGTATTCTTTTTACGTGACAAGAAGCAAATGAGGATCTTTTACACGAAGAAAGTTATAACGGTTCTTGCAAACCGTTGCACCTGTAAAATTTTCTATAAAATGTCAAATGTCTCTGAAACGGCTATGTAGGTATAGGATATGCTACATATTTTCGACTCAGAATTTTATGCTCTTTTCGAAAACCCTAGAATATATAGGGTGTTCCATTTGAAATAAACAAGTTGGTATCGACTTCCGTTATAAGCGGAAGTGCCAACTGCTAGTAATTATTTTAGTTGGATTGGCCACACCGACATTAGTAATAACCTAAATTTTCAAAATTTTCTAATGCGTACTGTTCTCTATATCGATCGATTCAGTTCCCAGTGAGACACCCTGTATATATGTAAATATGTTAGTATTGGAGATTGTTTTTTCGCTATTCTCAATTGCTACTATGGATTATATTGTAAATTTTTGAAGATGTATATTGGATAGATAATTTACATATTTGACAGATAAATTGATGTGTTTGTTGTAACTATTTTCACTATTTTTTAATTTAGTAAGTTATAATTTTATCGGTTTGTTGTAAATACCACTTTTTTGTTGTTTCATAATTGCTATATATTTAAGCATATATATTGTTCTTATATTTATTACTTGTATCTTCCTGTCTTTTAATTGGATTTTCATCTGTCTGGGCAGTTGTACCTCAAATAAATAAATAAGTGACAGAGGAGATAAAGAAAATGCAGATACTGGTAAAAGCAATTCATTTAAGCTTGTCTGGAGTAATTCAAATTTCTTTTATATTTTACTAATAAGACAGGAGGCTATTAATAGTTATTTAAGATACAAGTGTGTCTTACAATGTTTTATCTTCGATCGTTCTAATTGTTGTATGAAATGGGCAATTTGTCATGAATATTTGTAAACCTGCATCAACTTTTTGTGAATGTCACTTTGACGGTTAGTATTATTCGAGTTGTAGTTGAAATCTCCATTCTAATTATGTTACTTCATGGTCATGACTGAAAATCTGTGATGAAACGATATTATAAATAAACTGGCGTAGTTTTTAATTTTTTAGAAATCGTGCAATAAAAGCGTGCAATAAATTTTTTTATTACACAGTTTCTTATAAAAGGCCACTTCTTACACTGGAAATGATGTAAAAAACTGTTGCTTTTTACACGATATATATATATATATATATATATATATATATATATATATTGCCGAAACTTGTATACTCGATAGCAGTCTATCGATTACATATACATTGGAGATAAATCTGCATTTCAAAGAGTTGCCTTGAGCACCGGAAGTAACCTTGGGCGTTGAGTTGAAATCATCTTGTATCGCATGTAACGTCTGCTCTATTTTTTGCGATTTGAATAGTTGATGATCTAACGTCTAAAGTTTAAAGTGATTCAGTATATATAGCACAGAAATATAGGCCAAAATAACAGACGCCATGAGTGGCAGCTCCCACGGATATCAACACAGTAAATACAAGTAAAATGACTGAGATTTAGATAGTATAGTGTAAGTGCACTAGTGAGCCAGAACAGACGACCACTTTGTGCAATACCTGTACATCGGAATTCAGCTTTCCAGAACCAAAGCAGAACTTAACTTCCCACTTCTAAGAGATAACAGTATTATACAAACAATTTACCCCGCATTACTTTAGAGTGCATTAGATAATTTAATGTTGCACTACTAGGTTTGTATAAGAATTTTAGGTTGAAACAAATACTCTTGATTTATTAATAAGTAAATATGCTTCACAATTTACTATATTTATTATCAGGGTTCGCAGATGTTGTGATATTTATAAAGAACTTCGAAATATGCGATATCTATGACATATATCAGAAATTTGATATATGTGGGATATTTATAAAAAATGAAAAACTTTCTTCTATTTAATTTTTTTGTATTCTGAAGTATACAGTGATACATAAAGAAAAAATAAATAGCACAATCTCATATCTACTAACAAAATATTTTTCTTAAGTGAACAAAATTCATTGTAAAAATATTTAACAGCTGAGATGGGTGTGTATACGGCGGTATGAGAAAATATTACTTGACATGAAGCTGGCTTTCCGAGTTTCAACATCGTCACCATAACCCTCGAGCAATGGGGTGGACAACCCCTAATTTGAATAGGGTAGGAAGGGCAAGTCGTACATCATTGGGAAGCCCCATGAATTTTCTATAGGGTAAAGTACAATATAGATACTTAATTTATCATTTCAGTAAATACTCAAACTGCCAACGTAGAGCTTCCATGTAATAATACACTGAAAATGACCAAAATTGTTTGGAGTATATGTTGCCATTTTAACAAGATGGTGATGCTCCGCACTATGCTCTGCCTGTTCGTCTGTATTTGCATCAATACTTTCCGCTTCGCTGTATTGGGAGAAGCTCCATAGAATGGCACCCATGATCACCAGATCTTTCTCCATTAGACTTCTTTCTGTGGGGTCACTTGAAAAGCAGAATTTATTCTACTCCACATACTTGTAACTTTACGTCGTCAAATCACAAATGTCGCCAAATTACCCCAAAAATGCTTCTAAATGTGCGAGAACGTTTTCAGTAGAATCTGCATTATTGCATGGAAGCTGGGGGTTGGCAGTTCGAGCATTTCCTGAAGTGAAAATTTAAGTAACTATATTGTACTTCACTCTTTTAGAAAATTCAAAACGAATTCCAATGATGTACGACTCGCTCTTCCTTCCCTATTCAAATTTTAGGGGTTGTTCACGCGTCTACGCTATTATCATTCAAAACCCCATGTCAAGTTTTCGTTGGACCACCCTGTATATGAACTTTATAACAAAATTGAATTTTATTATATTAAGAAGTATTATTGATTTTTGTAGATATCGAAAAAGCTAATAAAAAGCAACAACAATACTTTTCTTGACTTAATTAATTCAAGTAGTTCACCTATGTTAATCTGCTTGATATTCGTTGTTAAAGGAAACAGTGAAACCTATTTGCTTGCACTAACATGTCATGTTTTATTTCGTACAATATTTTCCACAAATACCACTCGTGCTGCTAAGTTTTCTCTATAAATAATTATTTGTGCTTCTTTGTCAATAGTAATATAAATCAATTTCAGACAATAAATTGTTTATTTATACCCTAAGCCGATAAAATTCAAAGCACTAGCGATTCTGACACTCCTGAAATATTTACATTTTGCTTAGCGCCTCAAATGTTTTGAAAGGTTTTAATTCTTTTTTTATATTACTTAATAAATGAATAGAATTCCTGATTTATTATCCCATAACAGAATCAAATTTAGATTTGTCAGTGTGTTCGTTTTTATTGCCATAAATTTTTATTTATTACCATTATGTTAATATTATTGTTTTTATGTAATTTATTAGCTATTTCAGGCAATTGAATAATATAATTCATGACGGAGTACATTTTTATACAAATATAATCCGTTTATGTTAATACTACGCATTTTCAAAACCACTTCGCTTGTTAACTTAATGGTAATGCATTTTTATGTTAATTTTATTTCCTAATGTTTATAAAAAGTAATTTCTCAAAAAACTGTTTAACATAAATTTTACACGGTATTCACGCAGATAAATCTCTGAAGAATGTGGAAAATAATTTTTAAATTCAGCCATAATACAGACATTGACCTCAGTTAAGATACCTTACTTAAAAACCTGGCAACCATAAGTACACATACCTTGAATAGTAACTGCCTTATACTTACACAAACAGAAAAGAAAAATAATAGAATAGCTTCATGTTTGCCAACGAGGCGTTAGCCGAATTGTGAACTTCCACAATTTTTTTCCGCAAGTCATGCAGCAAACGTGAGGTTGCCTACTAATGTGCCTACTTTGACTTGTTATTTTTTTTTTAATTTTCGCCATAAATAACAAAATGCTGGCGAAAAAACCGATTTATATTTTTGTTGATTTTGTTGTCAGTTATTCGTCACTACGATCGTCTATCAACTGTGGGCTGGACTCAACGTCCGCTCCAGCTCCCTCTTGGAATTTTGACAGTACTAGATCATCATCCCCATGAATTATCTCAGTAACGGCAGAATTTTCGCAGTGAACGCCGGTAAATATTTTTAAAATTGTACTAAAATACTCAACGCCGTACTAATGTACTGCATCATGTTAGTCCGTCCTTGAAATTTACCCCCTCTCTTACAACTTCCACTAAAATCTTCTTGCGCCTGCGCAATGCAATGAGGCATTGCCTCGGAACTCCCACCAAATTCCCTTGAAAATTTATTTTTATTAAAAATAAAAAATGAATGATTTCTGATTTCTTTCGAAATTTGGAATGACAAATCAAACTCCCGCCCTTCAGTTAAGCACGCGGTCCCTATTATAACGACCATGCGTAATATACTAACACGTTCTAAAGATGATGATGAGCAAAAAAAATTAGCTGTAAAGCTCGCTTGTATCAGCTATTGGTAAATAGAAATTTAAAAGGTATGTTCCCCAATGTGGAGACATTACTAAAAATTTATCTTATAATAATGACCACAAATTGTACTGATGAGAGTTTATTTTCAAAACTAAAATTGACAAAAAATAGATTAATACCGTCTATGAGCCAAGGTAGGCTCCACCATTTAATTAGTCTGAGTGTCAATAATATCTTACGGGCGCTGGACTTTTTCGCTATAATTGAAGAATTCACTAATCAAAAATCTCGGAACGGCCAATTTAGTGTAGGATATAATAATATAATAATAATATACAAGGTGGGGCATTAGTGCGTCGGACCTCGATATCTCGAGTTCTGCGATAGCTAGAAATTGAAAGTAAACTAGATAAAAAAAGTCTATAACTGGAAATTATTTTCGAACATACAGAGCGAGCCAAGACGAAATTATAGGACCAAATGCCATTTCTTTAAGTGGAATACTATATATATATATATCAGTACATTTTTGAATCCCCTTTCTAGGCTCTATTCATTCCTATATTAGAATTGAATATCTCCCAACCACCTGGATGTAATGAATTTAACCATAAACGTGCCATCAAATATTATGACAGTATTTTGCACAATAATACATGTACATTTCAATAGTTATTCGCCATTTACAAAAAATTGATATACAAGGTAATTTAATTGGCCTTAAATATAAAATAATAAAAATTGAGTCATGTCCTGGAATTTTTCCAAACTAAATTATGCTATTGATTGGACTACGAGTGTATGTGCACCAACTTTTATCCAATTACTTCCACCCATTCCAAAAATATGGTGAATTTTAGTTTCCGTCAAAATTCATAAAACAACGTATCTTGAAAATAGTGAGAATTTAAGGGTAAGTGTGGGAGTGTTTTGAGCTGAGCAAAGTGTGCTCTATCTCTCATTAATCTATGTCACTTTAAATCTGGGACACCCTGCATACATAGGTAGAACTTATAGAAACTTCAAAACGAGATTAAAAGAACATCTGAGATGTCTCGGATTAAATTCACGTTTTCCACATTTTTCGCAACACTTCTTAAATGAAAACCACAATTTTGATCAAGAAAAGGTTTTGAAGTTTTGCATTTAGCAAGTATATAATAATTATATAATAAAATTAATTGCCCACTAAATTTAAAAATGTAGTTATAATACGAAATTAACAGTTTCGAAAAATGGTATTGATACTAGGTTCGCTCATCCACTTAATCGACTAGATCCTAATCCCGTCACACTAACAAGTATTCTAAATCTATGGTTTACTCAAGTGTGAGTAGTGGCACAAACGCTGGTGACTTATTTATAACTCTATTTGTTAGATATATTTTGCAAACCAACTGACTTCGACTCTGGAAAACAAAGATAAGATTGAATAACATAACAACGACTCTGGGTCAAAATGCATAATATTGAAATAAATATGTGAATGTTTTCTATTCACTTTTTTGTTTCGATATCTCTCAAGCGAATATTTGTGTGGTTGCAAAAGAGGGAAATCGAAAGCGCACACAATTTAGAAAATGTTGCTAGTGCAGAAATAGAGCGGAATTGAAAATGGATTCGTACAAACCCTAGAAGTTGCCTGCGAGGCAACAAATTTAACAATACATATTATAGTGGCGCCTGGTGTTGCTGCAAACTGTTGGCGTCATTTATGTTATTTTATCGATAAACTCGCGCTCTAGCTGAGGCTTTGGATATTTTAATTTGTACGCGTGACATTTCGCATGTTACTTCTTGTGGGATATACCGATGTGTAAAGAAACCCTTGTACATTTATCTTTTAAGTTTCGTAGCTGCCCATTATGCAGCATATGACTTCAACTAACTGATTCTAGGTTTTCCTTTGACAAGACATGTACCTAAAATACATAAAATAGAATAAGTTTTTTCGTAAAACTACTTGGGTTGATGTATTTTCAAAAATTATGAAATACGATATGGATATCGCATATTTAATTTGGGAGAAGAATTCTAAATGTACTAACGTAATATTAACAGAATATATTAAATTTTGGCTATTTGAATGTGGCGCATAAACAGCAGTGACGTCATAACCGTAGTTTGTTATGAACTTAGATACAGAAAAAAATGAGGGGAACAAGATGACAATTACAGGTATAACCTCGACGATGACAACAAATCAGCTTCATCTGTTGATGTTAAATGGATGTTCTGTTCGTTATAGTATTATTATTAATATTGTTTCTACCTGCGGTAGATATTTGTGGTCAGCAGCCAGTGTATTTTTAAAAAGAGTTAGTTTTCGCATTGCAGAGATGCAAACGTCGCAAGGTGCATTAAGAAAAGACAAATCAATGCAATCAAATCAAATGTATTGACTAGCGTTTATATATTTTTGTGTTGTTCCATTTCAACTCGTTTATGGTGATAATGCCATCAATTATGTATAGTTAGGAAGAGATTGTGCTAAAAGTTGAGTTTATTGTTTTTTTGTAAAAATGACAAAATTTTCGGTTTTTTTTATAAATAGCGATTTTAAGTCGGGGGAGCAAGGTTTTTATTGTTAAAAATGCAAAAAATTGCAAAAATAGCGTGCGATCACAGCGCATTTGAGTTCTAGGTGTCACGGCAAACAATTATGTTTTTATTTATTTCTCCCCCTCCCTAATATCACACAAGGGGGTGTAATGGGGTAGTGAAGCGCAAGTTATAGCCTCTCCTACTCAATTGTTAACCTCACCTTCGCGATGAGTTCAATTTGAAATTGGTGCGCCCTGTTTTCACTAACGAGGCTCTAACGACCGAGTAAGGGCGGAATAACCCTTACCTTTTGCCGTGAGCACATCCACCTTCTCACGAAGAGTGCGGTAAAAATAACCGACCGCACACAAAGGTTGCTTTTGGAATCGTTTGGTTACCCCATCGTCGCAGTCTCCTTCTGTGCCATGGGACCACACCACTCGCCTTCCGCAACCGAGCTGGTCAGTTGCATACCTGCTCCAGCTAAAACTTCAAATGCAGCTTCGTTTTCAGTCGATTAAGGCTTTAAAAAATGATGGAGCGTTCAAGTGGGACAAAATCATCCGGAGGTAAAATACCCTCCCGATCGGATCTCCGGGGGAGGGTGCCCACAGGGACACCTCATCGAATGTCGAAAAAACACCGACAAGTTAAATCCAACAAAACTAATTCTTTCATCTACGGCGCTTGGAATGTTCGTACTTTGAACGACAGCACTCGCACCGATCGGCCTGAAAGAAGAACTGCTCTAATAGATAGAGAACTTCACCGACTCAATGTTGACGTTGCAGCTCTCAGCGAAACTCGATTTTTGGAGGAAGGTTCTCTCACAGAAAAGTACTACACCTTCTATTGGAAAGGTCTTCCCACCAATTCAAGAAGACAACATGGAGTAGGATTTGCCGTTCGGAATCAACTTGTATCCAACTTAACACAAGTACCACAAGGCATATCCGAGCGACTAATGCTGCTACGCTATGAGCTATCAGATGGCAACGCGGTAAATCTAATAAGCGCCTACGCTCCCACTCTGGATGCAAGTCACGAAACCAAGGAAAGCTTCTATCAACAGCTGGAAGAAACCCTCTGTAGAATACCTAAAACGGAACGACTCGTTATTCTTGGCGATTTTAACGCTAGAGTAGGGAGAGATGCAGACACCTGGCCAGGCATCATAGGCAAGAACGGTTTGGGCAACATGAACGCTAACGGTCAACTACTCCTAACTAAATGCGCCGAACATGATCTAGTTATAACAAACACCATTTTCCGACAAAAGGATAAATTTAAAGGCACCTGGCGTCACCCCAGATCAGGTCACTGGCATCTACTGGACTATGTTATCGTACGTAGGAAGCATCTCAAGGACGTCCAAATTACAAAGGCGCGCATTGATAGCGAATGTTGGACCGATCATCGTCCTGTTGTCTCTAAAATGAAAATTGTTATGAGACCCAAACACCGAAGAACTCAAGTAAAACGTAGACTCCGTCTCTGTATTAGTAAATTGCGTGACCAACAAACCGCCGAACAGCTAAAGCAAAAAGTTCAAGAGAATTTGAGTGCACTAGAAGAAACCAATTCTGTAGATGTCGCTGCTACCTGGACACAAATTAAAGACAGTTTAAAAAGTGCGAGTGAGGAAATTCTTGGCACTGCAGCAAGTAAAAAACAGGAGGACTGGTTCAATGATAATGAAGCGTTTATACAAGAACTTCTTGGCCGCAAACATATTGCCTTCCAAAACGCTATCAACCACCCCAACGACTCATCAAAAGCAGAAGCTTTTACCCAATCTAAGTATGAAACGCAACGCGAAATCAGAAGAATAAAGAACGAGTGGTGGGCAAGCAAGGCCAGAGAAATTCAAAGGTACGCCGATTCACACGACTACAGGAATTTCTTTCAAGGAGTAAAAGCAGTGTACGGCCCCAGTCGGAAAAATATGTGCCCTATTAAAGATTTAAATGGAAATCTCCTCAAAGAAGACCAGGAAATAAGAGCCCGATGGAAAGAACACTACTCTAGCATTCTTAACCAGCAAAGTCAAGCCGATCACGATATTATAAATCTTATCCCTCAGTATGACACCTTCGAAGACTTAGATAAACCACTAACAACGGAAGAGATCTTAACCGCCATTGGGCAGCTAAAAAATAACAAATCTCCCGGCGCCGACTCACTCCCAGCTGAGATCTTTAAAGCTGTGTCGTCGGAGCTCATACCCTACCTCAAAAAACTGTTTGATGTCGTGTGGGAAAGTGGTCAAGCTCCGCAGGAGTTTCGTGATACACTTTTAATCAACCTCTTCAAAAACAAAGGGAGCGCTGCGGACTGTGGAAATTACAGGGGTATAGCTCTCCTGGCTGTTGGAGGGAAGATACTCACTAAAGCGATGGCAAATAGGCTAACACCTGTTATGGAAAAGTTACTTCCTGAAACACAGAGTGGCTTTAGACCAAACCGAGGCACATCGGATTTAATCTTCACACTTAAACAGCTTCAAGAAAAAGCACTCGAACATCAAGAAGAAATTCACATGGCCTTCATTGATTTAACCAAGGCGTTTGACTCGGTGGACAGGGAAGTGCTCTGGAAAATTATGTTCCGCTTAGGTATCCCTAGAAAATTTGTGGAAGTATGTCGCAGTCTACATACAAACAACAACGCCCAGGTTATGTATAATAATGAGGCAACCGAACCTTTCCAAACCCTCACTGGAGTTAGGCAGGGATGTGTCCTGGCACCCCTACTTTTTAATTTGTTTACCACTGCTCTAACAATTATTGTTGACAACAAACTGACAGTCAGAGGAATAGGTCTCAGATACCGTTTTGATGGCGGTCTCTTTAACATAGGGCGCTTTAGAGCTTTCACGAAGACACGCACACGATTCATTTGTGATCTCCAGTATGCGGATGACTGTGCACTTTTAGCCTCTACGCCGGAAGAGCTTCAAGAACTTTTAGATGTGTATGCCCAGAGCTATGATTCCTTGGGACTTAAAATCAACATTGGAAAGACTAAGATTATGTCAACTCCTCATCAAGTGAACCAAATAGACATTACACTTAACGGAAATTCTCTTGAAGTGGTGGATCAGTTCAATTACTTAGGCAACGTTGTTAATGACAAAGCAAACATGGACAGCGAGATTCGCAATAGAATTAACGCTGCATCTAGAGCACTCTGGGGACTTAGAGAGAGAGTATTTGACAACCACGACCTTGCTTTGTCAACGAAAATGGCTGTCTACAGAGCAGTTGTCATTCCAACACTGCTACATGGATGTGAAAGCTGGGTCACTTACCGTCGTCATGTGAAAGAATTAGAACGTTTTCAGCAAAGACACCTCAGAAGTATGATGAAAATCCGTTGGTTCCATCACATATCAAACGTGGAAGTACTCAGGAGGGCAAACAGCCTTCCAATTGAGGTGCTTATTTCAAGAGCACGCCTAAGATGGGCAGGTCACGTTCATCGTATGCATGATAACCGCCTTCCTAAATGTACACTTTATGGTGAATTGCTAAGCGGTAGAAGAAGGCGTGGCGGTCAACGAAAGAGGTTCAAAGACGCTCTCCATGAAAATCTAAAATCCTGCGGTGTTGCAGACGAGCAATGGGAACAACTTGCAGCGGACAGAACCGAATGGCGAGGGGTTGTGGCCAGCTATCAAGGAAATGTTGCTGCAAGAAGGCCAGATCCAAGACCTAACCAGGTCTATGTTTGTCCTGACTGCGGTCGACATGTGCTCTCCCGAATTGGCCTCTATAGCCATAGTCGTGTGCACCGTAGATGAATGGGAATTACAATAGACTACACCTTTTACTTGTTTTTTATTGCACAATTTATCGACTGTAACATTTTTATACTCGGACTCGAGTAACGGCTAATAAAATAATAATAATCACACAAGTGATTAATGTTAAAAATTGTGAATTACAACATAATATTTACTTTTGAAAAAAAAAGTTAATGAATAATTTCAATTGTGGAAGCATTTTTAGCAAGTGTGCATCAATATTTTGATAAGTCTCTCATATTGTGGTATTTAGTGGAATGTATTTCGAGAACGGAGAAGGTGGCAAAAAAATATGAAGCCATTTTGCTCAGTTATTTATGTACTATTCGAATTACATATAGAATTTTTTAAAAAACAACTTTTTGTCAAGTCCGGACCTGAATATTTTCATTGTCATATATGTTTTTATTCAGGACCACTAGCGTATTACATGAGCCAAATATGAGTTAATTATTCAATTCCATTATAAAGTAATTACCAAAATAAATTTTGTCAATAATACATTAAACACCCTATATTTCATCAACGGGCGTCCAATCAGCTTTTTCTATGGGTGATTCTGATTACCCTCAGTGTCGTCTGTCTCCCATTAAACCATGCACATTTTCTCGTGAAACACCCTGTATAGTATTTGTCTATTTGATCGCCATCACACACACTGTCACCGAACTTTCTTCGGTGATATTTTTTTAAACGATTATTTTATTGGTGATATCACGTGTTATATCAAGTGTTAACATTTCTGTGTATTTGGGGTTGGATTTGTATTCTCACGAATCCTATGATATATTTTCCATTAGAGGATATTTGAATTACCAACACTGCCAAATTCACCCTTTTTGAATTTCACTGCATAAATTCCTGAGACAAACATTGGATAAGATAATCAGACACATGAAATCCAGCGCAGAACAGGCTTAGCTTGGGCAGCATTTGGTAAACTAAAATCTGCATTCAAGTATGACCTCCCAACATGTTTAAATAGGAAGGTCTTTAACCAATGCGTGCTCTCTGCACTAACATATGGCTCGGAGCTACTAACATTGACAAAAGGAAATATCAACAAAATGCAGGTAATGCAACGCAGGATGGAGAAATTGTTAGAAATTACTGTTCGAGACCGAATTCCTAACCAAAATATTAGGCAAACTACAGGAGTACGAGATGTTGTCGAAGATATCTTGGTTTTGAAATAGACGGGTCACATCGCTAGAACGAAAAACTGGAGATGGACAAAAAATATCCTAGATTGGAGGTCAAGATTCGAGGCATTTCGAAGCAGAGAAAGACCGCCTAGCCATTGGAGTGATGACATAAAAAGCTCACCGAAAACTGGACAAGACAGGACAGGAAAAGATGGCAAAATTTGAGAGAGGCTTTCGTTCTGCAGTGAACAGTATATTCTTGGGAAGAAGAAGAAGTTTCTTGACTGATTTGTAATATTTCACTAGCAGTAGAAGTTGCGGCTATAGATGATTCATTACATTTTTATCATTTTTCTTCTGAATGTGCAATTACTTAATTTTTTATTTTTTTTCGTTTAGGGTAAATTAAATATATATGGTAGTACATAAGGTAACAGAATGTGTCACCCATTAGTTTATAATATTCTTTATAGTTCCCCACATTTTCAAGCTACAATAAAAAATCATTGTAATTATAATGGAGGTAAATGTTCTTCTTATATTGAAATGGTCTTCACAACAAAAATATTTCGTCTTTGTTGTTGGTACTTTTGTCTGGTACTTTTGAACCATACATATTTAAGCTCACCACTTATTGGAACACTTTTTTTGGCGAATTTGTAGTATTATTGTCTCTATTGCCCTCTTAAAGGGCCTCAGTATTTGTGTGTATTGGGATTGGAGGACGTAGCGGGCGCGACACTGGTAGATTCACTCGCTTGGTGCAGCAACAAACACAACAATTTGATTTCATGTAAAATGGTCTACTTACATTATATTATCTCTTCGATAAATCCTTCAACTCCCTTTCTGAAGAATTCTCTGCAGTTGCCGCTCCTCATTCACTATTTTAACCAGGACCCTAAACCATTCTTTTCCCGATATCTCCTCACTCCTACGAATGTCCATCGACCTTCCTCTAAACGACCGACTCTGCGTTTTTTCTAATGTATATTTATTAATTGTGTTATCGAACTTGCGGAGTCGGTTGTCTAGACTTTCACAACAAATACGGATTACAATAATTTAATATTTGGGTTGATGGACATTATCTTTACATATTTATTTGACAGGTGACAGTTTGACGTTTTTTTACAGTATGAAACAAAATACGACATAAACTTGAAACTTTTCCGTAACTAAAGAATGCTGCTAAAATACTGTAATTTATAGGTTAGGTAATAGGTGAAAAAAATTATTGAAAATGTTCTGTTCCTGCCGAGTGACGTCATTCGTGACCGGTGACGTCACGCCATTACGGTTGAAACGTTGAAACATCTAAAAGGAATGCTGTTTCTATAGATTAATACGCCAAGTATCTTATGAAATTATTCGCCATATTAACGAATAGCCATTAACAAGATTAAGGATAACAACGTGAATTTGCAAATTCAGGGCAAATCAGTGACGTCAAAGTGATATCATAGCGGTTTCAGTCACGTGGTTTCGTTTAACACTCGCGAGTTAATAATAATCATAGATAATGCTGGCGTCATAAAAAATGCATATATAGCACCTTTTTATAGGACTTAGCATAGTAGATAACAAAACTTATAAATACTAGTAATAGACGCTAAATTATTATTATTTTTTAATACCTTGTTTATATTTACGTCCTGGCGGAGTTTAGCTACAGCTACTCTTCCACTCAACCAGAACGGCGAAATTAGATGCCGTTCACCCATCCAAGTGACGGACTCGACCAACGCTGCTTAACTTCGCCGATCGAGGTCTCAGCGCTTAAATCGATCACGGTACCTCACTTCACGCGGTATTCACTTCTATTCTTCAGTTGCTTGCGACATTTACTGTATTTGTGTCCAATAAAGTTTATAATCAGTTTTTAAAAACTTGTTTCTTATTTTGACGAATCTAACTGGGGCAGTCGGGTCTGATCTCGTGAAGGCTACATTTTTAGTTGAAAATTAGTGAATGCCCCCGGGCCAGAGCACATTTATCGTTTATCGTTCCTGATCTAAAATTTGGACGCCTTGTGTTTCAACACTTCATCACGGAACGGACAAATCCAAGGTAAACCAAGAAATTTACCGAATCAAGAGAAGCAAAAAATGAGCGGAGCAGATTGTCATTCATCGATTGGACCAGATTTATCCTGGAATCTACTCCTGAGGACCAAAGACGGTGAAGAAGATAGAGTTATCTTTCAGCGTAGAGGTTAGAGACACTAATTTTAAGAAGAGCGACGAGCAGAGCGGCGATAGACAAAAGAGCTGGCGAGAAAATTCATCAACTTCATGACTGAAATCATCCGAATCATCCAGATATTAATATGCTCGAAAATCCCCACCATTTCCACAAGACCGACAATAACCGAAATAACGAATAACCCTGGCTTACTACCCCTACAACTAGGACAAACTTATGTTAGTAATGACTATTGGGATTATGTACAAATCTTTGACTTAACACCAATAATAGACGAATTCAAATTAGTTCAACAACAATATAAAACTTTAAAAACTAAACTATATAAAGGTGAAGCATACAAAAGAGAATATTCAAACTCCTTTTCTTTATTAGACAATCTCGAACAAAAGATCATTGATCAAATCCAACAAATAAATCCAACTTATAATAGGCCTAAACGCGGAATAATAAAAGGTCTAGGATCCATTATTAAAATTATAACAGGAAATTTATACTAAGAAGATGCTGAAAGATAGGATAAACAAATAATGACCCTCAGTCAAAATCAACACAAAATCAAAACTGTTCTAACTAACCAAATAACTATACCAAATTCAACTATTGCAAATTTTAATGAAATATCTCAAAATCTTTCTCATAATCAAATTATTCTAGAACCTAGAATTCAACGTATCGAAATAGACGTAGCCAAAATTGTATCTAACGAAAATAATAACTATCAATATTTCTTAACCTACTCTTTGTTAAGTCAAATGGGTAACATTTTTATATCAGAATATTTATGATGTATTTGAAAAAATCGAAATTGCATCGACTTTTGCTAAATTAAATACCTTGCATAACTCAATAATAGACCCAAAAGAACTATTGAAAGAAATAAAAGAAAAATTTAAAACCTTTCGAACCAGAAATTATGAAATTATTGAAATACGAAAAAGTTATAAATATTAAAGGATACTCTAGAGGTTTTACTGTAATTTTTATACCTATTAGAAATTCCTCTAGTCGAAAAGGAACATTTTCAATTTTTTGAATTGTATACTTTACCTGTAAAAACAAGACATGTACCAATTATTATTACCAAAAACAAAATTCGTGGCTTTAGGAACAAGAAATTATGTATTAATAAACAAAGAATGTATATTCATAAATACCCACGAATATTTATGTAAAGTGAATACGACCAGAATTGAAACCGTATAAAAACTAAAAGCCAGCAAAAACAGTCGGCATCTGTTGCGGAGGTAAACAGAAATGCTTGTCATAAGAAAAACAATAAAGAGCTGCCGGCTGTTTTTGCCGGCTTTTAGTTTTACACGGTTTCAATTCTGGTCGTATTCACTATAACGACGTTAACCCTATTTTAATACACAAAAATCCACCATGTGAGATAACTTTGTTATCTTACGCAACCAATTTAAGTGACTGTCGTCCGATTAATGTTGAGATCACCGAATCTCAAATTCAAAGGATAAAACCTAATAAATGGATTGTAGTAATTCCACAAGAAATTACGATTACCCTAACTTGTGACAAAATTATAACTAAAAGGAAAGTACAAGGAACATTTATTTGTAATTAATTTAAATAAAGATTGTCAAATTTTAATTGAAAACCAAATCTTACAACTCATATATCTAATTCACATGATATGAAATTTGAATTACCTAACTTAAATATTACTTATAATAAAAAACCAAAAATTAATTATCATCCAGGGCCTCTTCAAATCGAAACAATCAACAATCATAAATTGTTAGAAACTCAAAATTTATTAGCAAAACAAGCAAAGGAAATTAAGGAAATAAATTACGTTCCTATCAGTTATAAAACCAGTGTATGGATAATTATATTATATATACTTTTAATAATCATATTATTATATATCGCTTATGTAAAAATAATTAAGAAATAGGTATATCAAAAAAGAAAATTGTAAAACTCTTCTACCGAAGATCCAATAATAATTTAAAAAACCGAAAAATTAACCCTTTCAGGATAATTTTACTCTAAGGCCGGAGGAGTTATAATCATAGATAATGCTGGCGTCATATAAAAAATGCATATGTAGCACCCTTTTATAGGACTCAGCATAGTAGATAACAAAACTTATAAATACTAGTAATAGACGCTAAATTGTTCACTTCTATTCTTCAGGTGCTTGCGACATTTACTGTATTTGTGTCCAATAAAGTTTTCAATCAGTTTTTAAAAACTTGTTTCTTATTTTGACGAATCTAACTCGCGTGCAAAACGAAATTTTAATGCATGTACATCTCAACTAAGTTTAGCATGGTAAAGACTATAATACTTTTCTTCTTTTTTATATTATACTACGCAAAATCTTGACGTATTTATATCTTTATTTTCTGTTTATGACTATGTAACTAAAGGGCTAAGTCCAGGGTCACCTTTGCACGCAGTTGCACAAAACATTGACTGCTACATCCGCTGTGGTCGATAAAAATATAATTAATTTTATAGAAGTACGTGTACTTTCTTGAACAGCTACCCTTTTAAACTTTTATATTAAAATAATCGTAATAATCGCCCTTTAGCTTGTGAATATATTTTCCGAGGTATAGTATGTGATCAATAATTATTCCTAAGCGTGTTCCTTAATGGTCGTTATATTCTTGATTGCCGTATCCGTATTGCCGATTTAATTACTATTTCTATTTATAAAAATAATACCGTTCCCCATACCAATATAAATTGGTATATATGTAAAATGCTAGAACAGAAAAAAGGTAAAACTCATTTATTATTCTATTGATGTAATAAAATTCATCGAGAAAATGATTAATATGCCTTCATCAACAATAACAACAAATACATGTTAAACTCCGTTATATCATTTATGTACAAACTCTATATCGACTCATCAATCTTGAGAAAGAAAATTTTTACAATATACAAGACGTTTGTGTGAAAAAAAATTGAACAAAAAATTGTATATATCCTGCATGTCCAGATATTAGAATACACGCCTTTCGACTTTGTGGGGAACTCCAATTCTAAAACGAATATAGCATTTACAAGGTGAATTTCTATAACTAGGTGCAGACATGTTAATCAAAATTTGTTCAACAAAAAATATTTACAGAAACGTTTAAAGAAGTAACACTATGAAAATATGAAACAATAACGTCTTAGATGAACAGGATAATAAAATCATTTTTTTGTAGGGCGTTTTTAATAATTATGCCAATCACATTATCACGTGTCTAAAAATGTTGAATTAATCTAATATACTTCTATCCAAACTCTTATGAAACTACTGATCTTTAAAGTTGGAAATTAAAAAAGCTATTTTTAAATCAATATTGTACAAATGTCTACATCTAATGGTCTTTTCAGTTTGGTAGACTGAAACATATGCCAAAGTTTAAAGTAAGTATTCTGGAATTGGCTAGGAGGGTGGTCAATACAAATTATTGAACCACAGCACATAGGCCCCATTGGGCCTCTTGTACTCCTTTCCTGTAGGCAGACCCTCGCCTAGGTCTTCAACCAACCTAATTTTGCGAAATAGATGGTGATGCTGTCTAGGGGCATCTCCCTTACATTGGCCAAAGTAGGCCAACACTCTCAAAACGGATTTTCTGATTGATGAGACGGCAGAACAGTTACAGAGTTACATATTGAACTGTCTTATCTTCTTCTTCACAACCTCTACAGAGAGGTGTTTCGCTTAATCTTATATTATGCAGATGTTTCCTTAACGGATAGTGTCCAATCTGGATTCCCGTTATAAAACGTAGGTTCCTTCTGGACATTGCTAGGTAGTTCATTGCTGTGCTCTTGTTGGAATATTTTAGTAGTTCTCTAGCAAGATGACTGCTGATTGTTTCATCCCACATCTTCTTGAATTCATTGTGGGCAGAGCTGCTTCAAGTACCAAGCACTTAGCTAGAGTGCTTTAAAGCAGGAAGTATCAAGTACTTTTATTTACAAATGTGCTTCAATTACCAAGTACAGTACTTGAAAAAGTAAAGCTCCAATCTGTTTATTATTCATTTTGTAAAGTTCGTTAATTGAAATGGGGAATATAATACCTATGAATCAGCGGTAATATGAGATTCAAAACAAAGGTAATATTATATTCACACCCACACTATTAACACATTTATGATATAACGATCATGAAGAATTCAGAGCAAATAAACGCTCTAAAAGAAAGTTATAAGACAAGGTGTGCTGGAGCATATGTGTACCAATTTTTATGTAAATCGGAAAGCTCGTTTATTCATCAATTTTTCCCTTTAATTCCTTGAAACCTCCCTCACCGTGTGCCAAAGAATTTAATAATTTGCAAACATGAAGATTGCCTTAAATAATACATATATGATATTTGGTGCACATTGGAAGTTCCGTTTTTATTTTTAGTTCCTTTGACAAATCCCGTATCGTACAACAGTGAGTTTGATACGAGGTTTAATATTTTACAGGAATAGAAAAATTACCTCACTAAAAATGTACCAAATTTTGTACAAATAATGCATAGGCCATAGATAACGAGATTAAACACTGAACACAAGCTGCTTTGTTTTTCTATTAGTTCCTGATAATTCAAGATACTTGTCTAAAAGTAATTGAAGCACTTTCAAAAGTAATTGAAGCCCTAAGTACTTATGCAAAGTAGTTGAAGTGTCGAGTACCAAATACTCTCTCCAAAAAGTAATTGAAGCACAGTGCTTGAAGCCCTAAAAGTGCTTCAAGTACTACTCAAAGCACTTTACCAGAGTACTTTACCCAGCTCTGATTATGGGTGTTCTCTTTAATTATTTGTGTTATCGCCGTGATCGGTAACAGCCTGGCCGGATCTGCTGCCTTCTTGGCCAGTCTGTCAGCTACTTTGTTGCTACTACACTGTGGATGCCCTTTCACCTGGCATATCAGTATGTTATTCATGCTGGAGGCACCTGCAAGTGCTTGGTGACATTCCCATAATGCTCATGTGGTAATTTTGTAACTTCTCAGGGCTAGTGATAATACTAATAATTGTCTTTAGTCTGTGTAGATCCTGATTGTTTTGCTCGTAGTTAAAGTATTAAACTATAATTTTTTTTTAAATACTTTTAAAAATGTAAGTATTATTAAAATTAAGATTTCTTAAATGATAATTTAGTGGTAGAAGTTAAAGTACTAGAAACGCAGCAAAAGATATCTCCCCCCGCCGTTTTTGGGTGAGGTATACGGTGGTGACAATGGTTTACACCCCAATTTAGCGCAAACTATCTGAGCAACAAACTGAGCAACTATCGACCACAAGCCACTCCGCCCGACGCGATGCCAAAGTTTTAAACCACATCCCCAAAAACTGAAATACCTTCAAAAAACTTCAAATCGAACAGAAATTGGCATACTCCTGTTTTCAAGGGCAAGAAACACTATGGTGGCAATATTTTCTCACCCACATCCATCCCTCTTCAATCACCCCCAAACGTAAAGACCACCCCTCGATTTTCTTATCTGGACTTGAGCGTGCAAGGGACTTGGCGGATCGGTTAATTTTCTGGAGTTAAGCAACTTTTGATCACAAGCCACCTCGCTTGATCCCAGGCGTTGAAACCACCCCCCACCTCCAAAACCACAATACCTTTATTAAGCTCGAATTTGAACAGAAATGGGTATACCCCCGTTTTTGTGGGCGGGAGAAACGATTGTGACAATTTTTGACAAGTGACAAGTTTTTGCATTTGGAGGTGGTTGAGGAGGTGTGGATGAGAAAATATTGCCATCATCGTGCTTCTCGCCCACGAAAAAGGGGATATACCAATTTCTATTCGATTTGGAGTTTTTTAAGGTATTTCGGTTTTTGGGCGTATGGTTTCAACTCTCAAATTGAAATTCAGCAAACAACTCCCGATCCAACAAACTCTCGTACTCCCATGTACGGAAATACCGGAAAAGGTTGTGGTTTCTCGCTAAATTGGGGCATAAACCATTATCACCATCGTATTCCTCACAATAGAAAAAGAGGGGGGGAGACGTATTTTGCGGCATTCCCAGTACTTTAACTTAATTATATACTTTTTCCTATGCCTGTTAATTAAACAGTGAAATGATAAAAATTTAGAAAAATTATTTATTCTATCATTCATTTCTACTTACAATAATGAATTGTGCAAATAATTTTAATAACAAGAGAAATATAAAGGAGAATAAAAGACATCTGTGATAGCTCAGTAGGGATTTTAAGCATTTGAAAGTTTAACTAATAATTTTTAATTTTGTTTTTTAGTATTTTTCATGTAAGAGAGAGAGAGAGAGAGATTCAGAGATATTTAACATTTTTACAAAATACTTCACCTTCGGACGCCATCTTTAAAATTCCTTATCTCTGGAACTATTTATCCTAGAGATCATTTTTGCTAGATGCGATATTTTTGGAATTATTCCACGAAAATCGCCCAGAGATTTTTGCAATCTTCAATTAATCAGACATTAAAAATATTAATTTATATGAAAAATTGTTAACAGGCATTTTTCCGAGGGGGTTCACTCATGTATTCAGTATGACAGAAATAAATGTAGTCTAATGTAGTCTCAAATAATTTAGGAGCAATAACATAACACTTATCAAACTTCCTACTGAGCTTTATTGTTGTTATAAACTGTATCAGTTGGCAAAAAATAGTGTCTGCCTGTGGTTCATCACAAGAGGTCTTAAGGATGTTTAAATTACAAAGAGCTATGCGGTTTATAGTAGAAATCCAGAGAAGAACTAGTTGTACAAATATTTTTAAACAATTAAGAAATCTGCCACTTATTTGCCGACATATACTATTTTTTTTTGTTCTGTGCAAAATCAGAATTAAATAACCTCAACACAATAATCATAACTACAATACCATAAACTCGGCCACCTTAGAAACCACTAGGCATCAACTAAGCTTATAAGAAACAAGCCCTAAGTACTTGGCAGTAAAATAAATTGCCAAACTCATACAGAGCACTTATTGACAAGGAATTTCATTAAGGTCATGTTCACGACTCGGGAAGAAATTATTATTACTATTAAATGATTATTTTAGTGACGATTTTCACTCTAAATTTTAATGACAATGTCCAATTTTAATAATCAAAATGCTACTTTTTAGCATGTGATGTTAAGTTATATCTTTGTCTGTACAATTATGGATAATTGTATAGATTTTAGACTACTCCTATATATGTAAAATAATCTCTTGGATAAATAAAATTATTATTATTATTACATTCCCGCTTGGGGGTAAAAGCAGCGACCAAATAGAAACTGAACAAGATACATTTTAATACAAAAATCACTCATAAAATTCATTCCTCTATTAACGATTCTAACCACAGTACACTGAGACTTTTTCATGAAGAAACAATGCTACTTTCTCTGCAATAATTTAGAAACACTCAGTATAAAACTGAACCACAAATACACACATAACTTTTCTTAAGAAATTTGATATAATTATTTTACATTACTTGCACTATACATATACATTCTACTGAGTAGTTTATTTTCTTTATTACCTTTATTGTACGTCTGAAATTTATTATCTAATTTCATTACAGTACAATATCCATTTGCTCATTGTGATTGTACTCCCTGGATCGGAATGGTAATATTGAGGAATTTCGTCCAAGCAAACAATCAAGCATTGTTCATGTGTCTCTTACGCAATACAATAAGGGTAAATCTAGGAATTTAATAGATGACCTACATTGAATTTAGGTACGATCTTAGACCGTTACGCTGTTTGTGTTCATTTAATCTGAACGGTGGGACAAAAAGATTTAAATTAATGGTTGATGTGAGCGTTGTCTTAGAGTTGGCTTTTCGTTAAATGGCACGAGTTCAATTATTCTGTTTGACTACCTACATCTTTTTGCAAAATGGTGTAGGAGATAAATTTAATCTCATCTCTACTAATTATGATAATTCTAATTATATGAAGTGAAACTACATATTATTATACAATACTTTTTTAACTAAAATCAATACTTAATCCCATTAGTTCCTAATACTTAGACTCTTTACAGATGATTTTTCTTTACGTACATTTTTCGCGGAATATACAAGAATTAACTAGACCACAAGCGTGGATTGAATAATACTCTATTGAAGAGTCGGACGAACTAGCAAATGTTTGCGCCTGGGATTAGACAATGTTCCTCCCCCGTTTTCGAGGGTGCTGAATCGATTTCCGGGGTCAAACCAATTTTTTCACCTCGGCAACCCCCCCCAATTGGCAAAAACGACACCTAAAGCCCCCTTTTCCGTGAACTCGTTTACTTTCGCCAGTTTTTCGACTAATTGTTGTTCCCTCGAATAAAACCAAAGGTCTCTCGAGGGATTTGACCTCAGCCACCCCTACGCCAGACTTTCACCCCTCTAGGAGATTGTAGATTGTTTTACGAGGTCTTTTGGCTTCGAACAGCCTTACTTCACTTCGGCCTAAAAGATCTTTTGTGATTTACCCTACATCTAGTGGTTACCCAGCATTTCCAAACTTTTTACAAAGCTTGTGATTTTCCTGGGAGCTAATTTCCCTATGTCTTCAGGCGTTAATTCTAGGAACTTTAACCTAGTGCGGACTAACACCTTGCATTCGCAAAGTACGTGTTCAATTGCAGTATCGCAATATCTGCATTTATTGTCTACCGCCTTGCCCATATTCTTGAGATGGTATCTCAAGGGGCAGTGGCCAGTTAGAAGGCCTGTGATTAGCCTTAATTCGGACTATGTGGCTTAGGGCAACTATGAGAGCTGTCTTTTTGCCCGTAGGTTGTGTGCTCGGCCTACCTTTAGCCTTCGGCAGGGCACTATCATCGCCTGTAGCCTCAGGCTTTTCAGTCGGCTGACTGGATTTCCCCCTGGGTTAGTCCTGTTTATCATGCTCTTTTCCCAGTGGGGTATCCCTTAGGGCTTTAGGTTTTTTGCTCCGCCGAACTTGTAACTAATCCTGTAGCCCATTGTTTTGAGCATCTCGGTAGACTGTGAGCCTGCCGAGAGGGTTAATTCAACGGAGTTGCCTTTGTTTCTCTTTTAAGCACTGTCCATTCAGTTTAGTTAAGGCCTTCATTTTGTGCCTCAAAGAGTTTCAGTATTTTCTCATTTGAGAAGTCCTGATTATCGGGTGGTAAAGTTGTCCCCAGAATCTCCGTGTGGGGCATTTCATCCTCTTCAGTTTTCCCAAGGCTTTAACTCTGTTATTATGTCTTTTAGCCACTCTATTGTGGCATTATTAGCACAACTTAGAGCCAGCCAACCCGATTTAAATTTGGAGCTATGAAATTTGGGCTTTATACCAGCCTCTTTCTTCAGCTCCAGAATTTTATCAAGTAACAAATCCTGGATATTTTTCAGTTGCTCCGTAGTCAACAGGTCCGTAGGGTAATTGGTGGAGAGCACCCCCACCTTAATACCTTCAGCGACCTGGCTGTATGAGGGCCTTACAGCCGATGTTGAGGGCCCTGGTGTGGCACTTTCTTTTTCCTTCTTCCGCTTTCGCGGAATATTTAAACCAGGGTGCGTCAGGTGCCCTGGAGTTCGCATAATAGCGACTAAGCTTCCCCTTAGCCACGCAGTCATATGCTTATGCTGTTCCACCTTTAACTTGGGGGGGGGGGGGGGTTATTGTGGCTCCCATCCACTTGATTGGCTGGTTAAGGCAAACCTCCACGTGGACCAAGCAATCCTCAACAAACACCCACTTGCTCCACACGGTTATACTAGGCAGGTTTCCACGACAGAGCTCCAGCACCTCGCGCGTCCGAACCATCCGACCTTAGTCAGACGATTCCGGCACCCGAGCGACCGAGTCCCCGCCTCCACGCTGTTGATCCTAGTATAGGGGGTTGGAAAATTGATATTTTTTGTGAGAAAAACAATTGATTTTTTATAGGAGATGTTTTTTTGAATAAGGTCGTGGGTGACCAGGGTTGTGTAACCACCCCCGGAGGTTGTTTTCACCCTTCAAAGGGGTGGAAATATTGGGGGGAGGGATTAATATTTTGTAGCGGGCATCTCTTTGAGGAAGGTGACCACGGCGGTTGGTTTCACGCTTTAAGTGGGTGGACATTTTTTCCACCTATAATTGAACCAATCTCCAGTTTCCCCATGTGACCTATGTAAATTAGCTTTAAAATTAGTAGGTAGAGTATATCTAAAGAAAAATCCACCTATGGATGATTTTAACTCCATCCGATGACAAGATTTTCAGGCACGAAAGAAAAATTTGAATGCCAACATACCACCCCCAACTGAAGAGGCGATCGAGAACACGCTTTAAGAGTATATTTTTAATACCAAGCATGGCTAGGAAATGAACTTAATCCTACCGAATGGGAATGTATATTACGAAACGGGCGTTTGGAATCGCAATTTTTAGAAAAACCGAGGAAAAAACATTGGTACGGGCCTTTTTTTCGAGAATTACAACTGTGCTTGTAAAAGCGAATGTACCAAGCGGTGCAGTTGTGTAAAGTTAGTTGTAGCATGTAATGTCTTGTGTAAAAACTGTAAAGTTATTGAGTGTCAAAATTATACGACAAAGAATGAACTTGACGTACCACGATTTAGACATTAGTTACATACATTTCTTCCAGATTATTCCGGATATCAGTATTAACGTTCATTCCCCGATGCATGCGATATGCAAGAGGATGACAGCACTGAATGTCACGAAAATTGGGAAGAAAATGAAGAATGCAACCCTTCTTTTAAACGCCTACAACTTTGTTGATCCACATTCACATACAAATGAAAAGAAGATATAAGTATCGATACACAATACATATGTATTTACATATTATGTATTCATACACCAATGCCTTTATCTACAAAATTAAAACAATTTAATAAACATATACAAAAATATAAACATAAACCAAGATCACCTACCACTTTATTCAAAGAAACACCTCCTGTCAAATATAAATTTTTTTCTCAAAAAAAAAACATCAAGTTTCTAACCCCTTACAGGGGTGAAAACCTGGGGTAGGGGTGGTAAGGTCAAATCCCTCGAGAGACTTTCCGTTATACTCGAGGGAACAACAATTAGTCCAAAAACGGGTTGACGAAAAAGGGGCTTTTGCTGGGTTTTTTTTGGCCAATTTGAGGGGGTTGCCTACCTCTTTAAATGGACTATTATTATTGCAATACTGCATTGCATTCTTTTTTGTAAATCGTCCAATACAGTTTTGTATATCTACTTGCATAGTAAGTATAGTCAAATACTTAATCTCTCTCTAATTTTCTTCCCATATGATTTCATGAGTTTTTGTCCACAGTTATTTTAATTATAATTATTATTCATTATAAAATATTTTTCGCCATTAATTAAAAAGAAATGATCCCTTAGACACTTGATTTCTTATCCAAAAATGCTCGTGGTCGTAGGGAAGAAAATTTCATGTTAGTCATTGAATTCCGACAATGTACCAATGTATGTTTGTCCGTTACGTGCCTTGTGCTGATATCTCGAAAAGTAAAAGCCTGGTAAAAGCCCGACTTTTAAAATTTGAACACTAACTTCATGCCAGCAAGGGTAAGAACCTAATTATTTTCTACAACGGTGTAAATAAAAACACTCATAACTTAACTTTTCTATTAAAGCATCAGAAAGTAAAAATGTAGACCTTAGTTTTGTCTTCATTTTACCTTACGAAATATGTCTTTTACAACTGAAGCAAATGTTCATTTTTACTTTTATTTAATAAAAGAGTCTTTAAAAGTTTTATTTTTAAATTCATTTTAAATACCTCTGAAAATAAACTTTGTAGTATACGCGATATTGAGGTGTTTGTGTTGCTATTTTGTTGGATTCAAAGCTGTCGTAAATATGCTATATTATACGAAGTTTTATAAATCCTCTCATAAAAAAGCATTTACGAGTAGGTGTTTTTATTTAAAAGTCTTATATGTACGTAATGGGAGAATGGACAATAACCATAAAATTCTAAAAATGGAATTTGAAGAAGGCGGTTTTTAGATAATGTCCTTATAAAACCTAACCTAATAAATGTTTACTATCTTTGTAATAGTGCGCCCTATATGTAATAAAAATAAAGTAACGGCGGAACATTTCTGTTTAGCTGCTATACAATAACTACGTATGGCATTTACATTTTCCTAATTTGAATAGCGGCTTCTACAACTAACGATTAGAGATTTACCTCCTACTATACAATTACTTAAATTACTTAAATATTATAATTTTGTGAATATTTAGTGCCAGTTTTATATTGCACAGGGCGTCTACAATATTATAATGGCCTGTTGTAACCGACGATGTTATCATGATCAATGCTACAGCGAAATCTACTTACTGCAAGGATCTCACGAATGTCTATGACATTTCAACAGCGTGTTGTATTCCATAATTTAAGGAAACAAATTCCTTTACAACATACATCTTGTATCACATTGAGAGATTTGTGCAAGAATCTCACGTGCTTTCATATGCGTAGGCTCTTTAACGATGAATATAGCCTGTCACATTCCATTTGACATTCAGATTTTTTGTTTCTTTTTCTAATACTACAATTTTTATTAACGTCCTGACGAAGTTTAGTCACAGCTGTTTCTTCGCTCAATACACAAACACAACTATAGAACAACTATTGCCTCCAACATTGTCAACTGTCGTAGCTGAGACTCGAACTCAGGAGCGATACAGCGATTATCCGTGTTATCTGTCACAGAACCCCGTCTAGTGCATTCCTACAGTCTCGGTGACATATTAAAAACGTCAGTAAGTATTCATGCCATCTCAGGGATTCCAACCTAGGAGTCCTAAAGCGCGGAACCTTTAAATCGGTATATTTATATCTAGATTTTCCAGTCAGTAGTTATCTATACTGGCAAGGCCTCAATGGTTAGGTTTGAACTTTAACCTCGACTTTAACAAATATTAATAGACTTGTTAACAACCCCTCCTAATAGTATAAGAGGCCGCGATTAATTTCATGACCGAAAGAACTTACGGCTGGAACTTGCAGCATATGAAGAGGTGAGCTCGGCAATGCGAATGGTTCTGGTCTGCCAGAGCAAAGCCGCTGCGTTTGGGTACCAGCGCCTGGCATAGTAGTTGATGTTGGGAAAACTGACCGTTTCAAAGTTGCTCAGTGGGATAAAAAATTATACTGAATGAACATACGCGTGAATTGAAAAACTGTCACAAATAGAAAGCTGCCTATTTATTTACTATGAGAAGTATCTATATTTATTTATCAATGTCTTTTGTGGATGTTTTTATATAAAATAAGCTATAATAATTCACCAGAAACTAGGAAAACTAGGTTTGTTAAAGCTTTGTACCTATATTTAGGAAAACTCATACACAGAGATATGTCTTCTTTTTCTCTCCAAAACTATACAATTAATACCTTTCTAACCTAAAAAAATAATAAACGTAAGCATATGTTAAGCTAATATAAAAAAGTTCATTAAACAAAATGATGAAATACTTACAAAGCTGTTTTAATCACATTTTAAATAGTATCAGTTCATACGCGCGCACTATTTTAAACAGTTTTTATTACTCTCCTTTACTGTATTGATATAATTATAAACTTGTTCGCTGATCATTACTTAATTTGACTACATTAGTTAAAATTTCCTAAAATTTTCCTAAAACGAAATAAAAACCGCTGCCCAAGGAATCACTACTTCCACATCCAGATTTTTTATCTAAGACTTATGCACACTAAATCTCAAAGTAATATTTTATTCCCTTTAATAATAGAGTGGGGGTGATACAGGGGGTGGCTAATGCCCTTGGTTCTCGTACACACATTAAATCCCAATTTAATTCTTTACTCCCTTTAATAAAAGGGTGGGGGTGACAATGGAGGTGGTGGAGGGAGTAGCTAACGCTAAAAAAATTTTTTTAGACATTTCGTTCTTGTATACACACTAAATCACATTTTATTTTTTTACTCCCTTTAATAATAGGGTGGGGGTGGCAATGGGGTGGTAGAGAGGGTAGCTAACGCCAAAAAAATTTTTTTAGACGTTTCGTTCTTGTATACATACTAAATCACATTTTATTTTTTTTTACCCCCTTCAATAATAGGGTGAGGGTGGCAATGGGGGTGGTAGAGGGGGTAGCTATCGCCAAAAAATTTTTTTTAGACGGTTCGTTCGTGTATACACACTAAATCACATTTTAATTTTTTTTACTCCCTTTCATAATAGTGTAGGGGTGGTATTGGGGGTGACAGTGGGGGGAGGGTGGCTGAAAAATTTTTTGAGAACATAACTTTTTGTACATGCCCTAAATTGCAATTTTATGGACTCTTACTTGCTTGTTTTGCCTATTTACTCTTATTTACCCCCGAACTCTTCAACGAAATTAAATTAAATTTCAAATCAATATCACAAACGGTTCCATAGTAAACGTACGCATAAAAAAAAAAGTTACAGGCAGACAGACAGACCGACAGACAGGACATTTTTTTTCGCTTAAATTTAAAATCTCGACGTTTCATGACATTTTAAGCCTATTTCAACAACAAAAAAATTAAATTAAATTTACTATACTTCCACTGGACGTGGAAGTAAAAGGACGATACAACACAAGCACCATATAGTGCTTGGGAGAGTCTTCCAGGACTCGATCTAGGTTTCTTGCCGCTCTGGGCAAACATAATTTTTCGGAACGCAAGAATCAAAAGTTTAACTGAGTATCTCGTAAAAACTTAGACATGCCTCTTCCGCATCATTATCCGATTCTAGAAAAGATCAATCTATGTTAAGTAACTTTCCATGCAACGTGTTAAGGTCGGCTGGATATTCTTTTCTTAGGCCACGACTTAAATTTATTTGGAGTACAATATTTAAAGCCGGGTGTGGTGTTCATCCTCAGTTACCCATGGCTCAGTGGATGATTCCACTGAACATAGTTTATTATGTTACACTGAGTCCGGTATTCTACCATTTGCATTGGGATTTGTGTTAAACTGTGAGAGATTAGCAATGTTCATAAAATGATATTATTTTATTATTTGTCCCCCAGATTATAAGTAGTGTGCATAATTTGTTATGTTAAAATTACCTAAGATGATGATATTATTATCATTTAAAATAAATGGGAGAAATAGGAGTAAATCGAATAAATTATCATATAAATAATTTCTTTTACCATAAGTCTTATATTACCACGGGAATATTTGGAGGAATATAAATCACAATAATATATAGAGAGCAACGGTGTGAGATGATCATTACTTCTACGATACCAGTAAATAAAAATAAATGTAAATAAACTGTACCAACGGACTTATGGATAATCCGTCATTGTATATTTCTTTATAATTTGTTGTTTTGTATACGATCAAACGTAATGATAAGTTAGACATTTTTATCACTCAAAAGTATTACTATTTTGCATGTCTTGGCCATATTCAAACGTTTTTTAGAATCGGTCACATTTCGTTTTATACCATTGACATTTCGCATACTATATTATTTTATACAATCCTATCTAATATTTTTGCACAATAATATTATTATTTTCCATTATTTTATGTAAACCTTCTATTTTTATCTCTTGTCATTTATCAATTCTCTAAAATGACTTTTAGAATTTCGTCAATGAAATGATAAATGGAAAAGTTCCCTTCTGTTATCAAATTTAATAGTTTTATATTCTTTAGTGGTCCTAATGTAAACATTTTTTTCTATGTGACCTCGGAAGAGCTTTACAATAAACCATTATTAGAAGAACCGTAACATCGATATTATACATAGTAAATTTTTTTGTGTAAGCTTCATTTATATGTCGCTAATCCTAAAAAAATGTAATATATTTTAGATTACGCTATAGGAATTGCTTTTCCTTCGAGTTCCAGTCTTATTTCATATAAATATGAATTGAAATATGATGGGGTCTTTGCTCCGGTTCAATTTGCCTTCATTTCGATTTGACCTAAATTGGTCTTAAACATGCAAGGCTTTAGAATATTCTTTAATTTTCGCTACACGATTCTATCGAATTTCACTTATGTGTCTGATATAGAAAAATATGAAATGTTGTATAAAGTAACAGTAGTATAAAAAAATATGGAAAAAAATTAATAGCTTGAGTCCCTAAAAAGAAATGCAATTAAATTTCACATAGTTGTTACCTAACATTGATTTAAAATGGTTAGAATTACTTTTATTTTTATTATTTATTCATTTTTTACATTAAAATGCAGGTCTAAAAAAATTGTTCGCAAATTGTAATATACAATCATTTTAAAAGAAGTTTTAATTTTTTTTTAAACATTTTTAAATTATCAGTACTATTGACTGCCGATAATGTCTTTTTTTCCGCCCATTCCGTATAAAATAATAATACATTTATTATCCATCAGACCAAAATACAATATGGTATTGGACTCGTGAAAATACAAAGAATAATAGCACAAATTATGAAATACATTAGAAAGTATAAACACAAAAAAACGTACTAGCATTCACACAATCAAAAATTATTACAATTAAGTTAATTATATCAGGAATCGAACTTAACTAAACACACATAAATGCTTATACACACACATCAGAGCTGTGCCGAACACTGACAAAAAGTGCTCGTGAGCACTAAGCACTGAAAAAAAGTGCTTAAAATCTTTGAGAACTAAGCATTGTTAATAGTAAAGTGCTTAAAATTCACAAGTACTAAGCACTTTTAAAAAATTTCAATAATTGAGTATCTGTATATTGAGGCTAGAATTCAATGGAATTCAGTGTTATTTATAAAAAAAGGATAAATCAACAAAAGCAGCCCAGAATAATAATGTAGAAAAAATATAATTTGCTGAATGCACTATATATTTTATATATTTAGCAGAAATGTCAGTAACTAATAAAAATAATAAAGAATTTATTGCCCAATAGAATACTCCAATTACAGGACAATTTTACAAAATACCTACAACGTGCCAAAAACTAAATGTAAAGAATAAAGTACAACATTACATTTACGCAAGGAATCAAATACATAAGTATTTATATTAATTTACAGTGACAAAATTACAGGTATTAAATTTAGGTTATACCGGGTGTAACAGGATCATGGTATACACCCTTTTCTCTTTTAGTTTTGAAGATAATTGATTGCAATTTAGGATATACTACATACATAATAAGCTTTTTGATATACAACTGATTTTTTTTCACTTCCGGTTTCGACGGAAGTGACACTAACTTTCGATTTTTAAATGGAAAGCCCTGTATATTATTGCATTTTTGAATTCTGCATAATTTTCTGAATCTAGCGATGCCAAATAAGTGACACATTAATTTTTTTTATAATATAATTTTTAGTTTTCCATTTAAGTGTGCCATGACGGTTGTGATTTACTCTAAATGACACGTGTAATGCTACAAAAATCGAAATCCCGTTAAAACGTTAAATTACGTGATTTATAAGCAAATAAAATTCACCAAAATTGTTTTTGGGGCAAAACTCAATGTTTTCAAATGGAACCATATCGGTACCGTAGTACTATTTATTAGTACTATTAATAAGGAATTTATTCATATGTTGTATTAAAATGTGTGATAAATACAACAAAATTGCAGCTAAAAGAATATAAGAAAATACAACTTTCTTCTAATTAAATGCTAAGTAACTAAGGTGGCTTTGAAAACAATGAAATATTTAGCTTATCAAACATTTGTTGGTTTAACGGTGTTTTTATTGTCTTTACATTTTTTTTTAAATTCTTGTTAATTGTATTCAAAATGCCACAAATTTATACAAGAGATGAAAAAGTGGACATGTTAATTATTTATGGGAAATGTAAAAGAAATCCAGTTGCGGCTACCGACCTTTATGCCAACGATATCCTGATAGACAATGTCCAGCGAAAAATTATTTTAAACATGTTGAAAACCAATTCCGAAAAGTGCCCAACAATGATCCCGAAGAAAACTTCGTTATTGACGCAGAACGGAAAGTAATGTTTTGGCTCGAATAGAAGTTGATAAGACTGTTTCTTTAAGGCAAGCTGGGTTTGAATTGGACATCAGTCACCAAACAGTAAGCCGAATTTTGCACAAATATCACTATAAATCTTTTAAATACCAATTGCACCAGCATTTGTACGCTAGTGATTACGAACGTAGGATGGATTTGGATTGGATTTTGTATAATAACGTGCAGCCAAACAATGATTTTTTGGGACGGATTTTATTTTCGGACGAGTCCATGTTTACAAATTTGGGATTATTTAACCGACAAAATACAAAATATTGGTCACAAGAAAATCTAAATTTATTACGGGAGGGTAACTAAGTGCGGTTCGGTTTCAATATTTGGCTTGGAATAATCGGTAGCAGAATCATTGGTCCATTAATATTTGAAGGACCTCTGACTGGTACCAGATACTTGAGATTCCTGGAAAATGAGATTGAGGACATTCTAGATGAGTTACCTTTAGATTTAGGACAGGGAATGTATTTCCAACAAGATGGCGCTCCTCCACATAATTCAAGGATAGTAACTGATTACCTTCAACGGAGATTCGGAAAAAAACGTAATTTTGACGAATGGTCCTATGAGGTGGTCTCCAAGATCACCTGATTTAACGCCCCTTGATTTCTTTGTTTGGGATAATTTAAAAAATATTGTCTATGCAACTGCCGTTACAGCCCGTGAAGACCTGGAGCTACCAGTAAGACGAGGAATTAATAGCATAACGGTCCAGCAATTGGCGAACGTTCTTCGAGAAACAGTTATGCGAGTTCAGAAGTGCATTGACGTTAATAAACAGCATTTTGAGTTATTTCTAATTGAGACTGTTATGATCCTGAAATTATTATTATGTTATTTATAAATAACATATATATTTGTTTCTGTATCCATTCCCACTATCCTGAAAACTGCAAGTATTTTATTGAGTATTTTAGGTATCCTGACTCTTCACCATTACTGCAAGCAATGTAAGTAATCACATAATAATCTGCGAAATCCATTGATAGAAATAAATTGGATCACTTTCTTACAAAACAAAAATTGACTTGATAGTTGTTGTCATACTTTTAGTTAAGTAGTACCTCATATTCTGGTTTACTTAACCATAAGATAACCAAGACCCTGAAAGCACCCTGGCTGCGAAACAGATTTTTATAATAAACCAATACTTAATCCCTTATGGTATGATTCACTAGGTCAAATATTTTACCAGTTGCTTGTTGCACAGTATATTATGTTTGTCGCAAAACTTCAACATATTATAAACACTCTTTTCCAGTATTTTTGATATTAATGACAGTAATGAGATAGGCCTATAATTATTCAATAATAATTTATCCTCTTTTTATGTAGAGGTATAATTTTTGCTGTTTTAAAAATGTCAGGAAGTACACCTGATAAAGACCAATCAAATTAATCGAATATTTTAGAGGAATTACGATATACTAAACTACCGATTTTAATAAATTCATACTGGTACTGTTTACGCCGCAAAAATTGGATACTTTAAGAAGAGATATTATATTAAAAATTTCAGATTCCATCACCGAATCCAGAAATATTATTGAAAATTCTTTGTCCATACTAATAAAATGGTTCGCATTATTTTTAAAATTTTCAGCTAATTTATTCAGTAAATTTACTAAATGAGCGTTGGCATTATTGAAAACTTCTGTGACTTTTTCATTGTTAACTTTGAGTTCTTCTATTCCGTTGGACTCCATAGTTTTCACCTAAATCACTCTTTATAGTAGACCAAGCAACTTTATACTTCGCCGAAAACTCTAGTCAGTAGAGCCAGGAGCGTGCGGATTTACGAGTTTTGAAAATTCCCTACTATAATATGTTTACGCTTTACTTATGTAATTTGCTTAAGTTTTGACGAATAACATCAATTTCGAAGAAATGAAAGTCATCGAATTGAGTTGACTATGCATGAACTACCATATCTTAAATTTAAAATATTATGCTTAAATCTGGCAACATTCTTCATGTATTCAGCGGTGTTTGGTGCGTTAAACCGTTATACCTCAGTTTAAAATCAGTGTACATAGAGTGCAGCCGTTTATCAGTTGGGAGGTATTAATTTGTTGTTTATAAGTTACGTATTTGTGGTATCATAGTGCCTTAAAATTTTATTTCGTGTGAAATATTTATAGTGTAAATTGTTAATGAATTGGGCGGCATTAATTTTTTTTTATAAATTACGTACTTGTTGTATCACAGTGCCTTAAAGTTTTATTTTGTTAGTGCTTTAGTGAAAATAAGTGTAATTGTGGAATATCATAATATTTTTAAATGTGCAAAAATGGAAGCGGTTCCCGGTTGTTAAAAAGATGTGGTAAAAGTTCATACCCCTAGAAAGTCTCCATTAAGCTTCAAGGAGAAGAGAATTATTTTGAATGTATATCATGCATTGGAGAAAGATCATCCCATGGTACAGAAATCAGGATCAATAGGTTTAGTTAACATGACTTCAAGGTATACCGCCGTGAATGAGCGGACCATTTACAGAATTTTAAGAGAAGAGGAAAATTAAGAGGATATTTAGAAACCTAAAGCGAAGTCTGGAAGAAAAAAATATTAGAAAAATTCCAGAAAAATGGAATTCGACGTAAAGTTCATAAATTCTTCTATGATAATGAAATCCCTACTGTTAAGAAAATTTTACAGTCCCTGAATGATGATGAACATATACCCAAAATGGGCAAATCAACGTTAAAAAAATTTTCGCATGATACGAACTTTGTATTTGTAAAATTAAAGAGAAACAGTCTCCTACTTGAGAGAAATGATATTATTTGTTGGCGAAGGAATTATATTCGGGAAATTAGAGCTACCCGTGAAAGAGGAAGGAAATGCTATTATTTAGATGAGATGTGGTTAAATGAAGGACATACTGCAACGCAATTTTGGCAAGATAGAAATGTATAAGGCCATATGGAAGATTGGTCAACAGGATTAAAAATGCCAACGGGAAAAGGAAAACGTTTAATAATAATGCATATAGGAGGTAATTCAGGATTCGTGGAAGATGGACTTTTATCGTTTGTGTCGAAAAAAAGTGGCGATTATCATGAAGACATGAATGCGGATGTTTTCGAGGAATGGTTTGCAAAAATTCTCGCTAAGATTGAACCCGGATCTGTCGTTATTATGGATAACGCTCCGTACCACAGTCGATTCCTGGAAAAATTACCAACCAGTGCCAGTGCGTGGCGAAAAGTGAAAATTTAAGAATGGTTAGATGGTGAAGGTGTCCTATTCGATCGTGCTTCGCTGAAAGCCGAACTGCTAACCCTAGCGAAACAGCATTCGCCGATATATAAGAAATATACTGTGGATGAAATAGCTAAAGCTAGAGAGGTATCGAGGTTTTCCGGCTGTTGCCTTACCACTGTGAACTCAATTCCATTGAGCTTATTTGGGCTGAAGTAAAGGGGAATGTTGCAAGAGAAAATAGAACTTTTAAATTAAAACATGTAAAAGGCCTTCTATCCAGTGCATTAGAAATAGTTACAACTGATTATTCATAAAAATGCATAGGGCATGTCAAAAAAGTTGAAGAAAAAAATGTGGAATATGGATATTCGGATTGACGCAGTGATTGAGCCAATAATAATAAATATAGGAGCCAGCAGTGACAGTGGTGAGTGAGTGATAATCTGTGATACTATCATGTAGTCATTATGATATTATGAATTATTTATTGTGGAAAATTATTGCTGGTAAGTTTTGTTATAGAACAGTTATTTATTTTTAATTTTGGTATGTTTTGTTCTTAATTATTCTATTTTAACAAGAAAGTTTATTTATGTCGTTAGAACAGTTATTTATTTTTAACTTTGGTATGTTTTGTTTTTAATTATTCTATTTTAACAAGAAAGCTTATTTATTGGAATAGTTATTTATTTTTAAGTTGTAAGTCTATTTATTTTCTTTTTTAACCTCTTACTCCCTAATTAACAACCATCCTTTACTGGCAAGGAATATGCTCACGCCTCCACGTCGCTCCTTGCTGGGCAATTAAAACAACTGGCATGGTTAAAATTTTTATTTAAACCGTTCTACAGTTTTAATATCAGATTACGTAAGTATTCCACTTGTAATAAAATTATGCCTGCCATTAAAAAAATTTCCTTAAAAGAACTCCAACTTTTCTTTTTGGCTGAGTTGAGCGTGAAAGCAAATTTAATTATATTTATTTTTTATTTTATGAAGTATTATTATTTTATATATACTTACATAAATACGTATGTGGTGCCACTGAGTGCCCGGGATATACGATTTCTTTCTTTCTTTCCAAGTTTGTTTACGACTAAATACTTATTCGAACAAATTATTAGGTATAAAGGTGGCACATAAAATCATTTACTCTATGCGGTCGACTAAGTCATTAAAATTGTTTGTGGTAGTCGTGATTTCCATTTCTAGCAGGCGGATAAAACTTAATATATTTCATTCGATTCATTGGGATTATATGGCAGAACGAGGTGCCGCTTTAATATCAAATAGGAACTACTATCCTTTGACGAGAGTGCGGCTTATTTTTTGCGTTAATATCTCGAGTTTTCGGCCGAAGATTTGTGTATAGATTTGTTAGAGGCATTGTTGCGACATTGTTGAATTTTTTTCATTTTTGGCAGCTATCACAACTTTTTTGTTCAGTTTATAAAACAACCTTTCATCTACAGATCTCCTAGTTGCCATCATTACTCTACTTAATAAGTTTAGTTTGACGCATGAAATTTTAATACCTTGAGTTGTGCATCTTTTTTTCCTGTAGGTTATTTCAACATTAGAAACAGGAAAGTATGCGTAAAACAAAGTAGCAATAAAGATTTTAGAACCTGCATTTAACTTACTAATTTTATTGGAACGAGATAGAAGGCCTCTTTCTCACGTCCTGACATCTTGTACAAATACCTAAAAAACGGGATCATCTGATGCTTAGTAAAAGGCTGTACGCGAAAGGACACTACATCACATTCGCGTAACTAACCGCAACAAAATTTGTGAGACAAACAATATACTCCGATTAATTTTCGTAAAACCAAACGCAGCAATGAAACAATCTGGGCATAGATAAATCGTCAGTATAGAGAAACACTGGGTGAAAATATATCAATCTGGACATGTGAATGCGGGTGATAAATAATTTACACTGTGATACTGCATCGAAAGTTGAAATTGCCCCAAACCATGTTAGAAACACTGCATTCTCTGGAATTATCGGGAATAACGCCCGATTGCCTGTTTAACATTTAAACAGGCATCTGTTACTGGAGGGCAATTAATAAAGTGAATTATAATAGGTGTCTACAGTTATAATAGGCCAGATAATAGTTGTATAATTATTCCACGTACCTAATTTACAGTGCAGTTTATTTGTTATTATGTTTTAGAATGTTTACAGAAAACAGAAACCACCTATCCCATTTTGTCGAGTTAAGAATGTGCGCCCCATTCCCGTGGATCTCCTTCTTTTCAAAGTTGTGTTTAAATGATTTCTGTTGGCAGCGCATAAAATCCCCTGGCTTAGAACCGAATTTGACAATTGCTTACATGTTGAGTTAACCTTGTTGAGGTTAGAATACACTCATGTACGTTATACACGTTTTCTTATAGTTTTTGCAATAATAAATAATGAGTTTTAAATGTGTTCTTCAGTGCACTTAATCCTCAAGGAGCACAAACGTTTTTTTCAAATTTTAAAGACTGCAAATCCAAATGCGATCAGCTGATAGCTGATCCATTTATGTCAATTTGGGCATCTATGGATTTTAAGACTTTGCTTACTTTCTCTTTCCCCTCAAGTAATTGGCTGCTTCCCCTCAAGAGGGAGGGAAGCGCATGCATATTCTTAACAGATCTTAGTCACAATGGGATCAGTATATAGACGGGCGAATATACAAAAAATTGTATCCAAATCTGCTTTCATACCAGCGTTGAAAATTACGATATATATTTTGATTGGGTCGAACTGAATGAAAGTTATGTTTTTGGCAGTCTGCAGTTATTGTTTAAGAGATTCGACATCAAGGATTTCACACGTTCGCCTTTTAAGAGTTCCGTTTGCATTCACCAAAAACATGAAATCGTAGCCAGATAACTGTGACATAATTAGCGAAGATATGAATACGAAATTTGGAGGGTAAATAAATAAAAGTTCAATCTGTGTCGCTGCGTGGAATTTTTTGAAAAAAAAAATTTACTTTTTTCTTTACGAATTTTCAAAATTTTAAAATGTGAAAGTCCAAAAACTAAAAACGCAGTAACGTAGAATATAATAACATTTATCACAAAAAAAAATAAAAAAATAATTATCTTAACTGTAAATATTTTTAATTGTGTGGCTCTTTTTCGATTTTCGTATATGCAATATCTCCGCGCGTCTCTACGCGTATTCAGTGTTATTTGTGGCCCCATTTACTGCCGTACATTCTGATGATAATTCACTCCACAAACGGCACAATGAGCTCGACTCCAACTCTGGTGAAATCTCAGGTAATATTTACGCCAATAGCAAAACAATAACAGCAATGCAAGCTCCACCCCTCGGTACAGTGTTTTTATTATAATTTATCGGCCCAGTAGTTGTGTGCTTTGCAAACGGGGCTCTTAACCGCCTCAGCAAATAGTAAAATTTTTCTACGTCACTATCTTGAACAAATAAAGTCAGAGAAGTTAATTGATCTGTTTAAAATCTTCCGGCTTCGACTTATTAAGGCTCTTTGTTTGCTTATTTCTGTTGCAAAGACTTGAGCTACCTTCAAGGCCTTCTTCGCTGCCTCACAGGAGTTTGATCAAGGGTCATTGTGCCCTGTCGCCTTGTAATAACTAGCATATGCCCTTTACAAGGCTTTCTTGCATTCCTTTACAATCTAAAAAAGAAATGTTCCTGCCCCCAATGAACCTATATATGAAATCACGACATCCACTAGTAGAGTAAGTAGACAAAAAATTCCTGGTTTCAGTTTATTTTTCCTTCGCTTAACCAGTCCTTCAGTGTGGTTGAGATAGTTTAATGCGATTCCTTGTTCAGTTTCTGCCTACATTTGAAAAAGGGAAAGATGTAAGCTAAATCAGTGTTGTTACGAATTGGGGATCCCAACCCCAGAACATTGTTTCAATCCCGAAATTATCGAGATTAGATAATAATAATAAATCGACTTTATTAAGGAAATTACACAAATATAAAATAAATACATAACAGAAATTAATTGAGAACTTCCGCTAGGTTTGGCGAAGTCTAGCTGTCTAGCTATTCTATTTAACCAAAAATAGCAGATATGTCCAAATAAGCAAAGCAAATTAAGAACAAGCAAATATGAACAGTTACACACATAGTTATATAC
Organism: Leptura quadrifasciata; assembly: GCA_963675555.1. Taxonomy (NCBI): domain Eukaryota; kingdom Metazoa; phylum Arthropoda; class Insecta; order Coleoptera; family Cerambycidae; genus Leptura; species Leptura quadrifasciata. The sequence continues at coordinate 115,707,674 of OY776675.1, read as the reverse complement.
ATTTAAGTATAATATAAATGTCGCTGGTCAGTCAATTAATCTGGTTGGCGAGAAGATATTTTTTAAATTCATATTTAATTTTTTTTGTAGGCATTTCTAACAGATTTATAGGTAAAGCATTGTATAATTTAACTGCATTAAAAATGAAAATCCTTTTAAACATAGCTGTACGATGATGTGTAATCTTTGAACATGACGCAAGTTAACCGAGTGAATCTGAGACCTATAAATAAACATTTTTAAGAGAGGAAGATGATTATGGCTCTCTTATAAAGTTAATTTAAAAAATTAATCCTAAATTTTTTATAGAATCTACAATGGGTAGAGGAACTCCACCTAATTTATATTTAAGTTATCTTTTAAAAAGAGTACATTATTTTTATTACCGAAAATTATCACACATGATTTAGAAGAATTAAGATTTAAATTATGTTATTCGTAAACTTGCCTGATTTTTTGTAGGTCTGCATTAATAAGATCAGTTGCCCGAAGGTAATCATTGTGATTAAAATGAAGATATGTTTGGGTATCATCTACATACGCCTGAACTGTACAATTATTAATAGATTTTAAAATATCCGACGTGTATATTATAAATAGGAGCGGTCCTAATATGGAGCCCTGAGGAACTCCAAATAAAATATCTACAGCAGGCGAATACATATCATTGCAAAATACTTTTTGATCTACCAGTCGAGTACGAATTTGTTAAATGACAAGATTGCTCATCGAAACCAAAATATTTTAATTTACTTATGGTATCAAAAGCTTTCGAAAAGTCTAATAACACCAAGATACTCTCCAACTCTTTGTCATAAGCTGTTATTATATCATTAGTGGTTTTATATAACCACTAGTGATATTTATATAAGGCTGCAGCGGTACTGAAGTGCTTCCTAAACCCACACTGACAGCTTGAAAGAATGTCAGAAGCAAGAATATACAAGTACATTTGATTATATAGCATTTTTTCAAAAATAGAAAGCGTAGGAAGTATACTAATAATTCTTAAATCTGAAAATATTTTCGGGTTAAAATTCTGTGTGAGTGGTTTACCTAGATTGTACATTGTTTTATGGGGTCGTTTGGCTTCGAATAGCCTTACTTCACTTCGACCTAAAAGATCTTTTGTGATTTACCCTACAACTAATGGTTATCCAGGATTCCCAGACTTTTTACAAAGCTTGTGATTTTCCTAGGAGCTAATTTCCCTATGTCTTCAGGCGATAATTCCGCCTGTTCAAGGAATTTTAGCCTAATGCGAACTAACACCTTGCATTCACAAACTGTGTGTTCCGCAGTTTCAATTGCAGTATCGCAATATCTGCATTTATTATCTACCGCCTTGCCCATATTCTTGAGATGGTATCTCAAGGGGCAGTGGCCAGTTAGTAGGCCTGTGATTAGCCTTAATTCGGACTTTTCCAGTTCGAGAAGCCTTGTGGCATTCTTTGTCGAATAAGTTATAAACTTTTTCGCTTGTTTTTGGCCTGAAGTATTCCTTCAGTAGGACTTTTTCTGATCCTTTTCCCATTCTTGGATCTCCTCCGCTATATGTCCTTTGGCTAGGCCACAAAACGGTTCGGGTCCAATGAACGGTGCTTCAGCTCCTTTTTTTGCAAGGCTATCAGCAAGTTCATTTCCTTGTACTCCCTCATGCCCTGGCACCCACATCAAGGTAACCTTGTTGTTATTAGCCAGCTGCTTCATGGATTGTCTACATTCCCAGGCAATATTAGATTCAAAGGTATAGGACCTTAGAGCTGGCTATCAGATAGTATATAGATCTTTGCCCTTCGGATGCCTTTATTTAGACATACCTGGGCACATAGATCTATGGCATAAGTTTCTGCCTGAAAGATGGTTGGGGTGTTACCGAGGGCTTTGGATAGCCTACAATTCGGCCCTGCTACTCCCACTGCTACCCCTTCAGCCATCTTGGATCCATCTGTATACCGGATAAGTGATGGCGGTTTACCTAATAAGATATTGCTTCCCACAAGTTGGGAAAATAACTTTGTGCAATACAACAATTAATTATATCTGTTATATATTTGTCAATAAAAGGACTACAATATTTTAGCATAACTAGGGATATTCCATCAACTCCATACGCATTAGATTTTAAATTCTTTAAAGTTGCACTGACTTCTTCAATAGTAGTTAACTTAAAACTAAACAAGTTATCATTATTAAAACAGTTATTATTATAAAAATTAATTTTGTTATCGCATTCATTCGAGACATTTTGTAAAAAGAACGCAAAAAATGTTAATATCAGTGGGGAAGAATATGGTAAAAATTATTATTGTTACGAATATTAAATTCCTCCAAAGTTGTCCACAAGTTATGAGGATTGTTTTCTCCATAAACCGAATTTAAATACTTTTTTCTTTTTCCTCCGGACCATTGACAATGTAAAGTTACGTAATCGCTTAAAATGTCTCCAACCTTCATCCAAATGTGTTCGTTTAAAAAGTTTCAGGAAAATTTTTAAATCCAAGCCAATGCGCATTGGGCTTCGTAACCCTAACTCTTTTAAGAGGAGCATGTTTATCAAAAGTAGTTAAAATTAAATTATTAAAAATATGAATCTTATCCTCAATATTATTATTCATAATAATGCTGTACCAAGGCAATTCCTGAAGATCAGTGAGAAAGCAATATATGTTAAAATTTTGAAAACACCGATATTCTACAAATTTGACTCTGTTTTTTGTTCTTTTTAATATCAAATCACAATACACAAACCTATGATCCGATATATTATCAGCAGCTAATGTACCACAGTTAGTAACAATATTAGTATTCGTAACATAAATTGGGTAAACGAGAGTGCGTGAGTGAGTTATGAGTGGGTGAGTTATGAGTCATCCAGACCTTTCAGTGTGAGGTTGGATGAGCACAAGAATTACATTAGAAAGAATGAAATTCAGAAATCAAAGATTCTGGGAAAACGGACATAGAATAAATTGGGACTCGGTAAAAATTTTAACAAAAGAAGCAGATACCAAAAAAAGAAAAATTAAAGAATCAGCAATAATCTTATTAAATGAAGACAAGTGCGTATCGAATTGTTCTGTAGATATTTGTACAACCTGGCTACCAATGTTAAAAGAAGAACTTAACAAACTCAACATTATCTAAAAGAAAATATCATCAGTTCTATGTTCTGTGTAAGTAGTAAGTATAAACAGAATCTTAAAGCTGTGTATTTGACATACACAGCAAAATAAGAGTTCTTACAAAAAAAAGCTTTGAAAACGGAAAGAGATTACTTTCCGAAACGTCAGCAAAATACACTATTTCTGTGTTTATTCCGATTTATATTATTTGCAAAACATAACCTCTGACTATTCCTTTGGCGTAAACGTCACGGGCCCATAGGCTTTTTTCCAATAATTCTATTATTTTGTAGATTCGGTGATTTGTTTTTGAAGAGGACAATAATACATGTGGTAGAAAACCCAAATAATAAGAAAGAATATTCGTAGGATGCCACAAATAACTTTCAGACAATATTGAGAGTGCTGGCATGACTAGATATTCTTGTAGGTTCATTTAGATTCTGAGTAAGATTGTATGAATCAAAACAAACACTCAAAGGACTACTTATATTAAAAAAGTCTACGTTAAAATCGCCCAAGCAAATAACATCAACAACAGTTGGACATAAAAACAAAAAACTGTTATCAAAATCGTTTATAAACTGATTAAGATTAGTATTGGATGGCCTATAAAATACTTCTATTTCAATATCATGTGAACTAAGTTTTAACTTTTTACCAAAAAATTTAAGCTTCTCATATTCTTTCCTATTATTTGGGTTTTCTACCACATGTATTATTATCCTCTTCAAAAACAAATCACCGAATCTACAAAATAATAGAATTACTGGAAAAAAGCCTCTGCGCCCGTGACGTGTCCGTCAAAGGAATAGTCAGAGGTTATGTTTTGCAAATAATATAAATCGGAATAAACATAGAAATAATGTATCACCGCCTCTTCCTACTCTTAACTTTCCTATAAAAACGATATCCGGGAATATTACCGCAATAGAATCTACGTAATCGGTTGACCATGTCTCAGATAACATCATCACATCAAAGTCATTATTTTCCAATACATTTTTAAAATCATCGAATCCTGTAAATATCGATCTAGCGTTCAAATGGCCGACTTTCATTGTCTTTTGTGGTGAACTGATTAAGTCTCCTGCTCAACCAAACTAGTTATTGGTAAACACTAAAATGTAAACAGAGCAAAGGTTAATGGATATTAGTGTGTATATATGTAAAATATAAATTATTAACAAAAAATAAAAGAACTTATCTCTTTGTTCTTCTTACACTTTTTTATCAATTATTGTTTTTACTACTCAATATTTTATATTCACAAATTAATCATATACTACCATAGGTAAAAATATAAATTAAAGCAACAAAATATATGCCATCAAGAAGAGTCAGGTATTACGAAAATGTAATATTACGACCTAGTCTTGTAAAAGAAAACGAGATCCCAGATATTGCAATTCCTTAATGAGAGCATTAACAATAAAAAAAAAATACAATTTATTATAAGATATGCAAAGTACAATACAAACAAAAAATGTAAGGCTTACAATAATAGAAATATCAAGGTCTAGGGTTTTCTAAGCTAATTCTAGGTGAAAGAATTATGAAATTTAAAACTATGGTACCAGAAGAAAAAAGGGACAATAGAGGAATTACTTAGCTTCTACAATAATTGGAGAATTTTAAGACGGTCCAGACTTGAAGGTTTCCCTTGTTGATCTAGGTCCTTGCTGGACGTAGTACTCTTCACAAATCTCAACGTTAAATAAGATGGTTGAAATTATCCAGATGGGAGATTTCCAATTATAATTAAATAGGTTTTCAATCGTAGAGTGCAAGTCAGGACAAATTCAGATAATCAAAAGCCGTGTACCAAATAAAAACAAAATAATCCAATAGTCCAAAACTCAAAATAATCAAAATTAAGTTAAGTTAAGTTCTAACTGTATCCAAAAATCGAGCGGTACAAAATAGGTTATAATTAAATTTACAGTCTCAAAATTAACATCTATGTCAGCACGTGTCTATAATAAATCAAATAAATTAAATCTTACCCAGAATACTTCTGGACGATAGTCGCTAATTAAATCCGAATTAATCGAAATTTCAATTAAATAATCCAGTATTAATTGAAAATATGTTAAATCTAGTTATTGATCCGGTACCAAACTGAATAGCAACGCGTGCCTTTTAACTATGTTATTAGTAAAATTTTCAGCTTAATTTCTTGATTTAAAAAGGAAGTTTGAGTTTAAGTCATAGAGTACCAACTTAAGAAATTTTAAAACTAAATCGATTGTTATGGACTTTTCGATCATTAACTACTATCTTTATATTATTAGTTTATAGACAATTTTGATGCAGTAATTATAATAATAGTTTAACATTTAATATCATTATGATATACAGACCTATATAACAAATTGGTATCATTTGCAGTGAGAGTCATCTGTTGGCGGAAGCCTAATTTAGATGGTAATTTGAATAGGTAACTAAAGTGAAGTGACATATATCGATTATTATTATAGATTGATGAGTTGATCAACTAAAATCTTATTTTTATATGTTATTACGTCACAATAAAACTAAATAATTAAAGGCCCTACCTAAAGGTAAATTACCTTTAATATTTTTAAAAATTTTGGAAAACTTTGTACTAGTTGGTAAATTATCCATAAAAATTACCTACTTAGATTGGGTGATATGTATTTTATTATTCAAAAACATAAGTATGTGGCACATCAAAGCAATTTTGTTAGTAGTAAAGTCCAATCTGTACAAAACAAACACATTGTATGGTCCTCGCGGAGTATTACATTGTCTAGTTCTAATTTACATTTATCAGTGACAAAGTTCTAGTTACACTATTGTGCCTAGTTGAAAACGGCTACTGTTAATTTTTTCATTCATCATCTTGTAAGCTTCCCTTTGAATGAATAGTAATTTGCAAACGAGAATGTTTTCATTAAGGATGTAGCTAAAAGCAATGAATACCCTATAAGTTTACTTGGTAAAATGATTTAAAAAATTAGATTTAGACATATCCTTTTCCTTTCAAACCGAACAAAAGGATTCAAAATAGCGTCACTGATTTGCATAAAATATACCATGTCAGCTCCCAACTCAAATAGTATCTTCAGTATTCTCACCATAGTACGTATTATGTTCAACTTAGCACCAATCATGTTTTAACACAAAATTCTAGTGTTTAACTTTTTAAAATTTATCATTGTAAAGTAAGAAGTTTAAAACTTAGTTTACTTTTATTTATTTGTAAGTTAAGTAATATAGAGTGCGTCTCACTTTTTACAACTACATCCCCATATATAGGCCATTTGTTGATCAATTTAGATCAAATTTGGTATACTTCTTGTGGTTCAGATTGTGATTAAAAAGTCATTTAATTTTTTTTTTCTAAATTAAATACGCCTACTATGATCAAATGAAATTGGCAAACATTGGGAATTTATATTAGCTATTGAGATATGGTTTTTGTTTTTACAGAATCTTGTTCGGCATGACCTAAAACCCCTGTATATCTTATTTCATCAAAAATATTTATTCCTTTACAAAAAAAATCATATCTAAGATTTTAATAATAATCGCCCTACTATTCGAGTTATTTTATTGTCCGATATTTACATAACTTGTAGTCGTGTAATAATGACACTAATTAAGCATTAGGACACATTTTATATCCAAAACGCTATTATGAAATAATATTTGAAAATTGGTAGCTCCTTTTAAAATACTTAGAACTCGGCATCCCAATATCTTTGTTAACACTCGGAAAGGATTTGACAATTGTATCTAATGTCAAATTGAACTTAAACATGGCTGCATAACAATTAAGTATTGCTGATAAAATTGAAATAATAAGAATTGTTGATGACAGTGCGCACTCTTATCAAGATGCAGCCAGTGTCTTCAATTTGAGACATTCAGAACTCCCACAGATTTGCTACACCACGGTTGGTTCAATTAATAGAATATTTAATAGAACTGGAGATGTATCCAAACTTAGAGCCAAAAAATACAATGTTGCCGATCGTCCATTGGATTAAGTAATATTGGATGCTGTTAATGCTGAACCACGTGTTAGTGTCAGAGATTTATCTCTAAATTTGAATGTAGACAGAAACAAAATTTGGAGGTGCTTTAAACGTTATAATTTAAAACCATATAAGCCCAAGTTTTTACACTCTATGGGAAAAGGAGACGCAGAGAGAAGATTGGAATATTGCTTCTGGGCACAGGATTTGTCTTTAAATAACACAAAATTTTTGAAAAAAATTATTTATATTGATGAGGCTACTTTTACAACAAATAACGGTAAACGGTAAACCCACACTGGGTTACAAATTGTAAACGGCAATACACCGAGAAAGTAAATGTCTGATGTGGAATTTGAAATAAGACCTTGATTGGACCATTTTTCTTTGATGACACTCTAATAGTGTGAGATTCCTACATTTTTTAGCACATGAATTTCGAGATGCCGTTTAAAATTTACCTTTAGCCGTACAACAAAACCTCTATTTCCAAGACGGGGCTTCCATTCATAATTCAGTAATAGTTCAAAATTAGCCGAATAACAACTTCCCTATGCCTTGAATTGGAAGAAATAGTCCTTTAATTGCGTGGCCACATAGATCACCAGACGTCATCCCTATGGTTTTCATTTTTGGGGTGCCATAAAAAGTAGAGTATATAAAAATAGGTCACGAAATAGAGCAGAACTATGTGACTGAATTAGAGAAGCATGTAATGAAGTAACAATTGAAAACTGAAGAAAAGTTGTTAAAAATAATAAGAAGAGAATTGAAAAATGTATCAGCATTGATAGAGGACTAGTCTTGTTGCTCAGATCTGCCAATAATAATATATTCTCGAATATATTATGATTTTTGCCCAGCAAGGACCGCGAGGAGGTACGAGGACTTTCTTGCCAAAAATGTGGATACAGAGTCAAGATTTTCTTTATTAAAATACCTAGTTAAAATAAATAAAGCAGATCTCTAAATTTTTTAAATAAATAAATGTTATATTTATATCAATAATCCTAACTTTATCTAATCGACCTAGGTTAACTAAATAAATTCAATTCTGGAAAACAAATAAATAATGGTCAAATAAAATATATACAATAATGATCATAATAACAATAATAATAATAATCAAATAATATACACTTTACTTATATATAAAAATAATGTTATATTGCAGTTGCGCATATTTGTAAAACACTGACAACACGATGCATTCACACTGTACACTAAATCATATAACTTTTTATTTAAGTCATTAATTCATACTCACTAAATACTTCACAACCACCTTCCTTAATGAGATTGATTACTATGGCATCATATTTAAAAAAAAGATATGGGGGCAACCGTAATATTGTGTGTCCTTGAGCTTAGGCCATTTTATCAATTATATATTGTTTTGAGAAATTTTGCTTCTCAACAATATCCAAAAGATTTTTCTTTTTAACATTTTCTTGAAATGTCACATTGTGCTTTTGAAGAAATTCTTGCAAGTCTTTTTTGTTTGTTCCAATATTTTAATTTTTCTATTTGTAGCGAATGATATGAAGCATTGTCTAAAACAATTACGCTGTTTTTTTCTATATCTGGTAGCAATGAAGCCTGAAACCATTTTTCAAAAATATCCGTAGTCATGTTTTTGTGATAGTTATCGGTTGAATTTTCCAGTTTTTCCCGCTTAATTTGAGACCGTTATGCACCCATCCAGTTTCTTATCCACAATGTAGAATTATTAATCTGGTTTCTTTATTTGTAGGCATATCAACTTTATACTTCTTTGAGCTATCTGTCCAGCCTTTTCTCACTGTATCATGAGTATCATACCAAATTGCGTCTAAATAATATATTGGTCATTTTTCATTTCGAAATTATTTAATAACTTCCTAATATTCCATACGCCACCGTAGAATTCTGCTGCTTTCTATAAAACTTGTTCTTTTATTAATCATTTTGGACTTAAATCCTATCTTCAATAGCCATCGCCGAAGTATTTTTTCACTAACTGACACTAGATCTTTTCTTCTCAGTTCCATATTTATTGATTGTATAATTGGTATCACATTTTCACCATAGACAAATCTAATGTTTGTGATGTTACTTTGTCCGATCTAACTTTTCATTTGTGTACCTCTTCCTTAACTAATTCATAAACAAGTCGTTGTGGAATTTCTATTAAGTAGACCGATACCGTTTTTCCCAAAGCTCATTTTTCTCCTTCTCTTTCTTTTACATTTTTATACACTTTTAAAACCATTTATTGAGTATGTGGGTGTAAATATTGTGCGGTAATTTTCATCATAATTTGTGAACCATTACCATCCACCATATGTTCCCGATATTCTCTGCTGATGCTTGGTTGTGGATTTCCCTAAGGCCTAAACATTTTCACAATATTATTTTACTACACACACTTGTAAACAAAAAACCTCCGAATATTCACTACCCACCAAAATATTTATAAAAACTCAACTGTATGAAATACGTTTAAACACAGTAAAATTTGGCATACCTGTAAAAATGCTGTATATAACTTCACTGAATGAAATAAAATGTAAACAAGAACACAGACCGTAACGTGCTGTTAAAATTGAACGACTGAGTTGCTGATATAAATATTTCAAGTGCGTACCGGGACTCAATTACGTCTGCGACTAGTTTAACGGTATTTTAATTAGGACGTAAAGTGTTTGTTGTGTTTTTTGAGTGCTTAGAGGCGATGATTTCGACTATACCAAAATAATCACCAACCGTCTCACCGCAATAAGTTCAGTTTTTACTAACCTGTAGAACAGGCTGGAATCAGGAAGGGGCACAGCACGATCGACCACATCCAGGCAGGATGCACACTTATTGAGTAATGCATTGCTTACAACGTTCCACCTTCTAGCGTTCGCCGAATATCAGAAGTCTTTCAACTCTGTAGAGATCTTAGCAGCCTTGCATGTGATGGACGCTGCAAGGATTTGCTCAAGACATCTATGAACAACACACCACTCTCCACATCAAAGTCGAATAACACTTCAATGTAGACTAGCAAAAGGATGATATGTTTCTCTATCTATTAATGACTCAGTGGAGTTCGCTGTTCCTACAGTCATAACTTTTTTAGCGGCCATATTGTTTGTGTCCAGTGCTTTTGTTTTGCACGGTTATTCCGTAAGCGTGTTGTAAAGGAAATGGTTTATCATCTTTAAATCGACACAAATATACTAATAAAGCTGAGGATAAGTGATTTTTCTCTAGGATCAATTTAATGCTTTGACATTATTTTCTAACTTTTGTTGAGTGGGCCATTGGAAGTGATGAAAATGTTAAATTCTTGACAATAGCAAAAATTCTTGTTCCCCAGTATGTTAGATTTAAAAATTCACCATTTTATAATTTTAGCTAGCGAATATTATTTTTGGTCCACTGTACCTCGAGGTAAAATGGCTCGAATTAATTTTGTGGTAAAAGCGGTCATGTGAATATTGCTCTCGTGTTTATGGTCGATATCGTTCTCTAATTTATTCATTGTGCTCCGTTTTAATTGAACCACCCTGTGCATTGAACTGCGTTGAATAAAAAAATCCAAGCACTACTATGAAGTATAACATTAAAAAATTAATTGATCATTGAGGAAGGCAGGACAATTATATTGTCGAACGGGTGGCATGGGAAGGATGGAAATGACGATACGGAATGCCGGATGCAAGGCGCGCACCCAATTACCGGAAATACGAATATAAACATTCATTGTCAAGTTAATAATTATGCGCAGACATGATGCCTAGAGTCGTCTTGTTATGTGCGTATGTAATAAATAGCTAACCTTGAACTTGATTATGGTAAGATCATGACTTAATATGGAGCTCTTACAAACCAGTTTCTTTATTAACGACCATGATTTCTTTTTCTCTTTCTCATCGGTGCCTTCGTAATTGAAAGTATGACAAGCTACTGGATGTTTCGGACTGGAGCAAGTCTTGTTGAGAATGTCAATGATTTTAAAAGCGACAATATAGTGTTTACATTCCAAATTTAACAGTGGCAAAAGTATCAATTCGGACTTTGCCGGCTGTGAATACCTATTTAACTGGCATTTCGTTCTGACATTGAAATAGTTATTTACATTTTCTTAAAGTATTTGGCTTTAGAAATTTCATAATATTGCGTTATGTTAATGACGTTGTACAAATTTCTCCTTGGCCGAGACGGCTAGTTTAGTTTTTTGAAATGAAGAAAATTTTAATCATTGGAACAGGGTCCCTTTTATAGTTACAAAATAGAGAGATAGCCTAGGCTCTTTAGTTAATATCTCAATAAGTAGAGTTTTTTATAACCAAATTAGACATCCCCATAGAATTTGTGTTTATAATCCAATTTTGACCACAGAACCACCAAAATAACTAAATTTAAACCGAGAACAAAAATTATACGTACGACCTACGAAATTTGTGAATTAATAACATTCAAAAATAGATTAAAAAGGTCTTGGTAGAGACATAGGCGTAAAATTGATAAAATCAGATTAAATGATAAAAATTAAGGATAAATTGTCAAAGCACAGGGAGGAGGCCTGGACTGTGAAAATAGAATCTTTGACACGACAGGACAACTCCCTGTGGAGAATGTCAAAATTAAAAAACCATACTCCCAGATACCTATCCTCATCTGAGGTGGGGAAACACATTATACTGACAAAGATAAAGCTGAAGCGTTTGCACGTTATTTGCAAATATCTAACACAACTCCGCCTAATTATTGCCAATTCCATAATGACGTAACAGAAAGTGCACAGAGATTCCCTGGTCGCTTTTCTATTCCCCCAAACAAACTGTCCAAACTTATTACTAATCCCGCTGAAATAAAGAAAATGATAAAAACCCTTCCAAATAATAAAGCCCCAGGGATAGACACAATACCCAACATTTATTTAAAAAAATTGCCACAAAAAGTATTAGTTCAATTAACTTCTATCATTAATTCGATTATAAAATGGCAACACTTTCCTTGAAAAACGGAAAATTGCAATAATTATCCCCCTACTAAAACCGAATAAACCCCCACACGACGAAATAGGTACATTGACAAGAAGAAATTAATACCTGCCAAACAATTCGGTTTTAGGAGGGGGCATAGCACGCAACACGTGATGTGTCGCGTTGTGCAGGATGTGCTCAATTCCTATAACAAGAAACAATGTACGGTAATGTTGTTCTTAGACATAGAAAAGGCCTACGATACAGCCTGGCAAAACGGACTAGTACACAAGCTCAAATAAATCTGTAAATTGCCAGATTTTATCGTAGCATTAATACAAAGCTTTATTAGAGGAAGGTATATAACAGTCAGGTTGAACGGCTCGTTTTCCAACAAATTAAAACTCTCGGCAGGGGTTCCGTAGGGGGCTATATTGTCTTCTGTTCTTTTTAATCTATATACCTCTGATATCCCCCCCATCCTATCACAAACCTCCTACTTTATGCAGATGATGCCGTAATCTATGGGCAGTCTTTCTGTGCCCAGACTGCTGCCCAGAAGATTCGGTATTATCTCGTAAAACTCCTTGACTACTATTACGACTGGAAAATAAAAATTAACGAAGACAAGACGAAAACCGTGACATTTAACAGGAAATTTACAAACTCGGTGGATCTTTGAAGCCGAAAAGAGCATTAAATTGTGTGACAAAACGGCACTAAACGTAATCCGATCTCATCCAAAACCTTTTCAGATCTTCTGGGGCACTAAAACTTAATGAATTTACAATCATCTATGCGAGTTATTACCTACATTATCACTCGTTGAATAATATACTATTAGGATATTAACAACTTTAACATCACTTGAACGACTAAGAAAGTCTAGTTATCCTAAATACTACAGATTTGTAAAGCAACAAACTGAAAATTGGTAAAGTGATAATCTATAATAAATTCATCAATGAAGGTACAGAAAGCAAGTGATATTGATATTGTTACATCTACCTTTAAAGTTTGTGACAATCCACTAAAAGTTACAAATATGCTGAAATCTTATTAACATGACATGACACCAACGTTATCGGATGACAAACGATGACAATGCAATCGTCAAAATTTGCTCATTGCAATCCGATCGCTCGCGGCTGTCTTTGTTAAATGAAACATTAGCATTTCAGTAATTTTACTAGATTTTAGAGGAATATTTGTAGTTTAATTCTTCGATTTGTCTGTATATATATTTAAAAACGGCACTAAATGTAATCTGCTCTACTTCTAGAGCAGTGAAGAAACCCTCACACGTGAATTGACACATGATGTGATGAGTTTCACGACGTAACGGCTACGCGCATCGATCATGTCCTACGAATTGCGATCTATGCTTCATATTTGCTTTGTTTTTAATTTTTTTCACGGAAACCAAATCGAAAAGGGGCAGTGTGATATATCGTTGAAATCAGAATTTTAACTGCTTTTCAATGGTTCCATTTCAAATTGGAAGTAATTATAAAATAAACAACTTGTTGCGTCAAAATGGCACTAAACGTAATCCGATCTCAACCAAAACCTTTTCAGATCTTCTGGGGCACTAAAGAAACGCACATGCAAAGTTTCATTCAAATCCGTTCAGTAGTTTCGGCGCTATCGTGCTAACACACATACACACACACAGACATTTTTCAAAAACCACTTTTTTGGATTTCTAGGACCTCAAAACGTAAAGATTTGATGTTATCTCAATTTTCGTTTTTGAACCAATTTTAGTAACCTCTCACAATTTTATTGTGGAGAGGTTAAAATTAATAATAAAGAAATTATGGAGCGGAACTCGGCTAAATATCTGGGGGTAACCCTGGATAAGAGGTTGAGTTTCGGTCCACATATTACAAAGACGCTGAAGAGGACATAGCCACATTAAGCAAACTATACCCACTCGTAAACAGAAGAAGTAGACTGACGATTGACAACAAACTTACATTATACAAAGTAATACTTAGACCGACATTAACCTACGCTTATGTGTCATGGAATTTCATCTCTGACACACAGTGTAGACGACTTCAGACAACTCAGAACAAAATACTAAAATTGTTGACAAATTCTAACAGATACATTCCGATCGTTGAGTTGCATCGGATAGCGGAGGTCTCTATAATAAGAGATTTCATCGTGGAGGCCTCCCAGAAATTTTTTCGGGAAAAGATTCAACGATCGGAAATGACCAGACATTTAGCGGACATATGGATACATGACAACCCGACTCATACACATAAACTTTTACACCAAAGACTATTTTATGAAAGACGGTAACGACGACTAACAGACGGATAAACCCAAATTCCCGCTCTTAACACCCCCAATTCCTCTCCCCCCTTCCTCCTCTCCCTTTCCTTTCCTGTACATAAACAATCTGTAAATATAGAAACCTATAAAAATCAATCACAAAGAATTTTTAAGAAAGACAATTTTAATTTTATCTCAAATGTGTAAATAGTGTAAATATTAAGTTAAGTGTATATAAGTAGATTTTAGTTAATATTTCCTACATAAAATAATCAGTAAAACTCTAAAACTAATAAACGTCATGAATTCATGTATATACAATCTCTGATTATGCTAAAAGAATTTGCTGTACCTGGAAGCAAGATGTAAATAAAAATTAGAAATCTTTTATACTTCTTGCATACCAGCTGCACCTGCCGTAGTTTCTATGTATCCGAAGCATATTGTAACGCGGCGGGATTATCAATTTTGTCAAATAAGATAAATGAAGCAAATGAAATAAAAGATGCATTGTAAATTACTAAAAATGTTCAATAAAGATATTTTAATGGTAATGGTAATGTTAGGCTTGCAACCAAGGAGTCCCGAGTTCGAATCCTGGCTAGGGTATAGATGTTTTTCACGTATTACCGAGTTAGTGGCAGTGGACTAGACGAGGTTGTGTGAGAGACACCACGTCTAGTTGCTGTACCACTCCTGAGTTCGAGTCTCAGCTGCGGCAGATGGCAATGTCGGTCGTAGGGAATGGTCGTTGTATAATTGTCTATGTGTATCTGTCCTGATTGAGTGGTGGAATAGCTATTGCTATACTCCGCCAGGAAAAAAAAAATAAGTCGTTTATAACTTTCTATAATCTTGAATTCCTATTGAAGCGAACCATTAACAAACGAGTGTCTAATAAAAATAATGGTTAACAATATAAAAAAATTGTCAATAGATGATTGTGAACTTTTTAAGTGGACCAAAGAGAGATGCAGATATTAGAGTGGACAGAAACGAAAAAATATACCACAGTAGTAGGACTGCAACCTTAAAAAATGAATGAATAGAATTTTACTTAACGTTAACTATACAGTAAAATCCTCCCCGGAACCAGCGAGATAACAATGGCGCGATGCACCATAGTGAATGAAGAGATGGAGGAAGATAGGTTCGGTTCGGCGAAAAACAAATAAAAATAAGAACTTGACACTTATCACCTGGGCAATGAATAAGAAGTTAATATTATTAAAATCTCCAAAATCGGATAAAACAATTAATACTCTAAAATTAATAAAAGTAATACAACACTAAATCAGTTTTGTTAGTTGTTGGTACGGGAAAGAGATTAATGAAAAAACCCGCTTGTACAACGGGACATGATAGAGCATCATCTATTCAACCTTATACCCGAGGCGTCAGGGTTTTTCTGTTTAAAAAAAAGAGATTTATTTAAAATGCCCTCTCCAATTCGGTCTGGAACATATTTTTTTAAACAATTGAAGGTGGAAATTTTGTTTTTTTTTTAAATATCTTCGAAAATATCAATAATAGGACAAAAAATCAATAATAGGAATTTATTCTTCACTAAATTCTACATAAAAAAGGAGCTCTACATTTTTTTCGATTGGTGGAACAGCTTTTAAGATAGAACCGACCACAGCTGTATCGTCAGCAAAACTAAATATATTTCCTGTCCCATTCAAATTTACTAGGCTATTGATGTATATTGAAAAAAAGGATCGGTCCCAAAACCATACCCTGATGAATACCGTATTTTATAAAAGCAGGTTTACTAAGAGTATGTGTTATCTTCACATAGTCTGTACAATTGGAGATATAACTTTTTAGTAATTCTAGGCATTTTCTCTTATTGTTTTTTCTGGTCTAGTTTTATGGCAGAGATTGTTTACTGCATTCCATAAATTTTGACTACAATTTTTATTTCTATCAATTTGATTTCTGTAATAATGAAATTTGGCGGTGTTTATAAGTTTTTTAAATTTATATTTGTACGATTTATAGTTTTCTAATAAATTGTTTTCTAAGTGCATCTGAATCTATATCTGAATAAATGCAACCTCATGTTATTTTAAATATCTACTTGTTCCACAAAATAAAGTCTTCTGTAACTGGTTACATAAATAAGCTATGTCATTATCTGCTATTTGCTTTGCAATAAATTGTCCAATAAAATAGGACCTCTAGATCTGTCGGTCGTCCTGTTAACCATCATCACAGATTAAGTGTGTCATTGCTTTGATATTCATTCAAAGTTTGATTTTAAAAAAAATTGTTCCCGAAATCAATCAATCAATTATCCTACAATATCTCTTTTGTTGTTTAAAATTCAATTATTGCTTTTAATCGCTATAGAAAGTGCTGCAATTTTATTTATACATGCCTTTTTTTGAGCTGAACCGGACCTGCTCCTTCCAAACTCTCAATTGCCATGACGCTTCACGCCGCGGATGTTTGACTGGCTCGGGGCCAGGTCACGGATGTTGTTAATTTCGAATAAACTTGTATTGAATTGAATTGGGTCTAATCTGACAGCACTAATGATTTAAGTCAATTGATTTTCCTTTGCCAACTTTTCTGTGCAACTCGATTTGAAGGATCATATAAAATTCGTAACCATAATGTGATATTTAATTTGACCGCAGACTTTTTAAAAAATTTATTTTTTACAAAATTTGACCAGAGTTCACATATTTTACAGGACAGTCCCGTATCTAAAGAAAATACTCCCCGCGTCTCAGTCAGGGAACGTATTGTCACAAATTTTATACCGTGTCCGAAATGAATTCAGAATAAAATAATATGGGAATGTACTAATTTATTTAAGTAGTGAAAACGACGGACAGTAACTTTGTGAAAGCTCAAAGAGACAATTTGTCGAAAATCGAAGAGTTTTTGACGAGAACTTTTTTTGAAAATAATACCTATCATTGTGATAAACAATAAAAAATAATTTATGCTTACCTTTACCCTTTTGTTGCTATTAGATTATCTAGATTGTAGATTGTAGATTGTTTTATGGGGTCGTTTGGCTTCGAACAGCCTTACTTCACTTCGACCTAAAAGATCTTTTGTGATTTACCCTACATC
The DNA here is from genome assembly GCA_963675555.1 of Leptura quadrifasciata. Lineage (NCBI taxonomy): Eukaryota > Metazoa > Arthropoda > Insecta > Coleoptera > Cerambycidae > Leptura > Leptura quadrifasciata. Next base: position 115,690,211 of record OY776675.1, on the reverse strand, counting down.
TAGTTGTTGCCCAGGATTCCAAGACTTTTTACAAAGCTTGTGATTTTCCTGGGGGCTAATTTCCCTATATCTTCAGGCGTTAATTCCGCCTGTTCTAGGAATTTTAGCCTAATGCGGACTAACACTTTGCATTCACAAAGTATATGTTCCGCAGTTTCAGTTGCAGTATTGCAATATCTGCATTTGTTGTCTACTGCCTTGCCCATATTCTTGAGATGATATCTCAAGGGGCAGTGGCCAGTTAGGAGGCCTGTGATTAGCCTTAATTCGGACTTTTCAAGTTCGAGAAGCCTTGTGGCATTCTTTGTCGAATAAGCTATAAACTTTTTCGCTTGTCTTTGACCTGGACTATTCCTCCAGTAGGACTTCTTCTGGTCCTTTTCCCATTCTTGGATCTCCTCCGCTATGTGTCCCTTGGCCAGGCCACAAAACGGTTCGGGTCCAATGAATGGTGCTTTAGATCCTTTTTTTGCAAGGCTGTCAGCAAGTTCATTTCCTTGTATTCCCTCATGCCCTGGTACCCACATCGAGGTAACCTTGTTGTTGTTGGCCAGTTGCTTCAGGGATTGTCTACATTCCCAGGCAATTTTAGACTCAAAGGTATAGGACCTTAGAGCTTTTAGTGCTGCCTGGCTATCAGATAATATATAGATCTTTGCCCTTCGGATGCCTTTATTTAGGCATTCCTGGGCACACAGATCTATAGCGTAGATTTCTGCCTGGAAGATGGTTGGGGTGTTACCGAGGGCTTTGGATAGCCTACATTTAGGCCCTGCTATGCCCACTCCTACCCCTTCAACCATCTTAGATCCATCTGTATACCAGATGAGTGACCCTTGTTCCAATCGCAGTGCCTCTATCTTGCTCGTCTGACGGTTTTCAATTAGCACATCAAACGGGCAGTCAAAGTCTTGTTTGATTGGCATTGAGTCAGTGGGTTTGGTCATGGACTTCAAATGGATTAACTCCAGCATCCTTAAGTGACCAACCAGATCGCCTGGTTTAAATTTATATGCCTGGTGCAGTCGTAAAGCACTGAGTGCTGCCTCCTTCCTTACATGCAAGTGCAAGGGAAGTAGGTCAAGCATAGCTTCCATAGCTGCTGTGGGACACGAGTGCATTGCTCCTGTAGTCCCTATACAGGCAAGGCGTTGCAGCTTCTGCAACTTTCCCTGTGCTATTTTTTCTTCTGTTTTTGGCCACCATACGCATGATGCGTAGGTTATCATAGGTCTGACAACCGAGAGATAAGACCAATGTGTCCTTTTCGGTCTTAGACCCCAAGTCTTACCAAACAACCTACGGCACGTCCATATTGCCGCTGTTGCTTTAGTAAGAGTCCTTTCCAAATGTGAGTTTTTGATCCAGGATTACTCCCAGATACTTGACTTCACTGGAAAAATTTAGTATTGTTCCATTCAGTACAGGAGTTCTAAGATTGAGTTTTCTCCTTTTAGTGAACGGGACAATAGTTGCTTTGCTCGGATTGACATTGAGCCCCTCTGACGAGCACCATTTGGATATTATATTCAAGGCAATTTGCATGAGGTTGGAAATCATGACCTCATTTTTGCCTCTCACAGTGACGACCAGGTCATCTGCATATCCCTGGACGTTGAAGCCTGAATTACTCATTTTATATAGGAGATCATCGACCACCATTGACCACAGCAAGGGCGATAGGACTCCACCTTGTGGACAACCTCTGACTGCAGTCACCGTAGCCGACTCATCCCCCACACTTGTGGTAATAATTCTGCTTCTAAGCATGGATTGTATCAATTTAATTGTAGGAGACTGTATTCCCCTTTTTTCCGCGGCTTTTTGTATGGATTCATAGGAGGTGTTGTCAAAAGCACCCTCTATATCTATGAAAGCATACATAGCCACTTCTTTTGCTGTAAATGTCTTTTCAATGCCTTGAACCAGGCAATGTAGAGCATTTATTGTTGATTTGCCAGGTTGATAGGCAAATTGTTTTGCATGAAGCGGTGTTCCTGTAAGGATTTCACTTCTAATATATTGATCTAAAAGTTTGTCCATTGTTTTAAGGAGAAATGAGGTTAAGCTAATGGGGCAATACGACTTAGGCTCGTCTGGTGGACGTCTGCCTATTTTCGGAATAAACGCCACCTTGACTTCCCTCCAAGCTCGGGGAATATACCCAAGTATATAGCTAGCTATAAATATACTTCTCAGGCATGGGATAAGCTCCTCAATTCCATGTTGAAGTAGGGCAGGGAAGATGCCATCTCTGCCCGGTGATTTAAAGGGCTTAAAGGTAGATACCGCCCATTTAATTTTATCGGGGGTGAATATTTTCCTAGCCAGGCTTCTTCCTTCTCTGGTAGGACGAGGAGCATCCTCATCCAGATAGTCCTGTTGAAATTCACCCTGAATTATGCAACAGCCTGGGAAATGAGTACCTAAAAGCACTCTTATATTTTCCTGCTGACTCTCTGTGTATTCGCCATCGGGCTTTTTGAGTAGCCCTATTCCATTTGAGTGGTCTTTTGCAAGGACTTTTTGTAGGCTTACTGTTGGGGCTAGTTCGTCTATCCCTTCGCAGAACCGTCTCCATGATTTTCTTTTAGACCTTCTCAATTCTTTGTTGTACTCCGTAAGGGCTTTTTTGTAGTCCTCCCAATTTCCAGTGTTTTTGGCTTTGTTAAAAGCTTTCCTAGTCTCAACCCTGAGACGGCTGAGATCTCTGTTCCACCAGGGCACATCTCTTTGGATTGCCCTTTGTTTAATGGGACAGCTTTTTTCATAACATGATGTCATGATGTTTTGTAGTTGATATGAGGCTATATCCAGTTCCTCTATTGTGTCGATGGAATGCGTTACATCTTCGACCTCCGTCCTCAAGTGTTCTTTATAAACACTCCAGTCCGTCAGTCTAGGTATTCTACATTCCCCGAGGCTTGTTACAGCTGCTTCCAAGTCGAATCGTATGTGTCTATGATCCGACATGGAAGGCTCATCTGAAACATGCCAATTTTTAATTAAGTCGGTTATGAGTGGATCAGCAAGGGTTATGTCAAGAACCTCTTTTCTAATCGCATTCATAAAGGTGGGTTCATTGCCCTTATTGATAATGTCGATATTATTTGCCAACAAATATTCAAACAGGTACCCACCTCTAGTGTTTGTATCAGTACTTCCCCACATATGATGGTGAGCATTAGCGTCGCCACCTATTATGTAGGGTTTTTTCCTCCTCTTGCACCAGTTAATGAGGTTTCTTACCTCTTCTGGGGGTGAATTGCCTTCTTCACCGGGGAAATAGGCGGAGGCCACTACGACCTGCCTTTTTCCCCTTTCTGTAGGCACTTCCACAGCTGCTGCCACTAAGTCCCTCGTTATGAACTCCGAAAGGAGAACAAAGTTAGTATCCTTGTTGAACAACAGAGCTGTTCTAGGATAGTCATGCAAGGTTGAATAAATTAACTTGCATGATTGTGTAGGGAGTCCTTTGATACGTCCTCCAAGTGCCCAGGGCTCTTGGATTAGCCCGATATTTAACTTCCTCCTAATAAATTCCCTGCTGAGCACACTCGAGGCTGCTTTTGCATGGTGGAGATTTATTTGGAGGCACTTCAGATTATTTAGGGCCATTATGACGGCGTGGGGCCATTCTTGTGGCCCCTTTTAGCTGTCTTTTTGCCCATGTTAAATCGGGCAATTAAATCGGGCTTCATAACAGTCCCACGAGTAGCGGAGGAAAAGCGGTTTACCTGAGGCAGTGCCCCGCATACCACAGGCAGACATTTATTTAAACCAGGGTGCGTCAGGTGCCCTGGAGTCCGCATAATAACGGCTAAGCTTCCCCTTAGCCACGCAGTCATAGACTTATGCTGTTCCACCTTTGACTTGGGGGGGAGTTTTATTGTGGCTCCCATCCACTTGGTCGGCTGGTTAAGGCAGACCCCCACGTGGAGCAAGCAATCCTCAACAACCACCCACTTGCTCCACACGGTTTATACCAGGCAGACAGAGCTCCAGCCTCTCGCGCGCCCGAACCATCCGACCTTAATCAGACGATTCCGGCACCCGAGCGACTGAGTCCCCGTCTCCACGCTGTTGATCCTAGTATAGCTCCAGGACGTTGGGTAACGCTACCTCCCATACTGCATCACTGCAGCCTGTGACGGAGCTTGTTGCGACCTGTGATACCCATCCACAGACGTAGATAGATGTCATACCCATCCACAAACGTACACAGACATCCCAGGGCGTCAGTACCGGGGGAGTACCGGGGCGTGAACCCCAAGCTCATGCCGGATTTACCTCCCTGGTCACTTGTGGCGAAGAGGAAGATAATTCCGGATTAGTACCCTTTTTTTTTAGATTATCTAACCTCAATATAAACCGTGTAATATTTCAAATTTGATTTCTTTAACATCAATTATTATTGTTTTTCATATCATATTAACTTTTTATAATAAATACCTTACCAACTTAATGACGGCAAACAACTTATGTACTTAGTGTACTTATAGGTGCAAACCTTCGAATCGGTTTAACCGTCTAACCGAAATTACCGATCGAAACCTCCCAATTCAATAAACTGTGATGGCTCTCGGATCCTCAGCTGTTTTTGGTCTGTGGTGATGAAAACTCGTCTTAAAGAAACTGGAACCTGGTGCTCGCAAGATATCAATAATCTTTACCGAATTGGGAAAAATACCAAATCTCCAATAATAATAGAGTTTATATCATATTTGAAAAAGACAATTATTTTTAAAAACGCGGAAGCTAAAAGGAAGCAACATTTCAATAACACATGATCTGTGTCCAGAAGGTAGAGAAGAGCAAAAGGTACTAAGAAAACATCAAAATTAACAAGCAAAAATAAAAGGAAGCCAACTAGAAATAGACGGTGAGCTTTATACAATAGAAGAACTAGAAAGAGAGAGCGAAGATAGTGAGATAGAGAGTAGTGAAAAAGAGTTCCAGGAGCAAGAGGTAAAAAAAAGCAAAAAAGAGGAAGAAGGAAGAATAATTGCAGGAACATCAAAAGATAAATCGGCTAAAGAGGAAAGTAAGATACACAGGAAGGGGTACGCGGCAGTAAAACACTCATAACTGAAATCAAATAAAAAGAATAATTAGACGTAGTCAATAGTAAGTAATATTAAACTAGTTTAATCCCTAAGAGGTAGTTTTAATTATTGTTTAAATTTTTTATGTATTGCTTAGATTTTATTATTATTATTATTATTTTTAAATTCTCAGATTTCTCTGGCTTTAAAGTCTAAATCGGCTATTGCTAGCAAGATATAGACTTCGAGCCTACTACTCTAGGAAAGATCGAACTATGTTTGTAGCGTCCAACGTAACCGACTTTTGCATAACTTGGTGAACATTCCAGGACATTCCTATGTCTCTTAAACCGTCCTTTAACGTCTTCGGTATTAGTCCCATGGAGGAGATGATCGGTACCACCCTAACAGTTTGCAACTCTCACATCTCTTTTATTTCTCGTCTCAAATCGGTATACTTCGTTAGTTTCTCGTTATACTTTAACTCTATGTTATGGTTATTGGGGATTGCGACATCTATCAGGAGCGCTTTCTTCTCTTTCTTATATAGAATAGTTATGTCGGACCTATTATGTTAACCTGTTCGGTTTCTACCACTGGCGGTGGCTTATAACGATAGTACGGTTCATTGCTATCTGGCGCTATTTTGTGCAGTTTCAGGAGTTCGAGATATATTATCATAGCCACTTTATTGTGCCTTTCCAAATATTTTGTGCCTGCTAGGCATTCGCACCCAGACAAGATATGTTCAATGGTCCCTGACTGACTATTGCACTTTCTACATTTATCCGTCGTAACCTGTTCTTTCAATATGTTTTTGGTAGTTCCTGGTGCTTACAACCTGGTCTTGTATAGCGACCATGAATCCTTCTGTTTTCGGATAAAATGTCCCGCTCAGCAGCCATCCTAAAGATGCATTTTTATCAATGTATTGTTTCTCCAGGTTATAGTGATATCGTCCGTGTAGCTTTTTGGATGCCCATTATCTGACGTTGTCTTGGTTGGTTGTGATATTTGGAAAGTGTATGTAATTTCTCTGGCTTTGATTTAGAGGAGTATATCCGGTGTCGGCTTTTACAACAACTCTATGCAGGTTGGACTGTGCCTGGTAGAAGTAACTCTTGACACCTTCGATCTGGGCGTTGCATAGTATTGCTGCGTCCATAATACCTCTTCCGCCTTGCTCCCTAGGGAGTAACACTCGTTCTTTTGAAGCTCTAGGGTGATGCATCCTGTGTTTGGTCAGCATAACTCTAATTTTTGTATTTACATCCTCTAGATCTGTGTGGCTCCAATTAGCAATCCCGAAGGAGTAAGCTAGAACTGGGATGACATAGCTATTAATAGCCTTTGTTAAATTGGATGAGTTTAACTTACTCTCGAGGATATTCTGAAGTCTCTTTTTGAATTGTTCGATAACCATCTCCTTAATTTTTTTATGCTCTATTTTGTTAGTTTGGAGTATACCTAAATATTTATAGGGGTCTTCTCTCATAGATGTTAATACAGTCGCCTCATCCAATTTCACGTCGGGAGCATCTTTTAGTTTGCCTTTTTCAATGGTGACAGTTTGACATTTACTAATCCCGAAAGTAATTCCTATGTCGGAGCTTATTTTGTGGACCAATTTAAGAACAGTTTACAGGTGACTCTTATTAGCAGCATATAGCTTTAGGTCGTCCATATAGAAGTGGCTAATTGTCTTGGCTTCATTCGTTGTTTTGATGGTAAATCCATAGTTAGTTTGCTTAAGCGCGTTAGATAGTGTCAGAGCAAGACAAAACCACAGAGCCCTGAAGGAGTCACCTTGAAAGATACCTCTTCTAATCCTAATCTCTTTAGATTCGATGGCAGTATTACCAGATCTTATGGACAGCCTCGTAACCATGTCGTCATCGTGCTTTGCAGAAACCTTATGGTACTCTCATCAATGCCATATATATCTAACACCTGTAGCAGCCAGTCATGAGGGATAGAATCAAAGGCCTTTTGGTAGTCTATATATGCCATATAGAGATTTCTGTTTTTCTTCCTCGCCTGCTCCAGTATTACCGAGTCAATCACTATCTGCTCTTTACAGCCTAAAGCTCTCCTTCTGCACCCTTTTTGCTCTTCCGTTAGGATGTTTTTGGTTTCCAGATATGTGTATACTTTATCAGTTATTCCTGCAGATAGTATTTTGTACAGTGTGGGCAGACACGTGATCGGTCTATACTGGGACGGGTCTTGGGTGTTTTTACTCTTGGGTAGAAGGTATGTATGGCCTTTAGTAAGAAATTGAGGCATTATGTTCGGGTTTTCAAGTATGCCATTGAATTTCTGAGCAAGGTAGATGTGCGTGCTCTTCTTTTTATACCAAAAATTTTGAACGCCATCCCTGCCTGGCGCTTTCCAGTTCGCAAGTCTGCTTGTGAGTGTCCTAATGTCTTGCTCATTAAATTGTATGGGGTCCATCCGATGTCCTCTATACTTCTGTTTTTCGGTTTTAATCCATACCGCGTCTTTGTATCGAATTGGTTGCTCCCATATCCCAGCCCAGAAACCTTCCACGTCTTCAAGCTTCGGTGGATCATTTTTTGTCTGGCCGTTGTTTCTTTCGAGATTGTGATAAAAGTTTCGCTCACTTCTTGAGAACTCAAGGTTTTGTGTTTTCCTTTTGTGACTCGCACGATATCTCCTTAGTCTGTTGGCCGCAGCAGCTAGTTTCTGCTTAAGGGTGTCTAAGTAGTTCGTGAGGATATTGCGCACACCAGTTTCATTGGACTGTTAGATCTGTCTCATCACATATTCAGGTAGGCCTCGAATCAGTTTATTCGTTTTATTTCCTCTCACCATTTGTTGTGTTCTACCTGCTTCTTTGCGGAGTTTTTCTATCTTAGTTCGCAGTCTATATTCTCATGCCGCCATTTGTTGTCTCGGTTTTCTTGGCCTTTCACTTTTATAGATTTTCTGTCCATTCTCCTCAACTGTACTAATTGCTACACAGTATATACGTAGGTGGATTTCCTCCAAATCCATGTTGTAGTCCAAGGCGTCGGAGAGTGTTCGGTTCGCTTATGTGATGATTGTGTTGACTATAGGTTTAAAGTACAATTTGGGGATTCTAGGCCTCGAGCATGGATCTGTGCCTCTGTACTCAGCTAGATGCTGATTAAACTTTTGCATCCAGGTTGACTCATCATTAGTGCCATTGGCTTCCACCGGGTTATTGTTCAGTTCCAGGAGGAGGTTATGCACTGCTGGGATGGGTTCTCTCTCCTCGATGTGCTCATCATGGTTCCCTGGTCCGTCGGCTTGTAGCTCAGCTTGGATTTCATCCCGGATTTGGTCTATTGTTGGTTGCGGGAGTAGATTTCTTCTCAGTATTGCTGCTCGCTGGTCTGCTATTCTCTGCTCCGATAGATGTACGGTCGGTTCCTAGTGCAGTGGCTCTATAGTAGGCGCGTATGACATGCTTGTTATCGTCGTTACTCCACTTTATACGCTTCGTCGGTTGCTTTCCTGCTGTGGTGGTGTTACATGGCCTATGTCCATTTAACAGTTTATTTAAAAACTAGTGTTTTGTGGATAGTTAGCACGACCTGTATATTTTTTGGATTCAGTTCTTGCAGGTGAAACTGTTTTCAACTAACAGAATTTTACATGTATAACTGCTAAACCATGTCACACTGTTTTATGTACTTAATTTTATATCTTAGGAACTTAGTCCTGTTTTTCTACTAACACTATTATGTATCTCATATCCGTTGTAATACAGCATTATTATCCCAGGAAACAATTTGTCTACAAAATTTAGTTACATCAGATATCTATTTTTCAATTTTTATATTTTTGTTTACTATGGAGTACATATGGTTATTTTCCTTACCTTCTCTCATTCTATATATAGTAAATCCTATGAGATGTAATATGTTACTGATTTATCAATAATATCAATACGTTTTACTACTTATTTACATCTGTTAATATTTGTTGTTATGTATAAAATAGAAATTGCAAAGGCAAATCAGCTGGCATGGAAAATAAACTATTATTATAGATTCCTTTTATCGATTATATGCCACTACTTTAGTTGAGTATTGGAATCTACAAGGCAAGTTGGTGCGCTTAAATTAACTACTGACAGATGGCCATACTTGTACGATTTCTATATTTTGATAGCTTTCAATTTAAATAGGGAATTAGATTTCTCACATTTTTTTTGGTGGCGTTGTTTTCCAGTAAACAAGACAAAAAGTTTACCTTATCAGTAAAACTCACCAGGAAGTCATTTGCTTGCAGCCTTTGTACTGATTCAAACATTATAATTTTTAACTGTGGACTTCAGTAATTTATATTACAATTTTTATATCCCAGTTACAAAGTGTTTAACATACAGGTAATTTCATTATACTCATTAAAATATTTTAATTAATCTTCAAATTTTGCCTTTGATATAATTTCAATTATTTTTAAAATAAATTTTGAATTCAAAGTCAATTCTTTTTAATTTAATAAGTAGCTAAAATGCTATATGTACCACATGGTTTTAAAAATATTTTTTCTCTTTCCTTTTCATTTTTTTGGCAATTTATAGTCTAAGAAATCAGCTTACTCGTGCATAGCTAATAATTACTAGTGCATAGCTAATAATAATTCGTGCATAGCTAATAATAACTCGTGCATAGCTAATAATTACTATTGCATAGCTAAAATTACTTTTGTACTGCTAATCAGATTACTTTTGTATAGCTTAAATTAATTTCCTGCAGCTTTGTATAGCTAGCTTAATGTTTCGTGCAGCTAATTTAAATATATTTTGTACAGCTAACTAGCTTATATTTGCATAGCTAACATTGCTTAAATTCTGCATAAATAACTTGCATAAATTTTGTATGTGCTTATATTTGGTTAAATTTCCTACAATTTTCACCCCATTCATTGAGAGACGTAAATTGCCAAGGAAAATTTAGAATTCTTGCAATAAGAGACAATTGTGGGCCTGGATTGCTGTCCCAGAACCAGCCACCTGACCCATAAACCACCTAGGATACTGGTATCAATTTGTTTTATATATATATATATATATTTTTTACATTTCAATTTGTCTCAAACCGATTTGTCTAATTTTTTTGTAATATATTTTGTCATTCATTTTAAACATCTTTTTATTTCTCTTACCAACAATTTCAGTCTGATCTATAGCAGACTGGTTATTCGAGAAAAAGAGACTATTTTGCTTATTTTACTATAGATGGTGCCCAATTTAACATCAATTTTTCTTTGTCTCCTTTTCTCGAAATAAACAGAAATCTGTCGCTTATGCTGTACATGTCAGAAAGGGTAAGTTTCTCCACTCTTACGAATGCTCTGGACCCACGGCTCTCTGCTCCGGCTAAAACCAGCTAGTCGTCCGCACATGTTGCCTCAATTCTTTCTCAAAAATAAATAATAAGAGAAAGGAGGTAACAGTGGGTACAGGCGGTTGCTGCACAACACGTCGAGCAGGGCGAGGATCCTGTTCTTGAATGTCTTCTTCACGATTTTGCGGGATGTCCGTATTCCTTGCCATTCTTGTGGTTCCGGTTCGAAGGGTGGCGCCATTTGCTTCACCAGTCCCTTCTATAGGCTGTACATCTGGACGGTTCCGAGAGGGGCCAGCCCTGTGTCTCTCGCCGCCTTGGGTTTGGCTTCTTGTTCTTGGAGCATTTTGTTCACGTCATTCGGATTGCTACCCCGAATCACGGTGTTTTCTCCCTCTCGCGTCAGCCCTGCAACTTCACCATCCACCAGGGTTGATTACCTGATGTGAGGATCCGCTACAGTGCCACGTCAAATTTTAAAATTACAATCTGACGTAACTAGTTGGTCGTCGTCTGTTGACTAACGGTATTTGCCGGCCGACTAACAGTGGAGATGGTCGGGGTTCTAAATTACTTTGATGTATCAGGGCGCCAAGTAAATTTTTTTTTTTCACTCCAAATACCAGCTCAAGTACAATGTAACCTTAAATTTACTAAATAAATTACTTAGCGAGACGATAATGAAAAATTCAAATTCAGTTTTATCTTTTAATAACAATAAACGAAGTAACTTTATAACATTCAACAGTACAATAACGTAGAGTATGGTATGACAGACAAATTAACACACAAAAAAAAATATGTATCTAACTGGGTATACGCGTCTTACGTAAGTGTTTAAACCCCCAACAAATATCATAGATGTTTTAATTAGTTGACAGAATATTTTCATAAAATGTTTAGCAAAATTAGCAGTGGTGAAATTTTTTTAAAAGCAAAATATACAATATATTTAAAAAAAAAATCAATATATATATATGGTACAAGAAGGATACAACTTGCAAGTAGCAGGGCTTCAGCTTCGGCTCAATTTTCAGGAATGGGTAACTTCCAGCCTATCAATTAACCCAAAAAAATGGATGGCTCTCCACAAAAAAGAAATTCCAGTCCAGTAAGGAGAAGTAACATAAGTACGTGTAGACCAGTGGAGAAAAAAAGTTGTTTGTTTCAGGGGAGACAAAAAAAACGTAGGAAAAACTACGAAATCCTAGGCGAAACCGTAGGTGAAAAAAAAGACCCTAAAAATAAATTTTTACCATTGAACAATGTACTACAAGTGATATTTTGCTAGTTTGAATATAAAAATAAAATAATTACCTCGTTTCGGAGGGTTTTCTTAGAAAAATGTTGTTGACCTTGGATGTCCTTGGCCTCGTGTAAATTTGGCAAAAATGGCTTTTACGTATAGATCCTTCCAATGAAGACAATCGATTTCCAATACCATAAAAATATGCACTCGTCCAAACATAAATGGATAACCGAAAAATATAACGTTGCGAATATATTCCAAAATGGTGAAATTACTTGTTTCAAAAATCGCAACGAGCACGTAAAAATACCACTTAATAAATTGCCAAGCGTTCGAGCGAATTACACGTGAAAAGTGACAGACTACCGGAAGACAAAACCTAAGCCAAAAACTATTGTGAAGAAATAAATCTGTGTTACCGATCGTCAGTCGGTTATAGGAATCTACCTATAAACTAATTAAAAGTTATTGGTTTCCTAGCTTAAGAATTACAGAAATAGAGAGCTTAAGTATATGCAACACGCTACACAACAAAATGTATAACGCCATGCCTATACCTGCAACAGATTCCTTACAATTGCGAATTCATATAGACAACTAAATAATAAATATTACGCGTGACGATGGATAACACGAATTCGTTAGACATTAAACGTAAGAGATAAAGTAATGATTTAGAGATTTCTTTAAATAATGTATAAATGTTAAATTGAACTGTAACAACAGGTTCCCGGGGCCCACCATCTTGGAGGAGCGAGTAGGGATTGAGTAGGAGAGGCTATAAGAGGCGCTTCACTATCCCATTTGAATTGATTGATTAGCATTATCATTTTTTCACTATTAATTAATGCTCTGCAACATAAAGTAAACAATGGATGCATTCATTAAAGATGTAAACTTCAAAACAGTCGAAACACAAGTTTTGGATAATTTCAATGACTTTTATAATAATCTTGCATTTACGAAAAATACAAAATTAAAAATTTATCACTTAAATATAAGAAGTCTATCAAGAAACTATGACGAGCTTAAACAGTTGCCAATCAATCACAAACGTATATACCCGGACACAGGGAGCCTCAAAAAGTTTTATAGGCCATTTGTTTGGTGCCTAATTAAATGAGAATTATGAAGAAATTTCCCCTGTGGTTTATATATCCTCAACCACGGATATTTCTCAATACTATTGGCACTCGAATTACATAGACAAATAGAAAACAATCACCAACCCACAGAAAGGTGGACTGTAAAATATACGGATTATGAAAAACTTAAAAATTAAGTGAATATGATTGGGAAGATTTATACAATACACCAGATGTGAATAAAGCAACAGAAATTATCATAAATAGAATAAAAGAAGAAATAGACCAATGCACAACCATTTTAAAAAAGAAGAGAACAGAAATTAAGAAGAAGTGTTGGATAACTGAAGGATTTGTAAAATCAATATGCAAACTATTTAAAAAACTACAAAGAGGCCCAAAAAGCACCGAGTTAGCAACAGAATATCGAATGTATCGAAACAAACTAAACGATCTAATCCAAATAACTAAAACCAGTTACTATAAAAAGAAAATAGAAGGAAGCAAAAATAACTGCAAAGTACTATGGAAAACAATTAAGGAAATTGACAGCAGCAAATCAAGAAACAAAATTTAAAAAATTATAGATACAGAAGGACCACAGATAACACAAGAAGAGGAAATATGCGAAGTTTTTAACAAATTCTTTATAAATATCGGTAAAGACTTAACTAGTAAAATCAAGCTGGTAAAAGGAAATAAAAGGGATACTGTGAACATAAATCCGTAATCAATTTTTTTAACGCAAACTAATGAAGAGGAGATCAGTTTAAAAGACCATAAAGCTCCTGGCGTCGATCAAATCAAATCTGAGACTTTAATAAAAAAAATTGCAGAAACTATAAGCAAACCTTTATGTTATTTAATCAACAGAATATTTTCTACAAGAGTATGTCCTGATATATTTAAAATAGCAGTAGTGAAGCCACTATATAAGAGCGGAGAAAGGAGCGATGTATCTAATTATAGAGCAGTATCTCTAGTGAGTAACATCTGTAAAATTTTTGAAAAGATTCTGAAAGAACGAATTAACAAAACTAAACACAATATATTATCAGAAAAACAGTTTGGTTTTACAGAGGGCAGGTCAACGTGGATGGGATTGCATGCTTTATAAAGGAAATTTATCAGTCAGTCGGAGCAAGCAAGCCTGTGCTTGCTGTTTTCTTAGATCTCTCTAAAGCCTTTGACACCGTTTGTCATTCTCAACTCATAGAATGCTTAGAAAATGTAGGATTTAGGGGTACCCCATTAACACTAATGAAGGGCTACTTAAGTAATAGGAAACAATTTGTTCAAATAAATACAGCTCAAAGTAAATAATGAGATATTCAATACGGTGTTCCACAAGGAACCGCGTTGAAGCCAATCCTATTCACCCTATATGTAAATGAGCTACTCTGTCTAAATTCCTGTGGAAAAATAATTAGTTTTGCAGACGATACGGTTCTATTTTACACAGCTAATTCTTGGGCAGAGTTAAAAACTAAAGCAGAAATAGACTTAGGAAATGTAAAAAACTTTTTCGATAAAAAGCTTTTAATAATAAATTTTTCAAAAGCGAAATTTTTGCCATTTTCTTCGTATAAAAATGCCCTACCGACTTTTAATTGTCCACAGATTACGCTAGATCCAAACAAATTGGAAATAGATAAAGCCACTACAATTAAATATCTAGGAGTTTACTTGGACTCAAATTTACATTGGGATACATACTCACATAGTTAGCGTAATAAATAATTTAAGAGGTCTGCTATATAAATTTAAATTTATGAACACTTTTCTCGACACAAAATCTTTAAAAACAATATACCACGGATTAATAGAATCCAGACTAAGATATGGGATCATTGGATGAGGCAGTACTACCTACAACCACATTAAACAACTGATAATATTACAGAAAAAGTTTTTTAAAATAATGCTCGGTAGGGAAAACATTTACCCCTCCAACGATCTCTTCAGCTAGGCACAAATTTTAGACCTGCGACAATTATACTTTTTAATTGTGGCTACAAGGCAATATAATTATCGCAATGAATTAGAGCGTGTTGACCATATCTATGAAACAAGGTATAAGCAAATGCAGTTAAAACGAAAGTGACGACAAAAAGTATTGGAAAAATATGGTATACATATCTGGCTCCTAGATTCTTTAACTACTTACCTTTACACGTTAGAAATTCAGTTTCATACAATATTTTAAAAAATAAAGTAAAACAGTTCATGCTAGAGAAAGAAAGGTCAGAAATTCATGTGCTAATTGAACAAAAATAAGAAAACAGAAAAAAGTGAAAGAATCGTTTATTTTTGCCTTATATGTCGTAAAGAAATATAGGTGTGTTAACTGACGAATTAAGCAGAGATAATAGTTAGGTGTACATATTATACTTATTATTATAGTTAGGAATAGAAAGATGTTATTAAAATATGTATTTAAAAAATGAGAAATTTGGAACACATAACCACTGCAAAATAGCAATAAGTATGAATAAGTTACACAGTGGCCCACGTACAAGGTTTGCCTTATGTGGGACTAATGTGTTTATTTGTTTATATTATAAACCAACAGATGTTATAAAATAATGTATCAGTGGCAAACAAATATTTATTTATTATTTATTCCACTATGATAATGCTAACGGATTTTTATAGATGTTCCGAGCAACAAATTGAAAAACGTCATTGAGTTTCTTCCTCTGTTGATGGTTTTCTGTCCTAATTATCTACAAGAATTGTTAAACCAGCGCTATTGCACAGCGAAGTATCCCTTTTTATCGGGATGTTCGAGTTTTGCTGAAATATACATTCAAGATAACTTCTACGTTTCGTTTTGAAAATTACAACCCGAAGACACTTAGAAAATAGTGCTTTGTTTTAAAAGTTAGCACATTAGTTATGATAGTCTGCAAATTGTTCGTATTACCACATCAAGAGTGATTGTAGTTGTACATTAATCAACCACATCGGTGCAAGCAGTACTTTGTTCAGTACCATAACTACAGTTTGAAGGTGTAGTTAATTGTGTTTTAGAGCAACGAAGGCAATTTGTGTGAAACTATGAAACTTTTAATGGTTGTTATAAGTTATAATGTGCAACGTGATATTAATTCTAATCAAAAAACCATTATTGCCCCAGACAATATTTTATTATAAGCATCCAGAAACGTTACCTGCACTTAAGAATTATTGAAGCTAATAATTACACGTGCTTAAATTGATTACTGTACTTTGTTGCGCGTTAATTTATCTCAGGTTTTAGTCGTTTTTCGTTGCCCTAAATACTGTACACGAATGAAAAAATAGGTGCATATATTATTCACCTGTTTATTCAAGTTTTATATAATTACTGCATATTTTATACGTTATTCCTCTCAGTTTTTGCAAATGATATATTCTTTAGATATAATGTTTTTTATCTGTAACTCTGTTTAATTTCTGATAATCCCAGATTGGTTGGATATAACATACAATATTTTTATTCTCTACAGTTTCATATTCCCAGATAGATTTTTTCAAAGACAATAAGGTTCTTCCGGTAGCCAACTTACTGTCCGAATTTCACTACAATTGAATTTTTGTTTCTTCAGTTATCGTACTTGAAACATGAGTTACGGACGGATGAACGGACAGATAAACGTACGGACAGATAGGTAGACATTTAAAAAGTTATTCATACAATAACAGTGACACAATCGTACAAAACTTTTTTCCTCACGAGCGATACTTTAGAAAAGTGCTTAAAAGATACAATACACTTGTAGGTATTTATTTACTTTGGGAGAGGTTCATTTCAAAAAACAAACAAAAGGAACGGCAATCTTGGTTTGCACCAAGCTTAATGAAATCCACGCAAAATAAAATTTTTAATTTGTAACTTCAAAGGGAATTCTAGAATAAGATTGACCCAACAGATATAATTAATTTAAAGAAACAGGTATTTTATATCAGAAATAGAAATAAAGACAGTAGTAAATTTCCATGGGCAATAGTACATGTATTTTTAAAGGAGCAAAAATCAAACAACTGTATAAAAAAATTGACAACAAATCATAACTGACAAACAAATAATGTCTAATATATTGGACTGTCTCTCTATAATACTAATTATCATGAAGTGCAAAATTGTTTAAATTAATTAAAACTAGCAAAAACATTTAAAACTATTTCAGATTGTTATCCTCTTGCATAATATATAATTTAAAAAATTTCCCGGCATTAGGCATTATTTAGCTACTTTTTAAGAGCGAAGTCGCTAATTTCTAATTAGCGCCCTATAATCTTTGTCACAAATTTAATCAGTAGAAAGTAGTAGAAAAAATCATAAAAAAGAATAATGTTGATGAAGTAGATTCTTCCGGGTCTTGCCGTGGTCGTCGAACTTGACTTGACGTTTCGCTGATCATCCTGTCAGCTTCTTCAGAAGGATTCTAAAGACTGAATCTGTTGTGTTACACTCCTCGTTATATACCTAGGCGCCGTTTCGCTTCGCTGGTCATCGGTCACGCTTGGTTCGCTTCGCTGCTCATTCGTCGTGTTTGGTTGACCGTGACTTACTACGGTGCTGGTACTTGGCAATACCAGTCTCCACGTGTTACTAAGTCGATACCCATCCTCTCTGTTAAAGTTGTTCACGTTTTTCATAATTTCCAGTGATTCCCTAATGATTCGCGGATAATAGCGCGTATTCCTGTCTAATATAATGATGTCCTCGTAGTCGATTTTATGGTTCTCGTTATTATGGACATGTTCTGCTATCGCCGACCTATCCGTGTATCCAAATCTGGTATTTCTCTGGTGTTCTTTGATTCTGCACTGGATACTCCGTCCTGTTTGTCCGATGTAGCTCTTACCACATGTGCACTTCAACTGGTAAACACCTTTTGATAACAGTTTGGGGACAGGGTCTTTGACTGAGGGAAGCATCTGCTGTATTTTCTTCACTGTTCGAAACCGTACACCTACTTTCTTTTTGAATAAAATCTTCTTCAGCCTATCTGTGACTCCCGCGACGTAGGGTAGGCATGCATACGTTGTTGGTTGTTGCTGTTCTTCTTCTGTAGTTCTCCTCTGGTTATTTACTACTCGTTGTATATTGCTTTGACTGTATCCGTTCATCTCTAAAGCTTGTTGGACATTGTGTAGTTCCTCGGGTTTGTTCTCGTCGTCGCATATTGTGTTGGCTCTGTGGACCAAGGTTCTAATTAACGCTCTCTTTTGTTGTGGATGGTGGTGAGATGTCGCATGTAGATAACGATCGGTGTGCGTTTTCTTTCTATAGACACCATGGGCCAGCTTGCCATTGTGTGACCTTTTCACTAATACATCTAAGAAAGGTAAAGCTCCATCTTGCTCGGTCTCCATTGTAAATTTGATACTTGGATGCTGTTTATTCAAGTGGTCGAAGAAAACAGATAAAGATGATTCTCCATGTGGCCATATGATGAACGTATCGTCTACGTAGCGTAGCCAGCACTTTGGTTTATTCTCACTGCAGCGTATGGCTTCCTCTTCGAAAGCTTCCATGAATAGGTTGGCTATCACAGGTGAAAGTGGTGATCCCATGGCTGCTCCTTGTTTCTGCTCGTAGAAGTCTCCATTCCATAGAAAGTATGTTGTAGACAGGCACAATCGGGCCAGATCAGGTATGTCTTCTCTTAATCCTTTAGGTACAGGTTGTTGACGAATCAGGTTAACTGTTTCCTCAATTGGTACATTGGTGAACAAAGATTCGACGTCAAAACTAACCATGATATCATTACTCGTTATTTCCAAGTTTTCCAAAATTTCTACGAAGTGTCCGGAGTTCTTTACGTGGCTACTAGTCTTACCTATATAGGGTTGCAGTGTGTCTGCGACGTATCTGGCCAACTCATAAGTTGGTGATCCACATGTGCTGACGATTGGTCTTAAAGGATTACCTGGTTTATGAATTTTAGGGAGGCCGTAGAGTCGTGGTGGTAAGGTTTCACTTGGCAGCAGGCGGCGTTGTTCTTCTACTGGGATTAATGAATTCTTGATAGCTGTCCTCGTTTGTCTTTCAACTCTTGATGTCGGATCCTTTTTTAATTTTGTGTACTGCTCTGGAGCTAATAATGATTGTAATTTTTCCTCATATTCTTCTTTCTTCATTACGACTGTGGCATTGCCTTTATCTGCTCTTAAAACGATGATGTCTTTATTATTGCGAATATCTCTGAGAGCTTCACTTTCCTCTCTAGTAATGTTCCTCCTAGGTGGTTTTGATTTGCGCAGTATTCGGCATGTTTCGTGTCTCACTTCCTCAGCTTCTTCAACTGGCAACCCTCTAATGGCGTTCTCAACTTCAGTGATAATGTCTTCCTTAGGTACTTTATTCGGCGCAACAGCGAAGTTCATTCCTTTGGCTAATACAGTTGTCCATTCTTCTGGTAGTGGTTGGTCCGTTAAATTAATTACGGTCTTCCCGACGTCCAGTTTGGGTGTATTTGATGTATATCAATCGTCAGCACATGTGGATCACCAACTTATGAGTTGGCCAGATACGTCGCAGACACACTGCAACCCTATATAGGTAAGACTAGTAGCCACGTAAAGAACTCCGGACACTTCGTAGAAATTTTGGAAAACTTGGAAATAACGAGTAATGATATCATGGTTAGTTTTGACGTCGAATCTTTGTTCACCAATGTACCAATTGAGGAAACAGTTAACCTGATTCGTCAACAACTTGTACCTAAAGGATTAAGAGAAGACATACCTGATCTGGCCCGATTGTGCCTGTCTACAACATACTTTCTATGGAATGGAGACTTCTACGAGCAGAAACAAGGAGCAGCCATGGGATCACCACTTTCACCTGTGATAGCCAACCTATTCATGGAAGCTTTCGAAGAGGAAGCCATACGCTGCAGTGAGAATAAACCAAAGTGCTGGCTACGCTACGTAGACGATACGTTCATCATATGGCCACATGGAGAATCATCTTTATCTGTTTTCTTCGACCACTTGAATAAACAGCATCCAAGTATCAAATTTACAATGGAGACCGAGCAAGATGGAGCTTTACCTTTCTTAGATGTATTAGTGAAAAGGTCACACAATGGCAAGCTGGCCCATGGTGTCTATAGAAAGAAAACGCACACCGATCGTTATCTACATGCGACATCTCACCACCATCCACAACAAAAGAGAGCGTTAATTAGAACCTTGGTCCACAGAGCCAACACAATATGCGACGACGAGAACAAACCCGAGGAACTACACAATGTCCAACAAGCTTTAGAGATGAACGGATACAGTCAAAGCAATATACAACGAGTAGTAAATAACCAGAGGAGAACTACAGAAGAAGAACAGCAACAACCAACAACGTATGCATGCCTACCCTACGTCGCGGGAGTCACAGATAGGCTGAAGAAGATTTTATTCAAAAAGAAAGTAGGTGTACGGTTTCGAACAGTGAAGAAAATACAGCAGATGCTTCCCTCAGTCAAAGACCCTGTCCCCAAACTGTTATCAAAAGGTGTTTACCAGTTGAAGTGCACATGTGGTAAGAGCTACATCGGACAAACAGGACGGAGTATCCAGTGCAGAATCAAAGAACACCAGAGAAATACCAGATTTGGATACACGGATAGGTCGGCGATAGCAGAACATGTCCATAATAACGAGAACCATAAAATCGACTACGAGGACATCATTATATTAGACAGGAATACGCGCTATTATCCGCGAATCATTAGGGAATCACTGGAAATTATGAAAAACGTGAACAACTTTAACAGAGAGGATGGGTATCGACTTAGTAACACGTGGAGACTGGTATTGCCAAGTACCAGCACCGTAGTAAGTCACGGTCAACCAAACACGACGAATGAGCAGCGAAGCGAACCAAGCGTGACCGATGACCAGCGAAGCGAAACGGCGCCTAGGTATATAACGAGGAGTGTAACACAACAGATTCAGTCTTTAGAATCCTTCTGAAGAAGCTGACAGGATGATCAGCGAAACGTCAAGTCAAGTTCGACGACCACGGCAAGACCCGGAAGAATCTACTTCATTAGACAACGGCCGTGAAAACCTGCATTCTACTATAAGAATAATGTTGTATTTGGAATCATAATTTATTGTAAAATTTGGTTATAGATAAAAGATATTTACAAAAAATGCAACTGAGTATTTAATTAGTGATGTCTGCGAAGTGCTGTGCTTTGAGTTTTTAGCGAAAGCCTTCGATACTGCCAGCCAAGAAGCGCTCGAGTTTTTCACTTGAAAGTGTATATACTAGTTTTGAAAACAATTCAATTTGGTATACATCGAGGCACGGTTCTTGGATCAATTTTACTTTTCGTGTATATAAACGGTTCTCTTAAATTAAATTCAAATGGAAATATCTCATTATAGCTATCCAGTATACTTACTGTGAATTACGGTAGTGAAGTAAGAAAAAGAGCTGAAAAAGATTTACATATGTTTGACAAATGGTTCTACGAGATACCTCTAACAACAAACTTTGATAAACCTAAATATTTAAATTTTTATTGCAATACCGTCACAGTGCCGCCGTTCATGCCCCAGGATCCGGAGCTATGGTTCTTATGCTGGAGAGTAGCTTTAAGGCAGCAGGGACAACCCAGGATAGCACAAAGTTTCACCATGCTCTGAGTGCGTTGGTCCGAAATATGCTATAGAAATTCGTGATGTTTGTCAAACCTAAAGGTGAGAAAACGTGTAAACTTTTAAAAGGAATACTAACTAAGTGTATGTGCACGTCTAGGGAAGAGAACACACGCCGACTCCTCGAGAATGAACCGTTAGGAGACAGAAAACCTAGCCAGTTCCTCCGCCACCTTCCTGTGCTAGCCGGGAGTGGTTTTCCGGAAATAATTTTGGTGAATTGGACTACAGAAGCTATCAAGGCTTTCAAGGATACCAAGGAGAGCCTAGCACAAGCAACGCTCCTAGCACACCCACAGATTAAGGCACAACCAGCCATTTTCTCTGACGCTTCTGACTTCGCCGCAGTAGCCTCACTTCAACAATAGGTAGACAATGGATGGCAACCGCTGGAATTCTTTTCCAAAAATTGGGCCCAGCGGAAGCCAAGTATGGAGCTTACGACCGCGAACTTCTCGCAATATAACTCGCGGTTAAGCATTTCAGACACATGGTCCAGGGGCGGTCCTTTGCAATCTACACACTACAGTACAAAAACAGTAAATATTATAATTATTTTGACACAACTCATACCTCCTTAAAAGTTCTCATGTACAAGAACTCAGGGGTTATTTGGCGGCAAGCATGAGTTATCCTATTTTTTAAATCGTTAAGATTTATTTGGTTTCTCAGCGTATAAAATTTGTTTTAAATGGCCCCATAAGAAAAAATCTATGGGGCTCATATCAGGTGACCGTGTAGGCCATTTAACAGGTCCCTGATTACCAATTCAGTTCCCTCCAAATCGGGAAGCGTGTTACAAGGTTAGAATTATGCGGTGGTGCTCCATCTTGCGGCCACCACATAGTGGGGCGCGAATTTATTGGAATTTCTTCCACAAGACCGGGAATAATATTTCCTAAAAACCTCAAATATTTGTCACCATATAGGATACCTTCATAAAATTAATCGCCCATTAAATAAGCCACACCAAACGTTAATTCCCCAAATAGTTTGAAAATAGGTTTGTCTTACCCAGCGAGGATTTTCCACTGACCAATAATGACTGTTATGTCGATTAACCGTACCATTATTGTGAAATCGTGATTCATCAGTCCACAAAATGTTATTGACAAACAGAGGATCATCATGTAACTGTATCATAAAGTTGACAATGAATTCCATACGTCTATTGTAATCATTAGGTCTTAAATCTTGAAACAAGCAGACTTTGTGAAGATGGTGTCCATTATCTACTAGAATTCTGCCCACCGAAGATTTACTTATACCAATCTCTTCCGCAATACCGCGAACAGAGGCACGTGGATTTATTACTATAAGCGCCAGAACATTAATGACATTTTGTTCCTGTCTTGCTGGACGAGCATGCAGAACTCCTCTGGGGCTTGGAAAAGAACCAGTTCGCATTTTTCTTTCTACATTTCTAAATGTGTGACGAGATGGTATACGTCTATTAGAAAATCTTTCTCAATACTTTTGTTCAGCGGCCCGTGACTTTTTCCATACTCGTCATAAACAAGTATCAACATATTCATTAGATGTAAACAGTGACGGTATGTTGGTATTTGAAAATGAAATAGAGTCTTAAAATGAACAACTGTCAGTGAAACTGCTACAGAATGACAGTCAATAATTTTTCAATCAAGGCCTGCCTTACTAGTTTAGGAATATGGAACATGAACTGACAAGTGATAATAAAATTCATTTTGTAGTGACATGGAATTTTTGTATGCAATACATCTAGAAACGACTACTGAGAGATTTTGGTTGTTGATCATGTGCGCTTTAGTAGAAAAGTAGAAGAAATCTCAAATATTATCAATCCTATTTTAGAGTTGTGATATTAAATGAGATATAAAAAATATATTTATTGATTAAAATTTGTTTTATTTAGAAAATATACAGATTATGTTTATACAATTTTATTTTTTGCAATTCATAAATTATGTTCTTTGTCTAATCTAAGCAATTTGATATAGAGTTAGTTGCCCTTTCTTCTTATAATCTTGTCCACAAAATATATATGCAAATGCTTTACTTTCTGAAGTTCATACTCATAAAAATCTCCTTGAATTTCATACCCTTCTTGATACGTTCTAATTTCGTTTGACTAATAAGGAGTACATCCTTTTGAATACGCCGCTTGATATTTACTAATCCTCACATAATCTTTCACTTTATACTTTCGAATATTCGATGCGGATCTGGTAATTAACAATATTGTATTGGAAAGAACTACAACATATTGTCTACATTTGATATGCTCTACTTATTTTCTTTAGGACCTACGAAAATGTATACGTCTATTTGAGGTTTCATAGAGAGAAGTGGAATTAAGCTTAATGTTGTATTTGTTCACCGTATGTTTTTCCTTATATTATTTTTTCCTACAAACCGTGATCCTCCCTGTACTGTTTATTTTAAAATATTCTCACAGTTCCCAAGATGAGAGGCGTATGGCCCTGTTATATCCCTTTTTGTTTTCTTATAAAAATGTTTCTCTCTCATGCTATCTTCTCGAATAAGTTTAAACAATTCTCGGCTGGCAGTATGGTTCTCGACCGAGGGTCTGAAAAAGTATAGTATTCTAAACGAGTTTTATATTTCTCCCAGGAAATATTTGCAATTTTGTTGAGGTAGTCTCCGTATTGATTTGTTTGTTTGTTGCTGATGTCACTGGAAATGTACTCTATAATATCATTTTTCCTCTCCCATATGCATTTGAATTTTTATCGATACACATATTTTTCCGAACACGTTACAGGAGCACAAACTACACATTGACTCCCACGACACCACTGGTTATTAAGGTTTAGTATCATTGGTCTGGAAAAGCATCACATAAATTGTCATTATTTGAGTAGGCGCCACATTTATCTTTCACAACGGCTCGAGGGATTCATACCGAAATTTAGTCTGGTAAAATTTACAACAAACTTGTTGTTTTAGGGACAAATCTGTATATCAACATTACGTCCAAACTTTGAGCAACGGGGACCGCGTGAAATAACATTTTAGCTGTCGTGAAATATTCAGTGAGCTGAAACCGCATATATTTAACTTAAGACTTTTAGACAGTAAAATATAGTTATCAATCCTAATTTCTAACCACCAATTTTGAAAGTATGTGACGTATTTAGTATAGTATAGTTTGGTATTGATTGTGGATGCAAAATGGTCCAAAAAAATATGAAAAAGGAACTATTTTAGATTCTCAAAATATCAAAAAAAGGTTCAGAGTCCGACCTTAGAATTGCTGCATCACGTCAGGTTTTCGAGAGATTCTAATCTAAAAGACGAAAAATACCGTTTTTTCGCTATAATTGAGGTTATTTTACATCACTGCATCTGAAAGTACTACTCTCCACCTTCAAAATCAATTTTGAATTTTTCTAACATCTTTTTTTCTCCGAGAAATCCTTAGCGGACATTTATGAGTTTGGCAAATCAGTGAGTATGTATATGTAAGACAGATGAATCAAATAAGATTTTCCCAGAAAAAAAAATGGCTGAAATACTTAACTCACATAAAAAAATGATTTATGGCATATTTATTATCTTATTAATTTTACTAATAGTAACAAAAAAAAATCTTGAAGTTTGAAAAATATTGGGTTCATTTTAAACAGCCATAAATTGGCGCGTTGTGACGTCAACACCCTGAAATCCAATCACAGAATTAACGTCACAGAGGTTGTCTCTGTTCAAGATTGTATATTAAAGTTGGTCTCTGTTAACATAACATAACCTCTACTTATTGACAGCACTCAGCACTTTTCTACTTTAGGTAAATTATCAGCGGCACCTTTAACATATCCCTCTTCCACTTCATTCCATTTTGATTGTAGAATTAATAAAACATAAACCAGAAACTGATAAAATAATATTTTCACTCCAAACAATACAAACATAAAAATATAAATTTAACGTTTTAGGTTAGTCATCTGATGTGTAATGTCGGTGAAGGTTAACGTTATTAACGTCCGACGCTTTCACGAATAACTTGTGCGGCATTTATCTGGATTCTGATTGGCCAATATTTACACGTCCACTGCTTTAGACCAATCACAGTACAAGCATTACTAATTGAAATTCTGAGAAGTTTTAGAGGAAAGCTTTCTTTAACACACCGTTAGAATCTATTACAAACTAATTATATCCATAATCTCATTGGTTTTCCGGGTAGATACGTAATTCTGGCGCGTAAAAATGCCCGTTTTAAAAAGCAGTGAAATTATCAGTAAGTTGTCTTAACGGTATTTTCTTGGAAATAATTCTTATTAGAAAAGTAAATTGTTGTAAATTAATAAAATGTTTTATTATATCATTTTCACGACACAAATTGTTAAAATAAAATTAGTGGGAAAACCCTATTACAAACACCCAAACTTCCACCTTGTAGTAAAAATAAACTCATTAAGATTAGAATAAATTCACCATTTCACTTTACGTATTCTCACTGAATTTTTCGAATAGTAACAGTTGGGTAATAAGACTAATTTTTACTTATTTTTACTATAAGGTGGAAACTTAGATTTTTAGTATTTGATTCTTCTGTCTTATGAAGTCTTCACCTGATGTTACTAAATTTCTGCATATCCACTGATTTGCCAAACTCATAAATTTCAACTAACGATTTCTCGTAGACGAAAAATATATTGGAAAAATTCAAATTGGATTTTGAAGGGGAAGAGTAGTATACTTTCGGATGCCGTAACGAGTTTTGTGGAGAAAAATGTAACATAACCTCAAATATAGCGATTAACCGGATTTCTTATAGAATCTCTCGAACACCTGACGTGATGGAGCAATTGTGAGATCAGATTTGGATTCAGCGGATCAAAAACCTTCGAGGAATGATAGTCTTGTTTCTGGTTTAGAAGGCCGATTAAATTTTGTCGGCCTGTGTAATCAACTTTGTTATATATTCTTGTTTTTTATTTTATTTTCATGTTTACGTCAAATATACGTTAACTTAAGTAGGTTTTTCTTTTTCAGTTATTTTCATCTAGTGAATCTGTCGCAGACCTCATACAAAATGCAAATTCTCAATTTTTATAGCAGATACGCTGTCATTTTTTATTCAAACTACTGATTGTATATACCAAGTCAATTATTCCAAATTTTTAAATTGTTTCAGTTTCATAAAAATTAATCCGTTGTGAAGAAAACATTCACCCGTTTCACAAGACTTTCATAAATTATTGCAAAACATGTGAATTAATTTGTGTTAGCCTCCTATTTGAGACCTATTATCAATAAGGGATAATTGAGAACAAAACCCTAACAGGAAATGCTTAGCCAGTATTAAAATATTGCTAATTCGGAGGTGTAGCTCGTAATCATTTATAAAGCCAGTAGTACATTATTGCTGTTTATAGGAGGTATAAAAATCTATTGCACTATAACTAAAATAAAAGAGCGTCGGCGGCGAAATCGCCATCAATTTATAGCTTTAGTAAACGTTTAACTATAATTTAGAAAGGCCATAAAAGTCATCTTTGTACAAATAGTAACAGTATCTCAAATAGCAGTACTGTTATACACACTAACGATAATGTGATAGCTTCACTCTAACATATATATTCCAATTGTGATATAGTTAGTTGATAGGCGAAAATGTCGCTAAAAAACGATTATATAAATGTATCTCCCTTCAATAATACTATACCACTTCTCCGACATTGTGTCTCTTGTAAGAAATAAAAGAGTTTGAAATATTGCTACATAGGTGGATGGGGCTACGTATCTTCCTCATGGCCACATTGTTACAGAAATTTAAACTCTCCGATACCATGAACGAAAAAAAAACTACTGAAAATTCGCAACACCCAAGACAAGCCTCCAACAACATCGCTGTGTACCAATCGCTAGGCAAAAGTCTTTTAATGTTCGCCAGCCGTTGCCTTCCCTTTTTTGCTTCGAAAGATGTTTGTTATAACGTAACTGGGAATTTCTAAAATTTACAAATGAAATGGTTAACGGTATCGTAAATCATTGTGTGATATTAAGCTACCCTATCCGGGGAGGAAACATATCCTATAAATTCCGTGGTTTTTGTGATACCAAAAGCATTTGATACATTGATTATTTCCTGTGACACATACATGGATACATCTTCAGCATTCTTAGCATAGGGTTTCAAGTTTTTCCTGGCTTTAACTTTGACCAGCAATCGGCGGCTTTGTGGCCTAACTTTTGGCATCGGACATTTCAATTTAAAAGATTTTTATTCTTCACTCTTTCCCCCCCTTCTGCCAGTTCTGGTTCTTGAAGTTCTTTTTCACTAGTAACGCATTATGATTTTCGTTCTTTAAACCCTTCATTCACACGTCATTTTCTTCAATAATCTTTACGCGAAGAATATCAGCAGTCGACAATTTATTACGTGATTCGATTGCACATCTTAAATTTTCGTAACTCGGTGGTAATACTTATGGGATCTCGCATATCATCAATGTTTTGCATTCTTTACAGTGATAGTTGCTTAAGAAGCGTCACTTTCTTGGTTGGTTCTTTAGGTTGATATATGCTCTCTAGTTAAACCATACATCACGTGAGGTTTGACAATCCTTGATTTGTTTTGTTTCTAAAATTTAGAGGAACTCGGATGGATAATATAATATCTGACCGTGTCTTTTTATCCTTATCCATCCACATTTTAATCGCAGCAGGATTAGTATTTACTTCGGAGGATGATTAACGCATCCATCTGCATCCAGGTATCGTAATTTTCTTTATTCAAGCTTTCGAGCCTTAACGAGCTTACTACGTTCATTTTCGTGTCTTTGTACAATTTCTCTTGTGTCAGTTGAATTCCTCGCTTGTGATTTTAAAGCCCTGGGCACATAACCTGTTGACGCAGTGTTATTTGGTAACATAAATCCAATATTAAGTAATTGTGTATCAATTCGCTGTATTGCCTTCCTAAAATAAATCTGGCTGTAAAGAAAAATTATCTATTAATATAACATTTTCGTGTATCTTAGTACATAACAAAACATAGCAGGTGGTAGTTGTGTTTCGTGGAAATCTCGGTGGAAATTAACTATTAGTTGTAATATAA
Organism: Leptura quadrifasciata; assembly: GCA_963675555.1. Classification (NCBI taxonomy): domain Eukaryota; kingdom Metazoa; phylum Arthropoda; class Insecta; order Coleoptera; family Cerambycidae; genus Leptura; species Leptura quadrifasciata. The sequence continues at coordinate 115,661,766 of OY776675.1, read as the reverse complement.
TTATTGATATAACTTTCCACAATAATTCTATTAATTTACTTCTATTTTTGTTACACCTTGTTTGGCGTTTAAGCTTCCTGTATTAATAAATTGTAAAACTACATATCTAGTACCAGATGTTATTGTTTATTGTTTACCGACGGAAATGATTTCAAACAATAAATTTAGGCTGTTCTGTAATGTACTTGTCAATATTTTCTATAGAAATTGTCGGTTTAGTTTTCAGATACATGTTTAATTATGTTTGTTGTGACCTATAATAAAAGCAAATATTCCTTTTCCTTTAAATAATCTAAAAATTACAACGGAAATATGTGTAAAATAAGTCGAATGAAAGTCGCAATCAATTTATTCTTAATTTGGCCCCTATACAGGGTGTTCCGTAATAACGTGCAAAAAATTTAACTGTAAAGAGGTGTGCCAAAAAAAGGTTTTTTATTTCTATCTCTAAATAACGTAATCGGAAAAAGACGAAATTTGGCACATCTCGATTACTCATCAAAAGACATCTAACGAAATTATTTCATCCACCTAGCGTGTACACAAAGGAGTGAAATTAACTACCCTTCTTAAAATTTTGTAAATATCTTTCCGCCTGCTATTTTTTTTTTCAATTAAAAAAATAACTGAACATTATGATTCGTTTAGAAACTTTTTTATCTCTTGAAAAACTTTCGTAAAATCGACCATTTTTGAGAAAAATAATAAATTACATCTGCCTAAGTGATCAATCAAAAGCGATGAGTACAATTATATTAGTTTAAAATACTAAAAGTAAGCTGGTGTCAAATTATAATTTGACAATATTACTTTGTTTCTTGTCTTTAAAATAATAAAATAATCATTCCTTACTACTTAATACCAGTAGTTTATGGTGAATGTAAAGGAAATGCTTCCAGTGGCAAAGGAACGAGATCGTCGTATATTCCCTACTCGTACTGTGCCAAATGTTCGTACTTTTTCTAATATTCACTTGAGGTTAAGAGAAAGAGGGTGATTTAAAAAAGAAGTCATAATTGTGGTCGTCAGATACAAATAGGAGATGCAATGGAGGCACAAATATTACATTATTTTAGTAAACATCCTGAATATAGTATTAGATAGGCTGCTCTTCAATTCCACATAACAAGAAGGACTTTATTCTTTCCTATTATTTGGGTTTTCTACCACATGTATTATTATCCTCTTCAAAACAAATCACCGAATCTACAAAATAATAGAATTATTGGAAAAAAGGCCTCTGCGCCCGTGACGTTTACGCCAAAGGAAAAGTCAGAGGTTATGTTTTGCAAATAATATAAATCGGAATAAACACAGAAATAATGTATTTAGCTGACGTTTCGGAAAGTAATCTCTTTCCGTTTTCAAAGCTTTTTTTGAAGAACTCTTATTTTGCTGTGTATGTCAAATACACAGCTTTAAGATTCTGTTTATGTTATTTCCATAGATACTTACTATTTACACAGAACATAGAACTGATGATATTTTCTTTTATATAATGTTGAGTTTGTTAAGTTCTTCTTTTAACATTGGTAGCCAGGTTGTACAAATATCTACAGAACAATTCGATACGCACTTATCTTCATTTAATAAGATTATTGCTGATTCCTTAATTTTTCTTTTTTTGGTATCTGTTTCTTTTGTTAAAATTTTTGCCGAGTCCCAGTTTATTCTATGTCCGTTTTCCCAAGCATGTTCACAAATCTTTGATGATCTTTTTAATTCACTTTACCCCTATCATTTACAGAGAATACAAGAGCTGTTCTCTCGTGACTTTCCAGTAAGACTTGATTTTTGTAGAATTATACTTAGGAAGCCGCTAGGTTTTACAAGAAATGTACCGTTCACAGATGAATGCTGCTTTAATCGACATGAATTTTAAAATTTTCGTAACCAGCATTTATGGAGCGACGATAATCCTCACGCTGTTGTAAATGGAAGATATCAATACAATTTTCAATAAATATTTGGACCGAAATTATAGGCAATAAATTAATAGGGCCTTTCGAGTTTCTAAACAGATTGAATGGTCCAGCTTATTTAAACTTTTTCCTCTTGCATTACGTCAAACACTGTGGTTTATGCAAGATGGTGCGCCACTTCATTATTCTTTAGAGGTTCGAGAATGGCTACACTCAACATTTAGAAATCGATGTTTTGGAAGAAGCGAAAAGCCACAATGAAATGGTCCCCTCGGTCCCCAGATATGCATCCATTTGACTTTCACTTTTAGGGCGACTTGAAAAATGTTGTTTACTCGACACCTGTCACTAACGTCGAAGTTTTAAGAGATAACATTTTTAATACTACCAATGAAGTTCGAAACTCTCCACATGTTTTAAATCGGTTGTAAGACAATTTTAGGAAACGGTTGCAAACATGTATTCAAGTTGGAGATCGTCATTTTGAACGAATGCTTTAATATCTCAAAACAACAATCGTTGTCTTCATGTTTAAATTATTTTTGCTGTTTAAATTCAACTTTTGTGTATGTTGTGTTAGTTTTTTTTTTTTTAGTTTACTAATAAATTTGCTTTTCAATACTTTTGTCTTTAATTTGTAATGTCTCGTTCAATTTATAAGCACCAAATGATGTTATCAGTACCAGTGGTGGCCCGTGGCTTTTAGCTGTGGGTGGGCAGTATGGGATAGAATTGAATAGTAATTACAGTTTTCCACAGAAATTTAGTGGATGTAAAAAAAGCAACAAACAAGAAATCTCTAATTTCTTAAGTTTATTTTTGAATTTTGTACTTATTGCTCAATAAATCGAAAGAGATGTACATACACAAAAATGCTGGTTTTTCATTCCTACAACATATGGCGATAAAGTGCCCCACGTACCCATTTTGATTGACACACAATCTATGAGTCTTTGAAATGAAGTTTCTACTGTTCTATAATTCAAAATATGAATGAGAGAACAATAATATAACTGCTTTTCGATTGATCACACCAGCAAGTTTAGAAACAGTAGAGACTTCATTTCATAGACCTTCAAGGCCTTCTTTAAAATTACCTGGGTAGAATTCAGAGAAGTTTGAATATATTGATGGCCGAATAATTTATATTTTTACGTCGCTCTAATTTAGTTATAAAAATTTTGTCATCGTAAGTTAGAGATGCAAAACTATTTTATATATATAAAATATAATAATAATATAAATTAATAAATATAATAATATATAAACAATTATTAAATACCGATAAAGATCACAGATTATAAATTTAAAAAAATTGAGAGAACATAAAAACATTGTACAAACATAACCTAAATTTTCCGATTCCAAAACAATTATTTCCAAGCCTTGAGGTTTGCGCATAAGTGATCCGTGATCCACACGGCTGAAAGTGAAGCGATACTTGGCGAAATATTGCGACTACAGAAAGGGAGATGAGGCTGGCATGTCAGTCAGCCTCATCCCTGACAGCCAGAGCCAATGTCAGTATCCACACAGACTACCAGACTGGCAACTCAATGTTAAATTTTTGTCCAGAAATCTATCTCTCTCTCTCTCCGATTTGCAGAAGCCAAATTCAGAGGGCGCCACAGTTGCAGACGCGGGAGATTTGACCATTTGTTTACTTTAACTTACAGATGTTTATGTACATATTTGACATTTAAAATTTGTGATCAAAGTGCAATGCCGTTTCATGCTTAATCTTTGATCACAAATTTCAATGTCAAATACGCCATATTATATATATACTATAGGAAATTAAAAGTCAAATTTGTAATACATCATAGAACTTTATTTTGTCAGACATAAATAAACATGTAATAAAAAGTATGACAAAGGAAAAATACATAGTAAAAGAAAGCATAAGAATTAAAAACACACATATCCTTAACCTAAATAGATACTTTAAAAATTACATCATAAAACTTGTATTTTTATGTGGTCGAGTGGAAGAGTAGCTTTGCTGAACTCCGCCACAAATAAAGATAGTTTATTACTATTATTAATATTTAAGGCACTTTTGTTTTATTATATTCAATTAAATTATCAATATCAAGAGAACCATATTTATATTTTACAATACCTCTCTTGCTAATTTCTTTTCGTGTGCATTTATTAATTGTAGTAAATACTCGCCTACAACCTCTTACATGATAACAATGTTCTCCAAATTCGAATTTTCAGTGATGACGAGGTTAGTACCTCAATAAAAAAAACTCAAGGCAAACATGACTACAGTAGCCGGATTCTAAGTTCCTATCGAATCGAATCGATGTGATAGCAACGAATTTCAAACACGTGTCGTTTGAAATTCTAAGTTGTTATAGAGCAAACTGTTATAATATCGTAAGACTGAAACAATAACTTCTTTGGTATCGAGCGTATTCTGTCGATTAAGAGTTAAAATTGTTGTAAGATACGTACTTAGAACCAGTAGTATCGTATCGACTTAATACGATAGCAACTTAGAATCCTGCCGCTGGACCTGATGAAATATATGGTTTTGCACAGTGTAGTTGAGATATTAAAAAGTCAACAGTACTTGACTTTAGGTCCTTAAAAATATTTCTGACAACATCAGAGTTACTCAGGTCACACATTTCTTTTATTTTATTTGCTCGCTCTTTATACAACTTTTTTAATTTTCGTATGTGATCTGCCTTTTTTGAAATTACCTTAAACATAACTTTCTTCCTTGGGGTTGTATCTTCTTGACACAATTTTTTTAAAATTGAACTTTGGCCTCTGAATCCCCCAGATTTGGTATACGATGGCAGAGGTGTTGATGAACGATCAACTGGAGTACTTGGCACACTACTAGATGTGTCTGGATGCGGGTTTTCTAATTCCTCATTATGTGCAGAAGAAACACGAAGACCACGTGATGTCGATGGTAGACATATATCTTCTTTGGGTTCCTCGACCTGTATGGGTACAGGTGTATAATCCCTTTGGGTTTCTACTCTGTTTCCACATGGATACCGGGTAGGAACTGCATTTCTATTGAGGATGTAATCGGTATCATTTGAGTATGACTCTACTGTGAAGTGCTTATTACAAATTCTAAGATGGCGTATAGTATTTTCTGACACTTTCATTCCCATTAAGTCCTGCCACATTTTCGATCTGAAAACGATAATATTTATTTATTTATTTGAAATAGATACTGTGGTAAGGCAGAACAATAATTTGAAGTAGTCTTACGATATTTAGAAATATATATTGCACTGTGCAAAAACTAAAAACAAAGACTGGAGCAAATGCACACTTACTTATGAAGGTTCCTGGAAAAATAGTGCAATTTTTGCACATCAACTTCTTCAGTTTCACAAACAATGCAGAAGGCAGAAGACATTTTAAGAAATAATCTGTAAAATGCAATATTATATATTACTGTAATGCAATGTATATTTGCACAATAACACTCACCTAACTCCTCTTTGGAAATAGAAATTTTTAAAGGGCACTAAAAACTGCGTATTTTATGTTAAAAAGTCAAGTTTTTACAAAAATAATATCACCAGCACAACACAATCACAGTACACAATATAAATAACATAATAACAATGGACGACGTTTGACGTTTCAAACGACATTTGCTTTAAGAGCGACATCTGAATTTGGCTTCTGTTGCCTCGACCTTGACCGGATAAATTTCTCAGGGAAGTTGCCAGTCTGGTAGTCTGTGGTATCCACATTCCACCGAGCGCAAAGTCGCATATTTAAATTTGCATTTATTTTATTTGTTTACATATATTATTATTATATTTTCACATCTAAAACTGAAAAAATAAAATATACATTATTTTAGCACTTTTTGGATAATATAGAGGCATATATGTACTAATGCATTGCATTTATTTCATTTAGATATTAATATTTAATTTCATAATTTCACGTTTAAAACTGCTAAAATAAAATTAAAGATTATTTTAGTACTTTTCGAACAATATAAAGGCACATGAATACTAATAAATTACACCTTAAAACACAAAGGAAAAATAATATGTGCAGGTAAATATATGGCACCATTGACACGTATTTTAACTTCTTTTTGTTCCTATTTATCAAATTGGAAATTAGTGTTCTATTTAATGTTCATAAGAAACATTGATTAATCAATTTTAACACAACATATTCTATTCAATATTGCTTGCGGGATGGCTTGCCCACTCTGGGTTGTAAATCGCTTAAACGCGCAAGACGTACGTCTCGTTTTGATGGATGTATATTACAGGCGTAAGATCGAAGTGAAAGACCAACATATGCGTAGACGGAGTATAATTGAAATCATGATTTCAGAGAGAGGCTAGCCTGCCCAAAGAATTTATATATATAGAACCCGATATACAGTGACGAGTGTGTTGCCATCATCAAATACTCAAGTTCAGACACTACATTTTATGATTATCTCGTTCCTTAAGAAGTAAATTGCATAGGTCCAACTCTTTCTAAGCCGCTAGCAGTCCTAACTCTTTCTGCGCCGTCGTACATTCTGAGATGACATGTCAAATACCTTTGATTTGACCCATAATGTAAATATAACCTAATTTGTTATATAGCTGTATTTGGACCTATGAATAATAAACATTTGTACTTCGAAGAGACAAAACATAGTTTAAAATTGTCGTTTATATACTTTCTATACCTATGACTGAACACAAATAACATTTTTTTATTTTTAAACTGCGAATATTTTTCCTTCATAAGTGCATTTAGAAGCAAGCAGCATTATAGGTAATTTATTTAACCAAGTACCTCACTAAAACTGGAATTGGCCTCCTAAATTGAGTAGTTCCCTAATAGGTACGTACCTACCTACTAATTAAAAATCTTACTTCGGAATTTGTAAACATCAAGTTCTGCATAGGAACAAATTGGAGTGAGAAATTGTGCATCTGCAAAGGTATGTAGAATGAGCAAAACAATAAAATGCATTTATTTGCAACAGATACTATATTTCAAATACAACAGTAACATATAATTATTTTTATTGATGATGGAACAATATCATTTTTCTAACTAGTAGTATCATTTTTTAATTTATGTTCATAATGTAAACGTACCTTCATGTATATTTTACAACACATACATATTAATTGTAACTTGTGATTATCTAACATCTCTTGGGATAAAATATGATTATTCATAATATCGTTATTGAAGATACTCAAATTAGGTAGTATTTTAGAAATAAAAAATTCAGTGATATTTCTCTTGGAGAACAAAACATTTTTATACTGCCTAATTAAACGCTCTAAACACATACACAATTCAATGACATCTTCGCTGGCTGTAATCAACTTTCCTCTTTCCTTTAATACAACAAGTTGAGATGTAGCCCGATTGTTAACGAACTGATCTTTACAAATTTGACATGAAATAGATTTATTTATTCGCCTTGCAACAAAACCGCTTACGTATTTAATGACGTCTGACACAAATGGTCAAATGGTGATAAAACAAAAACATGTGCAAAATAGCCATCTTCGTCCGAAATTTTCATTTCTTCTCCATCTTCATCGACAATTGTGTCGCTGGTTCTCGTAATAGTTCCTGCACCGACATGCATAATGGTGGTTGCATCTAGTATACTACAGTTGCTAGTTCTTACAGCAACAACTTGATGCTTAACTAAAAGCCTAATGTATGCAGTTCCGAATTGAAGAGCAGTAGGGTTGTTATTCCACCCTCCCCGTTGGCGTATGGCAGAAAAATACATTTCAAGGTGATTTTGGCTAAATTTGTAACTTAAAATGTATTTTAGATATCCAGTTACAACCAGATCATTGTACAATTCTAAATAACTAGATAAGCATACAATGAGTCCCAGAAAACCTGTTTTTCGCTTAGTATGAATTAATAATTAGCCAGAACAATCCTTCAAGCCAGATAAATATTTTTTATATATGTCAATATGACTTTTAAATTTATCAATAGTTGTTAAAGATATTGGCTTGTTAAGTTCCCACTTTGAATAAAGTGATTTGCAATTCAAAATATCGAAAATATTGTTTATATTTAAGCAGAAAGTCGCTGTTGCCTCACAATTATCAAATTCCTTTATAGTTAATCGTTTACAAAATAACAGGGCTGAACTTACGCTTGCACTTAGAACCTGCACTGCTAATCTAACTTTCATTTTGTTATTTTGAAAATTTATATGTTGCGATGTCAATTTGTTGGCCGCATGTAAACCTTCATGTTTTTGAAGTTTGTACAATTTTTCAATATACTCCCATTTAATGGGTTCTCCTTCTGGACTGTAAATAACTCCCCAGTCAGCAAGAGTGTTCCTAACCAATTTTATCATATGACAAGCATCCCAGAAAGTATGTACTTTTTCTCCAGTATTTACATGAGGAAACCATAGTTGAAAATCTTTACTATAAACGTAATTAGTCCCTAATTCATTACACATAGAAATATTAGTGGAAGTCCCATCAAAAGTTATAGAATTACACTTAATTTTCGTTTCATGTAGTAGGCCTAAATAAGTCGTCAACAAATTTGCTCGTTCCGATGCACTTAAACCTTGAATTGAAAAATACCCCAATGGTATTTTCCAGTGGTTGTTTAAGGCTACAGCCATAATAACAAATGCATGGTTAGCCTGTGGCCGAGTATCTCCATCACCTTCTAATCCAGCACCAAAATCAACATATTCGTAATACTTGCCACATTCATACTGAATATGTTGCCGAATACTCATTTCATCAACGACAATATTTACAATTATTGGATCGGTTTGCTGTTGCTATTTTAAACTTAGCGCTTCAAATGATTCTTTCGTGAATCCTGGTTCACCTTTCAAGAAAGGTGGTTAATTTCACCCCTTTGTGTACATGCTAGGTGATTGAAGTGATTTCGTCAGATGCCTTTTGCAGAGTAACCGAGATGTTCCAAATTTCGTCTTTTTCAGATTACGTTATTTTGAGATAAAAATTAAAAACCGTTTTTGGACAGGAAAGGGTTATTTTGAAAAATTTTATATGAAGAACCCGTCTTAATTTTCGACAGGGAATCTACAGTTAAATTTTTTGCATGTTATTACGGGACACCCTGTATATAAAGTGGTAATGATTCAACTACGTTATCACTGGAAAATGTGATGATAGGCACAATTCATGTTTCATATATTTCTAAAATTTCCTGGTTGAAAACACACAATTAGTACTGTTAGTTCTACAACATAAAAAAACGGTGTACATAATGATAATACTATAATACGGAAAAATATAATGCTCTTATAGTCTTTAGAATAAATTGCCTAAACGTATATATATTCATTTCTCGCAAGCATATTATTTGGACGTAAAAGAACATCCTTGTTAAACTTTTGATTTAATCTCCAACTTTTACGACATCTTGCTAAATTGCTTTGCTAAAATTCTTTCCGGTAAGGGTATAATGTTGTTTCACATAAAAAAGTTTGGAAATAGCTATTTGTTATTGAAAATGTATATATTTTTTATTTAATAACAGATCACAGGGAAAGTTAGTGTATCTCCTTTTTAGCAATAAAAATGTCAACGATTTTGAAAATATCGGGATAAGCTTTATAACATTATATTCTTGAAATTTATTGGAAGGAGATTATTGTATCCTAAGAATTTCATTACTTATAAATATAGTAGTTATGATGATCGAGTTTATGAATTAAACAAAAATGTAACTAATTCTTTGTTTGATACTTTTATAAATGATATAGAGAAAATTTTTGTAACATCTAAAAAAATTTAACAATTTATTCGGGACATTTCGATTTTGCGTCATATGCTCAATTTGGATTTAAATAAAAAATACATAAAGTGTATCAAATTATTTTGGTTCTAAGGCTTTCGCGGAGCTGGTGATGATCCATACTTAGGTTCCGGGTTCTCTTCCTCGTTGATAGTTTTGAATACTTCTTCGCTTCAGAAGAAGGCCACAAGATGGTCGAAACGTCAAGTACTCAAAACAGGGTTCGAAGGATATATATCCGGGATATATATCATGATATATATCACGATATATATCCGATATTTAAAGGACTGATATATATCTGATATTTTTTTTCTTTTTCGCAAGATGGTGCATTTTGCAATTTTAATCAAATACTAAACTCAGAAATAGGTTAGGTAATGAAAAGGCAGCAAAACTTGTTTTTATGTTCAAATATTTGAATCAGAACCCCGAAGACCGACATACTGATTTAAAATGGGTTTGGGAGATGCAAACATCAGAGACTCAAGAATGTTCTGCATCATCTGCGTTTGAAGATGATATTCCGTTAATTAATCTGTTTAGTAAAAAGTTTTGACATTTTGACATTTTAACTATTTTTATATATTTTTTTAAGAAGTCTATTTTTGTTTTTTATTACATTAAAGAATAATTATTTTTCTGTTTATGTTATGTTTTCGTTTATTATAATATAAAATAAAAATATGCTTTCAGTTGGCAATTTTGTTGATCGGAATAAAAAAAACGAAAAACAAAAATAAATATCAAAATTTTGATATTTATATAAATATTTCGAACCCTGATTCAAAACTATCAACGCGGAAGAGAACCCGGAAATCTAACTATGGATCTGTATCAAATTAAATAAATATTACAACAAATTAAATGAATAAATGAATAAAATATGTTGCCATATCCTTGGACTTCGCCCAGATCTTTGATACAGTCAATTATCAAATTAGTATTGTTAAAATGAAAAGTATTTTGTAACTTAGATTAATCCCATGCGAGTAATAATTCATTTTTTGAAGGGAAGAAAGGATCAAATCTCACAGAATTGTTTATTTTGTGACAGTTTCGTGAATAAAATTTGCTTCACATCATCTGATAAGTGCAGCAATTCTCAAACTGTGAAATTCGACAAAATCATTCAGCCCAACATTAGAAAACGAACGATTAGACAGCTTTAACGTAGCCCGCTGTTGGAATTCCCGTAACTTGTTCTCTTATTTGGATTGGAGTACCCGCACCCGCAACTAAAATTTATTAGTGTTTTGTGCCATTAGTTTTTAAGATGTTTTAATTGTTTTTAGACAAAAAGGTATATAGGTTATGTTTTATTACTTATTCTCCGAACCAGGATTGACTCTCCCGGCCCTGCAACCACATCACGTATCGCATATTGGATGTAGTCTGTCCGGAAGTGAGGCTTGGGGAGGACACATATTTTTACAGTATTTAATAAATTTGTTGGATTGGACTGGTTTAGTAATTGGGTACATCCATGTTCAAATCATGTTGGTTTCTCTATTTCTTTTTTATCAGTTATATTAGAAGTAAAAAAAAATCCTTCAAAAAATTTTATTTTATTAATTCGTGCCGCGAGTTTTGTTAAAATGTTTTTTTTCTAAAAAATGATCTGTTTCTATTTTATTGTTATCATTTAGCATCTCTTACAGGTATATAATCATTCGTAAACTGTTTGAGAACCACTGGCATTTCTGGCTCATCGAATACATTTTTAGTTCAGACGACGAAGCGACCTTTAATACTACTACGAACACTTTATAATTTTTCTTCTTTTTTTAATGTTTAGACAATAATAATGTATGCTTCAGCAACTTGTGCCTACAACTGAACTATAAAATGACAATGAGAAAGGTAGGGAAGGTACGAGATGTCTAAAACAGCGTAATTAATGATAGTAGCTAACTATAAGTCCTTCACAAGTTCCTAATTAAGATATAGCATTGTAAGTTGTGGTTAACTTTCGTTTCTAAGGGCGCTTGTCGCACCTTCCGACACAGAAATGAGGGGTTTCCATTCTCAAGAGGATTCTTTCACCTCTAGAAACGAAAATACGAAATTTATACTTACTATCGGTTATTGCTACCAGCTACAGTCCCTGTGGTGCTTCTTCGGACACTACACTTCACTTGAATTTAAGTTTTCATTCTTGCCTTATGCGATATTTCTAGCCAGTTCATAATTTACCCACCACTCTCGAACCTTAGACTGTTGTCCCTTATGAACTAGGAAGCAGATCACCGTATTTTGGGTAGACCTAATGACACCCATAGGATGAAGCAAGTTTAGGTTCCTCAAAAGCACAGGCTCTAATATGAAGGCTGTATTGTGGTAAAATTTGTATATGAGTTCATTCGAAAATACAAAAATATATAATTCAAAACAATAGATATATTTTTGGTTCCATACCGCACATGGTGAGTACGAGAGAACTCATGAAAGGCAGTTTCCAACTACCATCCAAGGAATAGTTGACAGTTGGCAATCTATGGCACAAGAAGATTTGGTATGAAAATGCAACGTTTTGTGATTATAGCTGGGCTCGTGCACCTGTATGTTCTCTACAAACGTTAATTTAGGCTTGATAAGCTCCAAGATATAAATTAGGAAATTTGGTAAAAATTATGTTCGCTGGAATTGAAGAATTTGTGCTACCGGCTACGTAACGTGTGAGGTTTAATGTCCATATATAAAAAAAATCACTTAATCGTTCGGCTTGTCTCTAGACAAAATCGATCCTTCTTATAAGTCCGCCATACAACGCGGCAGCTCCATTTAGGTAAAACAAGTTTGAAATTCCTTAGGCTCATTTTCATTACAGTTTCCAAATAAAAGGCTCCGGACGTAAGACGCATTTTCGACGAACCTTATGCAATCAAAAAGAAATGTATAAAATGCAGAAATTGGACATGGTTCACTTACATGTAAAATTTAATCCGGAAAATGAAGCAACCAATTTTTTTCAAATAACGAAAGTAGTTTTAGTTGCAGTTAAAAAAAATCTTTCAAAGTTGTCACAACAGTTACTCATCTGCCAGGTCAACTTTCGTAGTAGTACCTTTTAATTCGTTCGAGAGCTGTTTATAAGTCCCGTGACAAAAAAATTTCACTTATAATATCACAAGAACTTAAATTATTTCCGGAAATTTTCTTGAGGGCACGAATATTTTGAAAATTATCACGAGTTGCGAAGCGACGAGGGATTTTGTGACGAAAAGTTGTAGTAAGCTGTATAAAAGTTGTTTTTTGAATTATAAATTGTTAATGCATAATAATTTAACAAATTTGTGTTTTCTGTTTAATGAAACTTTATAGCGAATAATAAATAATAATGTTAATTCAGAAATTTTGCATTATTCACAGGTACATCTACATTATTTAATGGTTGTAGATCATATGTTTACCCTTTCAACTGTCAAAATTTTTTTTTATAAATATAAATAATTATAATTATAAATTAATTTCCGGAATTTTTTTTTAATTGCCATGGTAACTAGTCAAAATTAAGGTATCTTATTGGTTAAAAAGTAGAGGTGTAAAATTTTCACTCAAATTTCGGCGTACTTTCTATTCGACTCCAGTCAAATTTCGTGGTAATTCCGTGGTAAATTTTTTTAGGTGTTTTCTCGGTTCTTTATCTTGGACGGTTTTGGATGCCTTAGATGGAATCAATAACAACACCACATTAAAAATCTTAACGGTATAAAGTATATTGTTAAAGTAGTAATAGGACGAGCGATATAAACAGAACAGTTGTTAAAATGAATGGAAATTGCTTTCTGGTAAAATAATTCAATAGTCCAAATGACTAAATTTATTCACATTAGACACCGTTTCTTGCAAACACAATAACAAATTTTTTTATTTCAAATCAAGATAAATTAAAACAGATTTTCTGGAAAGACGATTTTATGGAAGTTAAATTAAAATTCACAAAACGTTTCTATTTGAATGGCCCTAACACAGCCATAACTATCCAATATAACGACATTACGTTTAGTTTGGTTACCGAGCCACAAAATTACTATGAAAAATTATGGAAATATAATAAATAAGCCGAAAATTTTTACTGACATACGTGTAAAATATGTGTTCGCCCAACTCGGTCAAAACTGTCTTGCAGTTCAGTACTGGCTTAGAGGTTACTTCAATTTGAACTCTCAAATCATCTGGCTGCCACTTCATATATGCTTGTTAACGAAACCCTTTCTGAAATTTTCACTTGCACAGAGCAGAATAACTCACACCTCTGTTTGGAGAATATTCGGATACTCATAACTTTTATGGTGTTCTCAATCATTTCGATTGGGGAACAGGAATGATAAATCTGTGAATGATAAGACACAGACCGGTCGTTTACTGATAGTGATAACCTGGTCCCTTGCAGGAGAACCAAACCCTTTGTATACCCCAATCCCTGATTTGCCGCGTTCCACATTTTATTCTTAAACAGTCTATTTGCCAGTTTCTCGGCTTCCAGTTCTACTTCAATATGCGAAGGTATGAGGCCATGATGGTCTCCATTGAAATCGTTAAGGTGGCCCTGATTGGTCCTATTATTCGTAGTCTATGACCTTGGTATTGGCGAGTTCTGAATGTGGAGCGATAGATGGGCTCAAAAATAACCAAACTTACAAATTTTTTACAAGAAATTTTAGAGAAGTATTTACACATACGAATTTTACTATTTTACGTAAAGTTGAATTATGACTGCACTTCTACTGATTACTGATGAACCTTTACTATTTGCTTTCAATTTTGCAGTAATGAAATGTTAAATTGTAAATTGTATAAGAATATTTGTGTAATTTAGGATGTAGGTTTATTTTCATAGCGACAATGTCCTTTTATACTAGTATTTGCACTAGTAAAATAGTGTGCAATGTGCATCATGAAGTTTATGATACATAAGAATGTAGCATTTTTGCCAAGTTTTAGCAAGAAAAGTAACTTGACTATAACTCTTTATTTCCTCTCCATTAGTTTTGGCATGATATTTAACTTACGGAAATGAGCCAGATGTAATTTGCTCTTCAAAATTCTAGTTGGCGACATTCAATGTCGTAAGTTGAGAAAATTAATTAAGTTAATTAAATTCGCAAACTAATAATCCTAAGCGAAATATTTTTAATACAAATATTTGATGTTAATTTCCTGAAATAGGGTGAAATGCAATATTTATGCTTAGGTTTACTGATTAATTTAGCTGTGAGAATCAGAGCCCATCAAATATCGCTTCACTGGCTGCAAATCTGCTCCTGAAAATTTGTACTTTGTTTACTTTATTACATTGTATTTCTTATTTAAATACGTTTTTGATTCTTTGAATAATATTTCTTTGCGAATACACCATAGAATCGTGTTGGCTATGGCGCGGTTTATACTTTTTACTTCATATTTTTAAATTTATCCACATAAAACAATTATTTTGTAAATTATGTGACCAAAATTAATGTAAATAAGATATTAAAAAATAGAAATATATTTGTTAATAGTTTATATCTAAATCCAATATCTTAACAGGGGATAATTAGAAATATTAATAAGCACTGAACACTGTGCTTCCAGGACATTACAAAATTTCACTATAAAATTTTTATGAGCTAAGGGTTGGGGATTTGGAAACACGATTTGTCTTTTTTAGTGCCTTTATTTCAGTAAATAACTTTCTTCAATATTTCTATTACTATAACAGTTACTTTTTAGTTTTTCACATAAGCATAAAAATGTATATCATTATGTCACCACTGCCACTTTTCTCCTTTTTTATTTGGTTTTTTGTTTAACTTACAATGTAATGCACAATGTTTCTGTTCAAATCTTTCATCCTTTATTTAACACACTTCCTAACATAATCAATAATTGATGAAATTTTGTACAGTTACTAACGACATTTGACAGAAAAGTAAGTTTAAAAAAATTTTTTTTTTACAACATATCTCCATAGGTATAACTAATATCAATAGATGTCCTCTTGACGTCGTAACAATATAGTAGCACTACCCTTAATTTATATTTTTAATTTATGCATTAAAACTATCTGCTGTGACACCAATCTTTAAAAAAAAAAGAAAAAATATATTTGATTAGCAATTACAGGTCGATATCTGTAATAAACATACTGATACATTATTAAAAATGTGTCTAAAATCAAGGCCAAAAATAATTTAAATCATAATAAAATGGTGTCTAATTATCAGTTTGAATTTAGAGAAATTATGAGTATTCATGATGCAATATAAGTGGTTCAAAATATATTATATAATAGTATTGAATACTACAAAAATAGTTTCATGGTATTTCTTCATTTGACCAAGGTATTTGATACAGTGCCTCACAATATGCTTATTACTAAATGAATATAGTGTATGAGATATAGCTGGAAACTTATTTCATATCTACACACAAAACAGGAAACACCAGCCAAAATATGGTATACCTCAAGGAACTGTTCTGAGGCCAACATTATTTTCAATTTTTATAAATGAGCTTTTACTTCTAGATATGAAATGCAAAATTGTATCTTATGCTGATAACACGATTCTTTTGGAGGTTAATAGTTGCAATAAAGTAAAAACACCAAAGTACAGTGATTTTCAGAAAACTCTTTGACAGTCGACATAGAAAAATTAAATTTAAGGTGTTCTGTGGTAAACACCTTCAACATTAAACAAAATTCATTTACACAATTATAATTGTATTATTAATAAACTTCAGGATAATTGCACACGCACGCAAGATACAACAGCTGTAACAAACATAAAATACCTTGGCTGCAACAAGTCTTGGCGAAATCATTACTGCACTACGAAATAATAAATAGGCGTGCAAATATAACAGATATTGGTGTTAAATGTTATGCAAAAGTATCTAGTAAAGTAGTTTTAATAAAAAACAAGTAATATTTCACAAATCTCCATTATCTACTATATCAAATAAATAACATAAATTTATTCAAGAGAAAGAATTACATTTATCTAATTAAATAGAACTATTAAATTTGTTATCAAATAAATAACGAAATTGTACAATAAATTTATATGATTTATTTATTTTTTAATCTTATGATGGGGAGTTTCTGAAGTTATATTTGTTTAGTTGTTATATTTAAAAAAATATCTATTGATGTAAATGTGGCCAATTATATTTTCTATATTTGGTTTGTTTGGATTGTTATTAGGCTCTGAGGAAGTATATGCCTAATGTACGAAACTTCGGCAAGGTACCGTTTTATTTTCTCATCCAAATCGTCATGTCTGTCTGTGTGTGATACGTTTTTCTCGAAGTCAGTTCAACTTGACAATCTGAAATCTTAGATTTAAGACCCGGAGGTCCATGGAAAAACGCTATTGAATATTGGTGAAATCGAGCCACCAGGGATGGCCCTAGGCAGGATCAAGAAATCATTTTTCGTTAAATCTAAAAATATTTCAAATAAAAATTATTTATGATGGAAAATTGAACTGAAATGACCCATTGCAAATTTCTCATCGGAGCAGCAGGGCCGACTACAGGGAGGGCCCAAAAACAAGTAATTGTTTAATCAAAAAAATATTACAAACACATTACAAACTGTTTAAAGTGAAAAATTGCAACGAAACGACTGTTCGAAATTTCCTTGCTAAAGCACTAGTGGTGGCTGCTCCAGAAAGGACCCAAAAGAATCTTTCGTCGAGTCAAACAATGTCTTAAATAATAAAAATTATTCAAGTGAGAAAATCATATTAAAAAGTTTTCAATTTCTAGTCAGAGTGGCACAGTCAGTGGTTTTCGTCGAATTGAAAATGTTTATAAAAAAATTATCTAGTGTGAAAAGTTGCGCCGAAAAGACTTTTTGCAAATTTCTCATTAGAGCATCAAGAGCAGGTTTCGGGAAGCCTTGAAAACAATTTTATTTATCAAATTGAAAACAGCTTCAAATAAGAATTGTTCAGGACGGAAAATTATATCAAAAATATATTTTTAGATTTGCTCGTCACAGCATCGAGGGCGGTTCTATTCCAGGAATATTTCGTCGAGTCAAAAAATATTTCTAATTAAAATTGATCTTCTGTGAATTTCTCCTGATGGCACCAAAAAGAGCCTAAAAACAATTTTTTGTAAATATTCCCTCAAAAAATGTACGCCATTTTAAAAAAGTTTAAAAAAAAAATTCAGTACAGAGAATTGTAATAATATTACAGAATTTTCGAACTAAAAGCTGTTTTCAGATTTTTCGAAAGAACACCAGGAGCAGCTCCAAGGAAGTGCCCAACATTTTTTTGCGAATCCCCTTCTCCCCCAAAAATTTACGTGGTTTAAAAAAATATTTTAAACAAAACCTTTTTTATGGAATTGGGATTTGTACCGAAACGCCATTTGCAAATTTCTCATCAGACTAAATGTTGTTAGGAAAAACTGCGTTTAAGTTGATTTTACCTTCTACCAAATATGTTTAGAAAGTTAAAAATGGAATGATGAGAAAGAGCAGTTTGTAACCTAATTTTTTTAACTAATAAATTGGTGTATGCGACAGGGCTTCAAGGCAACTATTTTTAGTCATTCGGTCAACGTTAGGCATAGATAACACTAAATCCTCAACACTTTAGTTGATAATATAGCTCATAGAGAGACCCATTAGATAAATATTAAAAATGTCAAAATACGTCTGTTTTGATTAGGAAAGATAACCTGTGGGAAAACATTTTAATGGAGAGAATAATAAATAAAAATGCTGGAGACAATATAACCCCTGTTGAACAAATAGCTTATGTCAGGTGATAAATTGACAATAGATAGATATAATTAAAGTTCGAGCATCTAACCTACAAAAGGACAAATCCATCTGTTGTTAATTATTGAAATATTTCCCGAAATTGAATGGGATTGCTAAAAATTCATTTGATTTAAAAATTATTGAGGAAGTACACGGAATGAGAAATTAGCCCTACAGTAATAATAAAAGTGGTAGTAAGTGGCTAGTGAGTGGTCTTAGGAGGAATTACTGAAAGGCTAGATTTGGGCGCTTTCAAATTTGGTGATACCCTAGTGGTGATTTTATGTTACGATTGGTACTCCCGTGTCCCAAGGAAAGTAAGAGTTTTTAGGAGAAGTTTTTTGTAAAAAGGAAAAATATATTTCTTTGATAAGAGAGAGATCTTTTTTGCTGGAAACCTTCGTTAGTATAGACATATTCCAAGTTGTTAAAACATCTAAGGT
Organism: Leptura quadrifasciata; assembly: GCA_963675555.1. Lineage (NCBI taxonomy): Eukaryota > Metazoa > Arthropoda > Insecta > Coleoptera > Cerambycidae > Leptura > Leptura quadrifasciata. The sequence continues at coordinate 115,642,855 of OY776675.1, read as the reverse complement.
CAGTAAATTTAGAGTTGTACGTTGATTGTATAAAATCATGAGTAGCATAAAATTTGTAAGAGAATACCGAATTTTTGAAACTAACCATTTTTATAGGTTTTTTTGGACAGGACTTTGCCGACCCACATGTTCAAAGTTTTCCGCCGCTGAAATTAAATGAAAAATATTATCCTGATCTTTGGGAACACGGGGCAACTGGTCCTAATTGTAATTGCTCATAATCTGTCAACTGGTGGTCATATATAGTACTAGTAGAGTGATCTATCTCCCATTTTGGTACCCCAGAGTCACTTGACAGTGTTATCTGGTTAGTGCTAAGCTGCAGAGTAGGTTATAGGAGCTTTCAACACGTCTACGACGACTGTAAGTTCTTCGCTACCCGATTTGACCACCACAGCCTGGAACAACTCTAACAGGGAGTTTTTACTATTAAAGTATAATTTATCTATGTTTACCTTCTTTTTTAATACATATAAGTTCAATATTTATCTCACATTATTTTGGAATGGTATAATCTTAATTTTTTACGTTTTCCTGAACAATTAAAATTTTAAAATTTAATTTACTTGTTAACTAAACAGCTGTTTGGGGATAATTTAAAACTATTTTATAACTTTAGTGTTTCTGAATCCCTTCAGGATTAACAATTATTAAGATTCATTAAATATTAAAATTTAAGTTCTCGTTCAAAAGTCATTGGAGCTAAATTAATAATCAAAATTTGCATGCCCCACACCCTAATTTTTTTTGATTTCTTGTAGTTATGAAGCATTCTTTATATATTATTCATTTGTTACTTGTGTTTTTTAGATATACACGATTTTTTTAAAATTTAGTATACTTTGTTAAACTTTTATTCGGACCTCTATCTATTACTTACAGTAAGAACATCGAAAAAACCCACGACCAGCTTCCAAGCAGAAGAGCAGCCGGTGGGCAAGTAATCGGAAGGCTCTACTCCATGCCGATTGTTGCGCCTTTGCGTCACAAGTTTACAATATGAAAATATGTTTTAAAATCGTTGGTATACAAGTTCCTATACGTACAGTTTTATTTTATCGTTTCCGGTAGATATTCATCTATAATGGATTCAAAAATACGTTCCATGCCCATGTATCTACGTGCACCATATCGACAACATCCTTTAAAATAATATGCTCATAAAGTAATTCGGTGGCAAATAATTTAATTTTACTACAGAATTATTTGGAAAGATTGGCAGCAATGCCAGCATTATCGATTTATTTTATAGTACTACAGCCAACATAACTTACGGGCTAAAAGTGTTCATAAACATAGCTTTTATGTTTGGAATTTCCAATGTGATCGATGATACTACATTCTGATGCATTAAATATAGAACCTAATAAAATTAAGCAACACCTGAATCATTCAAGTAAATATCAATTAATAAGGAATAGGAAATATTATAAAAGAGTATAGTAATTGAAACTATCACTGAATAAGCAATTATGGTAGCTCTACATAGAATGTTTTCGATTACTGAAAAAAATTATCTTTTTTCTTATTTTTTGAACAGTTGCTAATCTCTATTTAATAATTAACGATGCCCAATATATTATACGCCTTTTACATTTTTTATTTCTTTAATGATATTTATATCCTGTTCATAAATTAATGTCTTTCAATATTTGTACCAAAGATTTTTATAAAGCTCTTTCTATTTTTTCATATTTTTTATGTTTTATGCTATATCAGTGTATGCGCGGAAGCTATACAATCTTAGGCGAGGGTTGTATAGGAGATATACCATCCTTCGGAAAGGATGTAAAGCCGTCGGTCCCTTGTCTATTAAATGTTAGGCAAGTAAAAGATCCCTACTCTTCTTAAGGGAAGAGGTTCGGCAAAATTCCTGGTTGGGGGTAGCTCGTCTACAGGCGTCGGTGTTAGGCCTCAGTAGCGGAAATAGGCCGACGTTAAATAAATGTATATAAAAAAAATGTTTCATGCCACATATGAACAATTTGCCCCAATGGTATCTATTTATATCGGTTAAGCCGTTCAAAATATTTATATAATTTTCGATATTTTTAATATTTTTTATTGCGCTCTTTTCCTAAAAGTTGTTATTGAGAATAGCTGGCATTTAAATACTGTCTATTTCAAGAAGATGAGGTAATGAATGTGTTCAAGAAGTTTATATCAACATCATCCTCTGCTTCTGATTGTCTATCATTATTTAACATAGTACTCAGTTTTACCAAAAGTTCGATTACAAATATAATTATATCATATCCTATGTTAATGTGGACCTTTGGACTAGACGCTTTGGACAACCAAAATTGCTTCCAGAAGTGTATGACATTCAACTAATAATGGCATTGTACAAGTTAGTGCAAGAAACCAAGATACTGAAATGGATGTGATAGAAGATTAACACAATAAGCAGACGAATGTGCAAAGTCTCCGGCTGCAAAAAATAGCTTTAATTTCTTGAGGGGATAAAATATATTTACACTAACTTCTCAAAGACTGAACTATGATATCTGCTTAGTTACATTTGAATCTTGTCGTTTTTTGGACGAATTCATCATATTTGAAATCTTCGGTAAATGTAGAAAACAACATATTTTATACTTAGTGTTAAGGTATACCGAAGTATTGGCCTCGCGAAGGGCAATCCAAGGTGCGTTATCCAATATATATATATATATAATCCAACTTAGGTGCGTTCTTTTAAAATTTGTCTATTAATGACATAGCAGACAACCTCACTGATAACTGCCTTTTATTTACGGATGATATAAAACAATTTTTTCACGTTAACGTGTGAAAACGATTATTTGAGACTGCAAAATTATTGATGGTACTGATATAAAGAAATTACCTTTAAATGGAATGAATGTAACGCTAAGGTACTTACAACAAAACAAACTATTATTCTATTACAACCTAAACAATTCATTTTGTTCCTGACAATGTTATAAACTACAATGAACTTACATTAGAAATTACAAACCTTCAGTTTTGTTATAAGAAACTCTATATATTTTTGGAAATAATTTGGATTAATGAGTTGTCGGATATGTGTAGTTTGGGCTTATGTTTTATAATACGTACGTAGAAAAGTTAAGAATCGAGTAACCTCGACGAATACCATCAACAGGTGAAGCAGACGATAGAAGATAGTTATGACAGGGGCGTTAACAATTTAATAAAGAAATGTTAGAGCGCATATTCATAATATATCTTCGCAACTGTACAAAACCAGGGTAGGATCGCGAGACTGAAAGTGTTTATCGTTTACGGCTATTATATCGAAAGAAGGTGAGATAACAGGCGGGATTTGAGACAGTCATAGGGCTTGACTAGATAATGTATTTTGTTTACTTCGATAGGTTTACAATGAAGCCCGTGTATCATAAAACAAATGAAAAGTACTAGAGATGTTTCTTTCACTCACGGTTTTATTTATTTAGTATTTTATTCTTTTACAATCCTTCTGTCTTATTTTAGCGGAGTTTCGTGTGAACGTTATATCTATTAGACCGAAATTTACTGAAGTTTAAAAAATATCTGATAATTTTCATCGATTTTTGGAATCTTTTAGGTGTTCCACTCTTTAAATTCTATTTTCCCGACTAATGATTTTTCAAAAATGTATGTTAATAAAACTCAGCAACATACCTAATTAATAAAGTTAAGAATAAATAAATAAATCCATAGATCCCTAAATTATCGTTTCGTTGATCTTCGTAACAAATAAATGTTCTAAATTTTCATAAATAGCCTAGTAAGAGTTCATATGCTAGATTTCGTCGACTTATGAGGTCAATATTATTTTTCTCTTTTATCGTGTTGCGCTGTTATTTAATACAATACTAAATTTATTTATCCATCATTAAATTATCTTTTTATATATTTATCTCCAATAACAATGACAATTTAACATCTCTCATAAGTCAATTGGCCTCTTGGAATTGTAGAAGTGGGTGATCGTGATAGTATCAATTTAATGCAAAGTTTTTAATAATTAAATGGAATTGCATGCAGAATGTAGTAATGTCTGGTCGTACTAGTATGTAGAATTAATTCTATAGAGGGCGGCTGTTCCCAGGTTCAGATTTTTATGTAAAAAAATACATAGAAGCTTAAATTATTGTTTTGCCGACTTTCAGCCAACTGAGAGTTGACATGAGAGATTTTGGCGGCGTTTGGACTCAAAAGGGAGGCAGATAATTCTTATCCTAATCCTTATTAGTTACTTTTATTTTGATCTGATTTCAGAGCTTTCCTAGATAGTCTATATATCCGTAGACACAAATCATATTTTCGTTTACTTAGGTTTCACATGATAACATTGGCTGTTGACATATTTGCAATATATTTAATTTGTAACTGGCTGCAGCATTCAGAGAAAATAATGTGTTTACCAGTGTATATACATATTAAGATGTATGTATGAATGCTATCATATTGCTAGATTGCCGTGGCATTGGCTGAAAATAGCCAAGGGTAATATAACAAGACCTTGATAAATAGTAGGCTATTATATTGTCATCAATTTTTCGAGAGTGCGATGGTTGTCAATTTGACGAGACCATATTTGGCGTTAATGATCTGAGTAAAGCCCGAGAGCTTTAGCTCGAGGGATTTGGTCTTTGATTATTAACGCCAACTGTGGTTAAGGCAAATTGGAGAGCACTCGAGAAAAATTGTGACAATATAATAGCCGCTAATTTATCAAGGTCGAGTAATATTTTATTAGATTATTTCTTGAATGAGTTAGTAATTGGAGATATATAAGTTTGAAAATATTTGTACGACAGCAGTATGCCTACTTGTTATAAGTTAGTAAATTAAATATCAGCGACTATTTTCAGCCAATGTCATGGCAACGGGAAATAGTCACTGATATTCCTCGTTGCTATGTCGAATTCAAAATAGCCACTGATATTCCTCGTTACTAAGGAATTTCAAATATTGTGATTGGTTAAAAAATTCGATTTGACACATGAGAGAAATAATTGCTAATATTTAGTATAACATATAATAATTGTGACTAATTTTGATTAAATTAGTTTTTTTGTTTACTTACTCCTATTTGTTAATTTAATTTAATAAACACATATAGCTGTTTCTTATGCTCATTATAAAGGTAGAAATTTATATATCTCCAATTATTAACTCATTCAAGAAATAATCTAATAAAATATAACTCAACCTTGATAAATTAGCGGCTATTATATTGTCACAATTTTTCCCTGCTTTCCAATTTGCCTCGACCACATTTGGTGTTAATAATCAAAGACTAAATCCCTCGAGCTAACGCTCTCGAGCTAACGCTCTCGGGCTTTAGCCAGATTATGAACGCCAAATATGGTCTCGTCAAATTGACAACCATTGCACTCTCGAAAAATTGATGACAATAGCCGACTATTTATCAAGGTCTTGTTATATTACCGTTGATTATTTAACCAGTCCTTTGTACATATTCTATTATAGCCTTGTAAACATATGAAATCAGTCTCTTACCTAAAATTATTTTTGTTCTTTTGTATTGTCAATTAGATTCATTCTTTTACCCATTTTGTGTATAATGTATAAACATACTACTAACGTTTTTCTTTCACATTTTCTAGTTAGATTTTAATATATCATCTATTTAATAAATAAACAAAAATTACAATATGTCTTTGTTTCAGGTAAGGAACTTCCCTATACGTAGTTTTGAAAGAAGTCGGTAAGTCCCATAACTCATAAATTGAAACATACTTTGTGGAATAGTAAAATATGGGGAAATTTATTCCTAAAGTATCTTGAAATCGAACTGATCTAGTCCTGTCACGTAGACGACGTTGAAATAAAAACTATGAAATATATTACTTCGGTCGGTAAAAACCAAAGACTTTATAAAATTGGAAGCACGGAATATCTGCAACGTTGAAAGAATTAGTACTTTGTTCACTTAGTTACTGCAAAAATTAGCTCTAGAACGTAAGAGGGCATTTTTATATTTTCAGTGGTCGACAGAATCATAATCACCTTCATAAGTTGTGTTCAAACGACAATGTAATAATGTAAAAATTTTATTTCAGAAAAAAAAATTGTGATTATGTAAAAATTAAATGAAGAATAAATTATTCTAAAAGGTATAAATAATAAAAATAAAATAGTTAATAAAGAGCTTTATAATGTCGTTCGATATCCCTATATCACCCTACACCCACGATTAGCATATAGGGGAGAGGGGGGCGCATATGGATACGTTTTTTTCAAAATGTTACGCATTTTTTGTTTCTTATTATGAGTTTGTTTTAAAGCAATTTTTGGGCAAAATAATGTATCCTTAACACTTTATTAGTAACATTAGAAGTCAAAAGAACATTAATTTATATTTTTTGGGCAATGTGGACAGTAGCACTAATTCCTAGATGCATGTATATTTATTTATATATTGTATTATTACTACAAAATATTAAAAGAAACGATAAATGTTGAGTTACAATATAGTTGTGTATAACAAAATAATCATATAAAATTATACTTTTTTAGAGAAATGCCAAATTCTATAAAAGAAGACGTTCTAGCTGTTCCTTTTGACTGTGATGGTTTTGACAACTTTAAAACGATGTCTTATCTCTTAATCACTCCTTTGTCGTTTGTTGTAGGAAACGAGAATGTCCAGGAAGATATGTGCTTTCGTAAAAGTTCACTTCATACTCCCCATCAGGTTCATATGCATCTCTTATTTGTGCAACGTAGTAAAAAAATATTTTTTTGTTGCAAATTTGACATTGATTATGTCACCTAAAAATCCGTCTTCAGCAGCATCCATTGTGTCGTCATCTGAAATTACTTCATTTCCAATGACATCGTCGTCGGTGGAATCCGTATACTCCAGCTGAGAGCATTCGTCCTCAGATGAACTTTCTCGAAATATAACTCGTTTCAATGTTTTTTCTTTTCTTTTTATAGGATTTCCAATTTCTTTTCATTTTCTTTTTGTATTTTTATGGCATGTCCTTCTTTGATTTTTTCTATTTCTGGTGTGCTGGTAAAGGTGAATGATTTTCCTTTCTTTCTGCCTGTTTTTTCCTAGGTAAAGCCTTGGGGAAAGGTCTGACAACTTCAGGTGTCACTTGCATTATACCTGATGGTCCGGGTTGTGCAATTGGTATTTCACTGTTTGACGTAGTAGCTTCCTGATTATTATTCAAATTTGAATTTGGCATTGGTCTGTCGGTTACATAAGAGCCTTCAAAATAAACGTCAGTAATAATTAAATCATTTAGCGGCCATAAACCGGATGCTTCAAATCCCTTGGTAATATTCTTTGGAGTAAAACTCATAAGAAATGGTTTTTTTGATATTGTAGGGACGTCGTATATTGAAATTGATTTTCCCGGGTGAGTGGCAATATGATTATTAAACGATGTTTTCAGCATAGATATAAATGGACCGTAAACCCCCACATCCAATGGTTGCAGTGTGCGAGGTAGTGAAAGTAAGACCATTCCATTTTCTTTGCAAAAAGAAATAGCTACTAACGAAATATACGTCTTATGATTATCTATAAGTAAAAAATTGATTTTTCTCTTGCAGATAACATGTGATCCTTGATATGCTGTAGAACCTTCATGAATAGTTCGGCGGTCATCCTGCCACTTTTATTAGTCAAAGCTAATACTCCAACAGGTCCTCCGTTTACAAAATGTTCTTTAGCATTAACCATGGGAAAGATACATATCGATGGAAGCGCGTTTCCATTTGCTGTAATCATTCCTACTAATGTTACTAGTTGACCACGCTTCGCTGAAACAATCTGACCCACTTGTCTCTTCCTTTCTGTTTTAATATTTTGGGGCAAGGCAAAACCGTAGTTATTCCGGATTTATCTAAGTTTAATATACGGTTTGGTTCCAGTCTGTGCAATTTAAACACTTTCTTATAATTCGTAAAAAAAGTAGCAACATCGTCTTTATTAAATGAAGTGGCTCGAGCAAGACTAGTATTTTCCGGCTTTCTCAACGATATGTTTTTGTTTCTTTTCATAAAAGATTTCATCCAATCAATTCCTGCTTGCTTCTCGTCATGTCAATTGGCGGGAAATTTTACAGCATACTCATAAGCAAGTGCTCTAGTTTGATGATAAGTTAAACCATAGTGAATAGACGAACATTTGAGTAAATATGTGTTTAACAATTTTTCCTCTTGTACTGTGAAAACTTGATTACGAGCATATTTAGATTTATTTTGTACATCTATCTCTTCTGTCTAGGCACCCGAATCCTTTCCTCTATTTCGCTCCTTCTTTAATCGTTTATGTAACTTTGACTTCTCTAAATTAAAATTTGCAGTTGCAGCCCGAATCGACAGTCTTCCACTCTTTATTTCTGTTAAGGCTCTCGTAACACAGGCTTCATCAATATCGGTCCTATTAGTTATTCGTTTGTAAGTTCTCACCATTCTAGAAAAAATAAATATACAGGGTTACTGGTAATTCGATACATTCCTTTGGAGATGTGATGGGGCATGAGCTAAGGAGTAAATCTAGCCCTAACATACATTATGTAAAACTCAGTAGTTTTTGAGATATTTCAATTTTTTTGTTTTTCTCAAAAAAGTAGATCTTAATGTCTTAAAAGTTAATTTCCGAAAAATCTGCTTGACATTTTTAAATTTTTTTTTTTACTGGATTACTTGTCCAATATTATAGATATCCGTTTGGAATGAAAAATATCCGGAAACATTTCGATCATGTGAATATTTAAAATAAAAACTTGTAAAAAAATTTTTTTTTAAATCAGTTATGAAATTTACCTATTAGGTTTTTTCAAAAAAATATTAATGTAGCACGCGTACAAATTATTATAAAAACTTCCTTATTTCAATAGCTATCTAACTAGGTAGAAATGTTTAATGTACCCTTGATAGATCTAATAAAAAATTAGTAAAGATAATGCTGGTGGCGGAATTTATTAAACGACTAATCGTTCATTTTCATTTAAGTCAGTCAGTCCTTGACTTTGACGTTTGTGCATATATGTCATTAACTGAGATTCTTATCTCCGTGTCCCTTAAGTTTGTTGGTCTTGTTAAATTAGTTATCGAAGATTTTGATTTTGCTCGTAGTTGTTGTTATTGTATTTTCTGTGCCATGGCCGCGTATGCCAACGCAGAATACGCTGATATCTTGTTTGTCTATGGATACTGTGGCGGCAACGCTGCTGAAGCTCGAATATGGTCTTTGGTACCCTAACCGCCGCTTACCAAATGCACGTGTATTCAGTACGGCATATCGAAATATCGCTGAAACTGGCTCCGTGAAATGAAGTGACACTGGCGCCCTCCAGTTTATGAACCAGATGATGAGGAAGAAATATTGAGGTATTTTGAGGAAGACCCAACTATTTCAACTAATAAAGTCGCAAGACTAACCAGAGCGTCACATTGGAAAGTTTGGTCTACGATACGTAGAGTTGGATAACCTTACCACTATACCCCTGTCCAAGGCTTGGAGGAAGGTGATCCTGGAAGGAGAGTGGAATTCTGCCGCTTTATGTTAAATTCAGATGCAGAAAGTGCACATTTTTTAACAAGTATTTTATGGACGGACGAGTCGAAATTTAATCGCGAGGGTATAACAAATTTCCACAACCTACATTATTGGGCAGAGGAAAATCCCAAGTTAACACGTGAAACTAGTTTCCAAATGAAGTTTTCTATTAATGTGTGGATGGGAGTCATTGGCCACTATTTAATAGGGCCACATTTTCTTCCTCAAAATTTAAACGGGGAAATCTATGAAAATTTTTTAAGAAATGATCTGGCGGTGATTTTAGAAGATGTTCCTCTCGCCGTCAGACAGAACGACGGTTGTCCAGCACATTATCGGCTGACAGTACGACAGTTACTTGATCAACGTTTCCCTAACCATTGGATTGGAAGAGCGGGCCCAATACCTTGGCCAGCGCGAAGCCCTGATTTAACACCCCTTGATTATTACGTATGGGGTCATATGAAGGAGATGGTCCATGCCACACCAGTCAATACAATAGAAAACCTGAGACAAAGGATAGTCGATGCTGCCCAACACATAAGGCATAATCTGACAACCAGAGTAACAAGGACGGAAATAAGAAGACGCTGCCGTGTCTGTATACGGAATAGGGGCTCCCATTTTGAGCAAGACATATAAAAAATAAAGTACAACTTTGAAATTAATGAAGAATTAAACTCTACTTTTAAAATGTTTTTTACTGTTTATCTAAAAATAAAATTCGTACTACTTGTGTTATTTTTACTAGTATTTTCTTAGAACTATTAAGGGTACATTGAACATTTGTACCTTGTTAGATAGCTATTGAAATAAAGCAGTTTTTATAATAATTTATACGCGTGTTACGTTAATATTTTTTTGAAAAAACCTAATAGGTAAATTTCATAGCTGATTTAAAAAAAAAAAATTTTAAAGTTTTTATTTTAAATGTTCACATGATCGAAATGTTTCCGGATATTTGTCATTCCAAACGGATATCTATAATATTGGACAAGTAATCCAGTAAAAAAAAAATTTAAAAATGTCAAATAGATTTTTCGAAAATTAACTTTTAGGACATTAAGATCTACTTTTTGAGAAAAACAAAAAAAATTAAATATCTCAAAAACTATTGAGTTTTGCATAATATATGTTAAGGCTAAATTTACTTCTTAGATCATGCCCCATCACATCTCCAAAGGAATGTATCGAATTACCAGTAACCCTGTATAATAGCACTAAACGTTGTAACTAATACGGGGCACATGTGAACAGTCCACATGCGCCCCGTATTCATGCGTCCACATGTGCCCCAAGTCGCGGTTTTAGGTTATGTAACCGATTGCAAATCAACAACAAATCTTAATAATAATACAAAGATACCACATTGTAACTAAATGGTATATACAAAAGAAATATGTAACATTTAAAAAATTACTTTGGACTTACTTGAAAAACTGAATTTACTGACGTATAAAAAATTTAGTTTACACCTAACAAACAATATCTTAGTCATTAAAATACAAACATGTCAACCTGTGAGATTTCAAATTATAAGATGTATATTAGTACAACTAGAGACATCTGTCAAATTTTTTTCGAATTTTTAGACTTATGAAAAGCCGCCAAATTTGAACTGTCCACATGCACCCACTGTCCACATGTGCCCTCCTCTCCCCTAGTTTCCTAGCGCATGGTAACACTGAAATACAGGATTGTGTTCTTATAGATAGATTTATTTCATGTGAGACAATTACAATAATTGTGCGCACTCGTTAAAACATTACAATTACAGTAAAGTAAAATTTAGACAGTAAAAATTTACAAATAAATGTTCAATATGTGTCTGTGTAATTATGTATAAATACAAATAAAAATTAATTATTATACATTTAAATACTTGAAATTTTAATCACTATACACTCTAAAATATTCAATAAGTTCCAGAACCACAAGAAAACCATTTCTTTCAGAAAATTTTTAATTTTCATGATAAATTTTTTATACTCTATATTTTTTCACTTAGTAAAATTTTATACAATTTTGTTGGTAGATATCTATAGCTATTTATATTCTTTGATAAACAGACGTATGGAGCAATTATCGGCTTATGCGTGGTGTATTTTTTGTATTTGATATTCATCAAATGCGCATAAACAATGCATTCAAATATATACTGGTTGGTTAAGTATTCCTAAATTTTTAAACAAGGGTCTGCAGGTATCATTATATTTGGAGTTAATGATAGTTCTTATTGCTCGTTTTTGTAATAATTTTAATAACTTAGAGGCATGTGAGGACCCCCCCAAAGTAAGATACCATAACACATTATGCTATGGAAAAATTCATGATATGCCATTAGGATGACACTTTGATTTACTAAAAATATTAAGATTTTTTAAAAAGTAGGTGGAAGTTGACATCTTCTTCGTCAGACAGTCTATATGAGCTTCCCAAGATAGCTTACTATCCAGCATTAGACCTAAGCATTTCACTGGATAATTTTTTTTCAATGTAGGTAAAAGTATTTAAGTTGAAAAAAGTGTTTTAGTATTATCCTGATTTAACATTAAACTGACATTATTGAAAAAAATTTTTGCTTGAGTCTGCATTTCTTCTGATATAAACTTAAGATGTTCTAAGTGTTTACCAGCCGATAATAATGTGGTATCATCAATATATATAACATTTTTACAAGAAAGGCTTATCAATATGTCATTTATATATAAGATAAACAATATTAGTTCCAAGATAGACCCCTGAGGAATTCCATGCTCGACAGGTTTCAGTCAGAACTTATTCGTACTATAGCAGACACACTGATATCTGTTGGTGATATAACTTTTAATGAAATATAAAGAGGGTCCTCGAATGTCATACCTCTCTAATTTTATTAATAGTATTTCAGGAGAAACGCAATCAAATGCTTTAGATAATGGATAAGTTCATCAGTAATAAACGTTATTATGTCGATTAAAGCTGTAATGGTAGACTTTCTTTGCCTATAACCATATTGATTACAGTTAAGCAACTTTTTATTTTCTAACTAATTTATTAACCTAACCTTATATGTTAATTCTAATAATTTTGACAGGAGCAAGTGGTGTTATTAGGTTCAAAAAACTGTCCACACGCTAATGCAGAAACATGTCTGCTGCAACTTCCGGTTGTACAGTAACTAACACGATTCTACTACATTTCAACCCCTGTATCGATTGTTTAGTTATAAATGGCGTAACACAAAGCATTAAAATTTACCCATTTCACCCAATCATTGCAAATACATTTTTAATATGTTAATTATGTACCCCGGAGTTCACTTCTCTTTTACTAACATGGGGATTCTCAACCGTTGCCAGCACCACAGAAAACGCTCCCTTTTAGAAGAGAATTGAAATACCAACTTTGCCGTAATTTTATTAATATAATTAAACAAATTTACAACTTACAGGCTTACACGTTTTTAATGATTTATTATGCAGATTCTCCCACGGGAAACATCTGGGCTTTAACATTTTGTAAACCGTGGAGAATACTTTGTAAACCAAACTTGACTATTGTATTGCGAACTTGTACCTGTAAAATGTGACTTTTTCGCACCGATGCGATACCACAAAAATTACTACTTATTACGTACCAATACTTTCAAAACATCTGAAAACAACAGAAACGAGATATTCACTGTTGCTACACAAATTTGTTTCCCCATTGGACCCTGAGTTATTTATACGTATGTAAAATATAATATCAATTGTTTTTGGTAACACCTAATTTCTATTATAATTATAATTATAATTATAATTATAAATAACATCATAAAAATATGAACTATAATTAAAATATCGTTGTTCAACTATAGGAGATTCTTTTTCATATTTAATTAATGAGAGGGTATGACAATATCAAAATTTCTGTTATCTGAATATAGTTGCAAACTAATAATAAAATGATCTCTCATACGAAGATGTATAGAAATGGAGCGAAATAATTTATTAGATATTGTTATGTGTTTACATCCTGTTGTATACATTTCCAAGCTTAGGTTCAATACTTGCAACACAAATGCCTCTAACCACCGATTTATTAATCAATAAAATACAATAATTAGTCCTTAATAATAACACAGTAGTTATAACTTCATCTACTAAAGACTCACTACCATAATTCACAACTTATTACTGTTCTTTATCTTATCTGAACATTTAACTCATTCAGAACTGCACTGAACTGACTCGATGCGCTCGTCCCACGTCTTATATATCCGTAACGCTTATTCTCGATTAATCCAGTCTGTCTTTCGAGCCGTTTCTATTCCTTTCAGCGTATCCTATAAGGCAGCACCACCCTGGATCGACTGGTGAACTATTGTTTTACTAGTTGCCCATTATGCAGATTATTTTTACTCTGTCTACCACTAGGGATTAAACCTTCCGCTGTAAGAGGGCGAAGGCGTGTACATAACAATATGTTTTAGACTGAACATAATGTCTCTTCTTTATTTATTCAACAAGTCGGTGTCTTCTTGCTACTTTATGAATATAACATACACAAGGTAATTGAATGGGATTAAGCATTTTTAGTAAGGTTAATCTCTGTAATATGGTTGGAAACATGATTTCTTTGACACAGACTAAAAATAAAACACTTTGTAGAAGGTTATTGTATATTTCTGCATAAAATACTGTGCTATATTTTCCAATAGCTAATCTGAAGCAGGTTCCTGGGTTTTCTCCATATATTCTAGACTCAATTTCTGTTTCATTGCTCGACCCGTCTGTATTCTAAGTCAGACTTACGCAGGAATTCTGGTGTCCCTTTCATCACTCTCGATCTAGTATCATCAGCTCGAAAAATTTGTGAAAGGTGTATTCTGGCATCATGTGGTCTAAGGTCATCTCGAGGCTATCCACGATTAGACTCTATGTTTGCCACAGATTTGTTTATTCTCTTGTGACCCGAGCAATGCCAATGGCGCATCAGCTCTTCAGAGTTTAGCAGACTGAGGAGTCCCTTCGTACCTTTCCCTGTATCATTTTGTAAAGTAGGAGAAGGTTAAATAGGATCCCATTGATACAATGGGGGTCTTAGCTACAGGAATCTTATTAATGCTGTTTATTGCAGCACCTTGGGACCAGCCACAGCTGCATATATATATTCGAGGATCTTATTACCATAAAATAGTCAGTGCACCATAGTTTCAGTCCCCAGGTTTTTCCACAGATTCGTCTAACTACAGTTAGAGTCATTTCCAATTTTTGTTTTATTTTGCCAATATGCTTGTTTTAAGCAAGTTTGGAATCGATAACGATTCCCCGCTGCCTCTCCTACCACCTCATCACTTGAGAGTTTTAAAGGGTGTAATCTCCCTAAGTTCGCCTGGTGATTGGATGATTTTCACTATATATGTTTCAGTGAGATTTAGGGTATTCTGCATAAGTTTCCTAATGATACTATTAAATTTACCATTTAGTGTGATAACCATATCGTCAAGCATAGCCTTGAATGGTAAATCCTTTACTGCTAAGTGTCCCGAAGACCTCGTTTACTGCTAAGTTCCGTAAAAGAGTGGAGGGTACTCTTCCCTGCGGACATCCTCTTACGAATTTGAACTCCCAAGGTCTCACCAAGCACAGATGTAAAATATGTAAATGTCTTTGAATAAATTAAAATGTTGTCGATGGTCTTCTTCACGTCAAACGTTGTGTTGGGAGACTCTTTTTCTTTCAGTGTCCACTCTATTCTTCTTATATCTCATAAGATTGGAGAGCTATTTCTGTAGATATCCTTGCGTGATATGTATATCGGTTTGGATGCATTGGTTTTAAGACCAATACACTGTCCCTAATATACCAATCCAGCAGTTTTTCTGCGCTCTTAAGAGTTGGTCGGAGTGTATTAGTCATCCATGCTTCCAATTTTAATTGTAAATGACTTCACGTCAATAAAATGACGCAGCTGAATGTATGGTGTGCTTGGAAGGCGAGAGATAGAGATGTAGTAGAATATGACATTGGACAAATTTATTATACCTAATCTTTAAATTTCTCTGTGCATTTGAGGATATTAGGGCTAATTTTATTTTAGTTCTACAAAAGGGAAAATATTTATTTTAATGATACCTATGCGGGACGATAAAAATTATTTTTGCAAGTCGATAATAGAAGAAAAATTTTTTTTTTTATATATACTTTTTTTTCTCTCATCGTCCTACATTGTAACATGTTTTTAATGTCTTTTAGTGAAAGTCGTTTTTTAAAATAATGATTCATATGAGAGTAATTTGCGCAGTCTTTCCGGCTTATATCCGGAGCGCTCTTAATAAATGACGTAAAATCAATTGTCTGTTGACTCGGGAGTCACCTTATGTGGAAATGTTACCCTAATTGTTTTCCAGATCCTTGGCATATTATTATCTCATTATCATCATCTCGCTGTTATATCATCATTATCATTATTATTTTTAATAACGGAGGTAAAACAACTTTTTCTATATCCAAAATCTTTTTTTTTCTATAAAATTTTGTTTTACGAATTTTCATTAAGAAAATTTTATTTTATTATTTTTTTAATTTTAAGTAAGCACTGCTTTTCTGTTTCCAAATAATATATTTAGAATAATCTATATATGTTTCGGCTTCTTAGACCTTTGTCAAAAGTGTTATAAGATGAATGCTAAAGTGATAGAGGTGATTATTTTAAATTTATAGCAAAACACTTATGAATTAATAAATTCATTCTATTTCTAAATTTACACTAAATGCCAAATTTGATTCCTACAGCCCCAATAGTTTTTAAAATATTTAAAAAATCAATGAAAATTTTAGGCAGCATCATCGAAGAGCTGTAACAGTTGAGTAAGTATTTCCAGACCCACGTTCATAGACGTTTTTCGTCAAAGTTTTGGGTCTAGAATGAGTTTCTTAAATGATTTATCCGTATTTCTGTATATGTTGTGAAATCCGAAAATTTAAAATTTTATTTACCTCCATTTAATAAAGTACATAATTTCGGTTTCCGTTACATATGTTATAAATTTCATAGATTGTTAACTTACCTAATCCAATTTAGATATCATTTATTCAGATAGCACAAACACGTATATCATAAACTAAACAGCAAGGGCATGAAGCGCATTATTAATCATTTATTGTGGAAGTCCCGACATCGACATAGGAAACGTTGTAAGACGTGAGGCAGCAGCAGGAACACGTGATTGTGACACTAATTATTCACCTTTCTCAAGAATTAGTCAGTTAAATGTTCAAGTTTGCAAAGAGAATACTCGATCAAATCATCGTCAGAAATTAACTAATGGTAACACTGTATCTATCAATCAAAACTGGTTAAAAGAAACGAAACTGGTTTAAAAAAAACAATTTGTTTCTTAATTTTTTAATATTACCGAAATAGTGAACAGTTTTCTTCAACCACTAATATTAAAAGCAGTAATAACCTTAGTGCATATAAGGCAATGAGTTTAAATATGTAACTAAATTTTGCGTTAAGAGACGAAATTGAGGGATTTTACGGATTATTCTAGTCTGAGATTTCCCTTTTTCAGAAACAAGCTATAGACGTATAAGACGCGTTAGTTGGCAGAGTAATATGTCCATAAGCTCATTGTATTTTTGATTGACAGAGATATGGCAAGTCGAAAATCTTGATTTAAGAACAGTCAGAAAGTAAATTCAAAATATGAACATCCATAAATTTATCAAAATAAAGATGCAAAATATTGAAAAAATAACACCAATAACACTCACATCAAACATAACTCATCATTATGCATTGGTGTCTATAGAGGAAACGAGGTACATTTACACGAGTAAATTAATTACAAACAAATAACACAAGAATTGTCAAACATAAATTGGTTATATTTTTACGAACAAGAGATTCCTAATAGGCAAGTAGTATTCTAATAAATAGCTTTAAAAATGCCATACAAAATTCTACCAAAAAATTAGACTTAAAAATCTAAAAAATATGAAAAAATGGATTACAAGAAGTCTAATAACATCGATCGAAACTCGTGATAAAATGTATCAAGATTCACTAAAACAACCGTTAAATATAGACTTAAAACAAAAATATAAATTGTATAGAAATAAACTCACAAATTAAAAAAACAAAAAAAAGTTTATTAGGAGAAAACATTGAAAATAATTATCATTGTAGTAAAATTCTATGGTAAATAACACAAGATATTATCAAAAGTCAAAAACAAAATCAAGAAATTAAGCAAATTAAATTAAATAACAATCATGTAGTAAATAGTGAAAAAAAATTTCAAACGAATTTAATAAACATTACACAGAATTAGGAGAAAACGTAACAAATATAATAGACTTACCAAACTCAACATTCCCCATTTCAACCACTACCAATTCTCTTTTTCTTACACCAGTAAACGATAATGAAATACAAGAATATATACAAGAATTGAAAACTAACGCAATAATCATCAGAAATGTTAAAAAATACAATTAATAATAACAGCAATATTAGTCAATCTAATAAATAAAAATTTTCGATCAAAATCGCCATAATTAAACCGTTATATAAAAAAGATGATAGAAATTTAATGGAAAATTACCGCTCCATGTCTCTGATATCCAATATTGGGAACATTTTTGAAAAAGCTTTTAAGAAAAGATTAGTGCAATACCTCAATAATTTTAATTTACTATCCAAAAATCAATTCGGGTTCCGAGAAAAACATCAACAAGTGATACTATAGTATGTCTGACTGGAAAAGATTATAAGTGTTAAGATAATAGTACAAAGAGATCTGGAAAAGGCTTTTGGCGTCAGAGATCTTTGCCACGATTTAGTGAAAAGTTATTTAGATAAAAGGGCACAAATGGTAAAAATTTGTAAAAATACAAATGAGGCAAGAAACGTGCCCGTATGGTCTCCCGCAAGGTGCGGTTCTAACCCCAATTTTATTTACAATATATCTAAATGACATATGTCGCATAAATTTAGGGTAGATATAGTAGTATCATTCGCAGATGACACCGCAATTTTTTTCAGAAGGAAATCATGGGAAGGAGTGAAAAGAATATCAGAATTGGACTTTAAGATGATTAAGAATTGGATTGACGAAAATGTCTTGACCATTAACATTTCAAAAACTACATATTTGCTATTCTGCGCTTATAAAAGTAATTTACCAGCATTCACTGAAATAAATATTGCCAACACGGGTTTGGTTATAACCACCTGTGAAAAAATTAATTATCTCGGAATAACATTAGATTCTCATTTAAAGTGTAACCACCATATCACTAACACCATAAAAAAATTAATATCTTTTTTATACAGATTTAAAAAATTTACAGAAATATTAAATGAGACACATTAAAATCATATACTATGGAATGATAGAGTCGATCTTAAAATATGGTATTATAGCCGGGGAGAGGCTAATAAAACTATTATAAATCCTTTATTAACAATCCAAAAAATGCATTTAAAAATGTTATACGGAAAACCCAGCCTTTATCCTATTGCATTGTTATAAAAAGAATCAGAATTGTTAAATATACGTAAGTTATATGCCCAATGTTTGTTAATTTATCAACATAAAATATATTCACTCGTTGAACATATGGGACAAAGACAGAAAACAACTAAAGGTTTATAGTTGCACAAAAAATTATAGGAACAAAATGTTTTATCTACTTAGGCCCTAGACTATATAACAGGCTTCCGGAAAATATTAAGCAAATCAAACCTGTAACAAGATATAAAAAGAAGTAAAAAAATTGCTACTGAATATAAATTACACATAAATAGATTCATTCGTTAATACTGGAAGTCTTTAAGTCTTCTTTATGTCTCTAAGTACAAAGTTGAAAATTCTATGATCATGTCATGAAATTTTATTTATTTTTCTTTTCTTTATTGATAGATATGTTTTAGGTCTTAATACCTATATCTGAAGTTTCCTTTTTACCAATATTTTTGTTTGTGAATAAATGTAAGAATAGGTTACATAAGTTAATCCAATTATAGTTATACGATACGGTCTATTATTTTGCATTCAGGTTCTTAGGATCCTTCGCTAAATAAATAGATCTTTTACTTCAGCTAGGAATTTTGCATATGCACATACACCAACACATTAAATGTAATAATTTGTTAATTAAGCAACCATTGCTGTCAGACTCTAACGGGTCTTTGCAATTACTTATTTATTTATAGTTATCGATATTAAAATTAACTAGTGTGTTATTTCTGTTACTCATGTAAATAAATAAATTCTATTCTATTCTATTCTCTCAAAAATTGGTCATTTTTGTCAATAAATACGCCTATCTATGGACACACTGTAACATCGCAAAAATGTAGACATCTAATGAGAATAAAATAATAAAGACTTTAAGTTTGCCACTAACCATAAATAACAGCTTTTGATGTTATTAACCATCATTCAACTTCAAAGGCCTTGCAGGTTTAAAAGGCATCTTGAGTACCTTTGCACACTCTTTCATGCGGCCATTTTGTAACTCCCTTTCATTTTATGAATGGAAAGTAAATGAATACAGTATGAATTTAACAGATAAGCGAAATGTGCGTGAAGTTGCATGGAAATTAGCAACACAGATTTATTGTCAAATACACATATTTTATCATCTTTGCAGTTAAAATCATGATAAATTATTACAGCAAATATCAACAGGTTTTGATGCACCCTTACTAGTGTGTGGGTTATGCCAATATAGACTGTTTTGTTATGTTAAACCTTTCTCACCACAGCAATATTATTGTATATACGAATGAGTTTCAATTGTGGTAAACCTATGTTTTATTACAATTATTAGTTCATTTATATTAAAAATAATTATTATAATAGACAAACGGTAGATGCCTGTATTTATACGTTAACATAATTGTTGCAACTTTCTCTGGCCAATAAATATTTATGAACAAACTCTGCATTGCGAATTACTTACTTTTAATTATAAACAATTAATTCATTCAGTGAACTTCGAGACCCATATCCGGCCAAACTATATCTCTTGTTCTTTTTAGTTTGCAAATTATTAATTATGCCTCATTAGTTTATTTTAGGCACCATTCTCGAGAGTTTTTATAGAATGTACTGCTCTAAACTTGTTAACGTGTACAGACGAGTAATTAATTAATCTTTTAATTGAGACTGTTGTTGACAGAAACCATAAAAGAGTGACCTGGAAAAGCCGAACTGAATTGATTTTTAAAATATTCTGTAGATAGTAACAAACATGTGTGTTTCAGTCGATCTTGACGTCGTGCAACTCGAAAAAAATACTCTTACAGTATTCGATTAGTAGCCCAATGAAATAATATATTTGCAAACAGTTTTTTGGAGACCTCGAGTTTTTGCTTTATATGGTCGTATTTTATAACTAACTACTTATAAGGGTTATTGGAGGTTCATTAACACTTCAAATACTATGATGGAAGACAAAAATAACTTTTCAATCCGAAAATAGCTTAGTGATTGTGATATTTTCGAATTGTTCATTATCCAGATTCATGCATATTGAAAGAAAATTCCTGCAAATTGCAACAACTCCTATGTTTAAAAGATTTTTTTCATTTATTTTAAAAAGTACAAACGTATTCCCAGACAGATTTAAAATATTTTTGTTTTCATCAAGACGTCATTTTTACCTCTCGAAACTAATAAAATGATCTGGAATCTGAAAAAATAGTATCTTTGGGGAATAGAACAATTAGGAATATGTTAGATAATCTAAATATACTTAACTCCAAAATTCAGCAGACTTAAAAAACGACAAATTTATAACTTATAAACAGAGTAATATAAGCTAGATACTACTTTTTCTAAATTTACTAATATAACGTTCTTCTGAAGGTTCAATGTGACTTATTCAGCCATAAAATACAAAACTTATACTTACTTTCGATTTTTGCTTAACTGCGTCAAATGGTATTAATCGGACGTCGCTGCACTGTTTTAAAGCTAACACTCTTAATTTCTCACACTTTCCTAATTAACTTGAAAGGAAAATTTGTTAATATGGACTCAGTAAGACAGAATGAAAAGGATAGGATTATTAGTAATGGTATATATATTGATATTTTAAAAATTGTTGTTAGTTATAAATTTCGAGTATATAGGTATAAGGTTAACAAAATTATCGGTCCATACCACACATGGTGAGGATTAGGACAATGTAATCTCCAAGTACTATCCAATGTTTACTGTAAACAATCGACTGACACCAAAAAGATTCAACTAAAAATTTGATGTTTACAAGTTTGTGGGCTTTTTAGCTTGCCTGTATTTATTCGTATTTTGATAAATATCATATAAAATTTTGGGCATTCGTTGTTGAGCTTGAAATTACTTGAATAGCAACTGATTAGAATATATAATTCATACGTTCAAGTGCTGTGTGCATGGTAATAGAGCGACATGGATTCCGAATCACTGAGTAACCCCCTAATTACAAATACGGAATAAAACCTAATATTTTTCCGCCAAAAGTTACTGTCAATTTTGAAAACTGACGGTCCATAGAATTTTAATACGAAACTTTTAACTCGTTCTATGAGGACTATGAGTTAACTATGAGCTAACATAATATAAAAGGATAGGATTATTAGTAATGGTATATATATTGATATTTTAAAAATTGTTGTTAGTTATAAATTTCGAGTATATAGGTATAAGGTTAACAAAATTATCGGTCCATACCACACATGGTGAGGATTAGGACAATGTAATCTCCAAGTACTATCCAATGTTTACTTTAAACAATCGACTGACACCAAAAAGATTCAACTAAAAATTTTATGTTTACAAGTTTGTGGGCTTTTTAGCTTGCCTGTATTTATTCGTATTTTGATAAATATCATATAAAATTTTGGGCATTCGTTGTTGAGCTTGAAATTACTTGAATAGCAACTGATTAGAATATATAATTCATACGTTCAAGTGGGGTACCACAGGGCAGTACACTAGGACCGCTGCTATACTTATTACATATTAATGATATTGTAAAATTCGTTAAAAAGTGTCGAATACATTTATTTACTGATGATAAGCTGTTATATTTCTCTTCTAAAGATTTAACGACCCTTGTAGATACTATAAATAACGTGTTATAAAATATAGTGAGGTGGTGCAATGGTAACTTGTAAACATTAAATGCGTCAAAATCCAAATTTATGTTAACTAGCGATAACCAGAAATACGAAGAGTTTAAAAGGTCATTCGAAATAGAAGTGGAATATGCTAAGATTGAGAATATTTAGAAAATTAAATATTTATCTATAGTAATGAATAAAAACCTAACATTTAAATAACATGCGTCTTATATTATCAACAAAATATCAAAAAACACAAATTTCTTATCGAGGGTATTTTCTTAACACAATGGTCGATAATTACCATATATAACACCTTAATCCTTCCTCATTTGATATTCTCGGCATCTATTTTGTATTAATAATAAACACCACAGAAATTAGCCCACCCCCAATTCCAGAAATGCGGTCATACAACCATTTCCTCCGACAGTGCCGGAGCCAGGATTCGAACCCGGTGGTGCGATGTCCGTGTGATTAATCGCGATTGCCACCTCGCGCCTTAACCCACTCGGCTATCGACCAGACATTCATTCAATAAAAATGAAGTAGAGAGGATGCAGAAAATACAGAACAAGGCCATGAGAACTATTTTACGCGTGCCACGAGACACATGCATTAAAACGATGTTACGTAACCTTAATTGGCTGTCGGTGCAATGTTACCTAGAATACCAAACGCTCGTTTTAATATATAAAATGAAGTTATCTTTGACCCAGACATATTTGACATCGAAAATAATATTTAATGCCGATATACACAACCATAACACACGTACACGATCAGATATACGAGTCACGACTAAGAATAAAAAACTAGCAGAAAAATCTTTTTTTCATAATAAAGGAATTATCAGATACAATATCCGTGACAATTCCTTGAAAAAATGCTATTAATACATTTAAAACTAAATTAAGATCTTCCTTGCTTTCTGAATACTTTACTGTTGTGTATTATATTCTACTTTGGTAGATAAGTAAACTTCAATGTGTTAAATGATACTATACCTTATGCAAAACTTTAATTGTAGGAGTCTTGTAAGTTGTTAAATAAAGATATATATATATATAGTTTTCAAAGATTGAAATTTTCATTGTAGTTCCAAAAAAATAAAAAATTTGTTGCAAAATAAATTCGAAAAACTTTCATCCGTAAGACGTCATTTATTGCAGTTACAATAATTACGCCCATGGAACGGTTTTTTAAACTAGTTTGTAAAAGTGAAATTTTCATTGCAGTTCCAAAAATTAAAAATTGTTCGGATTTCGTTACAGTTTCACAAAATTCCTTCGAAGGAGATTTTTGCTGACTTCAATTGTAATGATATAATTTGGTAAGTTCTTTCACAATCTCATCGCCAAACGATAAGATTGGACGGATTTGAATTTTGCCATTTTGTGTAGAGCGAAACTAATTTTTTTTGGAAAATATTCTGTGGATTAAAAATGCTACTTCATCAGTTACACTCGACCTATATACAAATTAAGCTATAACATCACTTTAACGTTAATGTTTGGGCAGTACCGTGTGTTTGAAAACAAAATTTAAACACCTAACAATATTTAAATTGTTTATTGCGTTAAGCTATTTCGAAAATGAACTAATAGCTGCCTTCAAAATTTGTGGTGGTCATTGAATCACTTGGATTTATTTTACGAGTAACAAGTTGAACTAGTTGGTGCAAAGACTAACATAAGCAATAAAGTCATACATTATCTCTGTATATATCACATCAACCCTATTTGATTACTTGGCAACCTCTCTAAAGCTTGACGAGCATATTATTACAATTGGTGATTTCAATATTCCTGAATGGCATTCTAATCAGCAACCTCATTCATGTAAACCATTATTAGTCTTCTTGAATTTCACTGGGTACTTACAGTGTAATAATATACTTAATTTTAATTCAGGGTTATTGGAATTAATCACTTCACCTTCTGTAAATGTGACCTTAGTTCATGGTATGGATCCACTTGACCAGGAGAATGCACATCATCCATCATTGCTAGGAGAATGTTCTATTTCGAATGATATAACTCTTCTTAATTTTGAAATTAATGAAAACCAATCCTACAACTTCAGAAAATGCGATTTTTGTCCTTTATATGTTGCATTACAAACTGCGAACTGGGATCCTCTCTTTCAAGTCAATGATGTAAACGCAGCTTCTGATTATTTGTATAAAGTACTCTATAACCAATTTGATGGATATGTTCCTAAAAGAAGAGCGACTTCGAAGCGTGAATATCCCGTATGGCATACTTGACAAATTATACAAAGATCAAACAAGAAGCGCATCATTATAAAAGATATAAGAAAACTAAATTGTTACATTACAAACAACGATTTTGTACCCTGAGAAAGCCGGCAAGCTTGAAATTAAAAAGCCTTAATTAACTTTTTCCATGCAGCTGAAAACAACATGGGGCATGATCCTTCTCAACTGTGGAATTAAATTAATGCTAGAAAAGATAGCACAAGGGTACCTGGACGAATGGCGTATAAAGACACGGAATATACTGCCGGTCATGACATCGCAAACGCCTTCTTTTGTTACTTCAACTCGCTGTACTTAAAACCATCACCTGCAGATATCCATACTGATTCATATGTGTTTAATGATAACGTGCTTTCTGTTAGTGACATCCTTGAAGCAACGAAGAAGCTTAAACCTATGCAAATGAAAAATATTATACGACTTTTTGCAATTTTACACAATATACTTCTGATGCTCTAGATGACAAAAGGCAAGTTGATGTTATATATACGGACGTATCAAAAGCTTTTGATCAGGTGGATCACCCTACCTTACTTCGTAAGTTATATGGTTATAGTGTCTTGGATAATCTAATAACGTTTTTAACTCTTATTTAAGTGATAGGATACAATATGTCGACTGCATGGGACAAAAGTCGTTACCCTACGCAATAACGAGTGGTGTCACCCAAGGAAATAATTTGGGTCCATTATTATTTTTGGTTTTTATTAACGATCTTGTTATGGCTATTCAAGCAATTATTATATGCCGATGACCTGAAAATTTTTAATATCGTTATCATAGATAACTTCAAGAACTGTCTGTCCCTGCAGAATGATCTTAATGAAGTAGTTCAATGGTGTACTAACAATAACCTGAAAATCAACATACGAAAGTGTACAGTAATGCTTATTGCCCGCAAATTGACCCTTACTGAGTTAGATTATCAAATTGGTGACCAAAACATAACCAGAGTTACCGTAGTTAAGGTTTTGGGGTTATATTTGACCAAAAGTTATTCCTCACATAGAATAGGTTTCTAGTCAGGCGACGAAGATGTTAGATTTTGTAATCAGGAGTACCAAGAATCTTCATAACATTAAAACTTTGAAAACATTATATTATACATATGTGCGTAGTAAACTAGAGCATGCTTTTGTCGTATGGGCTCATATTACAATGTTCACATCCACTCTCGCGAACTAATACAACGCAAATTTTGTAGATATTTATATTATACCGAATTTGGTAGCAGAGACCTTTCATATTGTGAAATGCTTAATTTATTTAGCCTCATTAGCATGAAAATAAAATGGAGAGATAATTTTCACGTCACTTATCTTTACAAAATATTACATGATCTGGTAGACGACATAAATTTTCTTTCTTAGGTTCATATGCCAAGATTTTCTACTAGAAATTGTCTTACGTTTACTTATAAGTGCCTGCTACTAATCACTACCTGTTTTTTCCACTTATTTCTGTGTCGTGCTTATTACCACATTCAACATAATATTGATAATAAATGTTCTGTTAGTCAACTTACTTATACCTTAAGAAATATCTCGTAAATGTGTCTTTGTTATTACTTTCTCTATTTGTTTATATTTTCCACCAAAGGTAATATTTTTATTATCATTTTTCGCATTTACTTAATTGTATAAAAATTTCCACTACTGTCGACTACACGTCTAATAATTTTATTTGTATACTCGGATTTTTCTTTTCTTTTTATATTGCAAATATATACTGTGTACTTATAGTTGTAATGTATATGTTTTGTATGGACATTATGTCTGTTGGATTAATAAATCTAATATTATTATTATAACTCAGATTGGTCCACCATTGAACCACTTTTATGTATGACCTTGAATTTATTATTATTTTCTTTTAACTACTATAATTTTTAATTGGAAATAATAAAACTAAATTTCTTACAGAAAATTAAGAAAAAATCGAGTTCAGTTCCTGCTATTTTTGTTTAATGCAAGGCCTCTGAGATGCAAACTTTTTTAAATGAATGATATACTATATTCAAACGAAATGCTGTACTATTTTCAGCCGGTGTAGTTTTTTTTAAATCTTGGCATATTTCTGCATAAAATGACTGGCTTAGAAGGAACCTTAAGTAATTCACTGAATTAATGGAAATACACTACAGCAATTATTAACGATTAAAATGATTACGCCAAAAATTTTACGAGGAAGAATTAGTTACTCGGATAAATTAGACCAAGAAATTTCATATACTATTCAACTAATCATTAAGATGCGTTAACATGTTACGTAATAATTTACACGAGAATTCCCTGGTCAGTTCTAACGGCTATTTCTCTCGCAGTTGTAATTAATGTGGTAGTTGTAATATATTGCTGTCGAGTATACTATACTGGTAGTATATGTTAGAAACTAAGTACTTCAGATTTATAACCTATTTATTGGCTATTAAGTATGTAACAAGCATAGTGTACGATGACATGCAATCAATTAACATACTCAAAAATTATATGATTTACATGCTTCTCAAAACTTTATTTAAAAAAAATTGTGGCCAAGAGCGTCTTGTTAACACAATTTAAATAATAATGTCAAATGGACAGTTTATTTTCGCTCTTATCACCATTTGTCAACTGACAAAGTTTCGTAATCAACATATTTGGCAATTACGCTCAAAAATTATGATCGATGCTTATTTCGCCAGCCATAATGCCATCATCTGGAGGTGATTAAAATCACAAAGGCCAACCTCTTCCACAATGTTCAATAGAAATATTTTAAGGCCGATTTAAAAACCTAATCTTAATTTTATTTATTCCTTCTGGACTGACATAGAACTAGCCAGAACGTGTTTAAGATATATGAACTGAGAAGTTACTTGTCAGTTCCTATCATCGGCTAATTATTTTGGAAAGTAAAATGGAAAGACGGTATTATCGATAGCGCAATTGTACCTTTTTAAATTTTTTTTGTTTCACACCTCAATATAAGTTCATGTTTCTACAAGCTGGCCTAAATCTGATAATCATAGTCAACTAAATTTTTGTTGTAAATGTTAAATTCCACCCCAGCGTTTTTAAACTTGCGAGAAGTATTTTATATAACAATTTGCTTTTAGGAGTTTTTGACTCCACTGAATCCGAAAATGCCTGTTGCCAGATCGGAAAATGGATCTGAAGCCCGTTATTCAAGATGGAGTCCAATATGGCGGGTATTTTTGAAATATTCTTAATATGAGCGTATAGAAAGAATAAAAGGGCGGATTTAAATTTACAAAAAAATCAAATTTAATAATTTCCTAGTCACGCTTCCAACCGGAAGTCCTTAATTAACGATGGCGATTAACATGGCGGATATGTTTGTAATATGGCGAATATGAACATGTAAAGAGAATCCAGGGCGTATCGGGGGGGTTTTCGACACCGTTCAAATCAAATTTAATAATATCCTACTCATATAACCAACCGGAAATTCGTAATTTAAGATGGCGGCTATTCTTATAGAATTGTTGTGTGTACTATTGGCATTGTTTGCGCTCAAGAAAAAAAGTCATTACATTTAGAAAAATTATCAGATTTATAGGAAGAAAGACAGTAAAAAATGTATTAATTTAAACTGTTAAACACTAAATAATGGGTAATATTGTCATGTTTATGGCACGTTAGAAATAACACTGAAGCGTTAAAAACTCTGAGACTAATTGCACGTCTCTAATCAAGTGGCACTTAGATACAGTACAGGTACACTGTTACCTCCTTTCCCTTGTTATTTATTTGTGAGAAAGAATTGAGGCAACATATGCGGACGACTAGCTGGTTTAAATCGGAGCAGAGAGCCGTGGGTCCAGAGTATTCGTAAGAGTGGAGAAACTTACCCTTTCTGTTTAGTTCGAGAAAAGGAGACAAACAAAAATTGATGTTAAATTGGGCACCATCTATAGTGAAAATAAGTAGAATTGTCTCTTTTTCTCCAATAACCAGTCTACTATAGATCAGACTGAAATTGTTGGTAAGAGAAATAAAAAGATAGTTTAAAATGAATGTTAAAATATATTATTACATGAATAATAGTTAAATCGGTTTATAAAGGCTAATTGAAATTTAAAAAAGAATATATATATATATATATATATATATATATATATATATATATATAACAAATTTATACCAGGATCCTAGATTGACTATTGTTGAGGTGACTGGTTCTGGAACAGCAATCCAGGCCCACAATTGTCTCTTGTTGCGAGAATGGATTCTAAAGTTTCCTTGGCAATTTACGTGTCTTAATGAAATGGAGTGAAAATCGTAGGAAAGTTAACCGACTAGGTGGTTTATGAAAAGTTAACGAAATTTTATCTATATGAAAGATAAGCTGTGCAAAAGCTATGCAGGAATGAAGAAGCTATGCAGAAACGTATACAGAAATGTATAAGTATATATATGCATAAACATATAAGTACATAAGTACACACAAATATATAGAAATATATAAGTATATAGAAAACATATATGAGCATATAAGAATATAAGTATATATATAAAAGCATATATATAGAATTTCTAAAAATTTAGATATTTATCTAAGCTGATTTCATAAACTATAAATTGCCAAAAAATGAAAATGAAAGAAAAAATATTTTAAAACCATGTGGTACATATAGTATTTTAACTACTTATTAAATTAAAAAGAATTGACCTTCAATTTAAATTTATTTTAAAAATAATTGAAATTACATCGAAGACAAAAATTGAAGATTAATTAAATTTTAAATGAGTAATAAATGAAATTTACCTGGATGTTATTGTTAACGAGGATATACAAATGTAATATCAATTACTCAAGTCCACAGTTAAAATTTATATACGTTCGAATCAGTACAAAGGCTGCAAGCAAATGATTTCCTGGCGAGTTTTACTGATAAGGTGAACCTTTTTTGTCCTACTTACTGGAAAATAATGCTACCAAATAAACTTGAGAAATCTAATTCCCTAATTAAATTGAAAGCTATAAATATAAAAATAGTACAGGTATGGCCATCTGTCAATGGTTGAGTTAAGCGCAACAATTTGCAGGTCGCAAATTCTACAATTTCCTTTACTCACAACTAAAATAGTGACATATGGTTGATAAAAGGAATCTATGATAATAGTTTTTATTACTTCCATACCACAGCTGATTTGCCTTTGCCTCAGTTTGCAATTTCTATTTTGTACATAACCAACAATATGAACAGCTGTAAATAAATAATAAAACATATTGTGAGAACTCAGTAAATATATTACATCTTATAGGATATACTATATATAGTAACGAGAAAAGGTAAGGAAAATAACCATATGTACTTACATAGTAAACAAAAATATAAAAATTGAAATCTGATGTAAATAAATGTTTTGTAGACGATTGTTTCCTGGGATAATGCTGTATAGAACGGAAATACATAATGGTTAAAAGAACATGACTGAGTTCCTAAGATATTAAAATATGTACATAAAACCGTGTGAAATGGTTTAGCAGTTATACAAGTAAGATTCTGTTAGTTGAAAACAGTCTCACTTACAAAAACTGAATCAAAATGTTACACAGATCGTGCTAAATATAAAGAAAATACTAGTTTTTATATAAAACTGTTAAATGGACCTAGGCCATGTAACAACACGTTTTAAAATATTTGGAGGCACTGTAGGTGCATGATTTTAAACAAGGTAAGTTACTTCTTCGGCAATCACAGGCCCGGGTGGCGCATCCCGTCTTGCACCAACAAGTTAGAATGCCTTGCAGGCTTTCAGAGCCAATTCCAATGTCTTGAGAACCGGAACAGAATGCCAATCTACAGCTTTCCATCCCATTTTCCAAGGGCCCGGTAAGGGAGGATCTGGCAAGTGGGCGTTTTTCCAAGCGCAGCACTGCAAGTGAAAATGTAATTATTGGTGTGTATTAAGTGCTAACTAGATATGCGTGGTCTTTAATACAATATTTACCTGATAGTGATTTCTCAGTGTAGTCTTAAAGCATCACTTGTGGGCGATCCCTCAGGCTTAACTGACCCAAGTAGAATGTGTCGTGCTTCATCACCAGTGGAAGTTTGCGGTGGCACCTGTAGGATTAAAAAGAATGATTTTAAAAAGTTTCAATAGTGGGAAGCGGTAGCGAAGTTTTAGTTTAATATTTACGTGCTGACCTTGTAGAGTTGGACGACGAATTTCTCCACATAAAAAATAGTCGGCTCATCCAGAGAGTGATTTCCTAGTCCGGAGAGTAGGTCAGATGACTTTAAGTACCACATATGCGGCCGGTTTACTGACGGTGGCAAGTTTGGATGTGGTGTCCGAACGGGTGATTGCATGGAAAGCTAAAATATTTTCGCTCTGCATTGGGAATAGAGTTTCTGCGATTGCATGGACTGTAATGTATTTTCTGTCTATTGCCGTCCCAGACATTAGCCAAACTTCTGAGGATTTCATTGTATGGAACTTTTGCTGCCACGTGTTCCAGAACTCAACCTCAACTTTTCACTAATGCAAGCTTACACTTGCAGGCAAGTCCTGGGCCTACTGCTGAGCCAGCGGACGGAAATGACTTGCGTTGCGCAGGTTAGAACACATCTGTTTCACAAAACAAAATGCATTCTGCATCCCTGGCACTCTATACATTCTATTAGTTTGTATTCAGATCTACAAAC